>CP125975.1:386660-733932 GCA_030063025.1 Avena longiglumis
ATTCGCATGGCTCGTAAGACCCGATACATGTTTGAGAGTTATGACCAAAAACTTATCGTTTTCGTGTTTTATGGCTGTTTTCATGAGCTATTGCCCACAATTTAGGGGTTCCAAGGCGATTTGCCTGGCGCGTAAGACCCGATACATGTTTGAGAGTTATGACCAAAAAACTCATCGTTTTCGTGTTTTATGGTCGTTTTCATGAGCTACAGCCCACAGTTTTGGGAGTTTCAGGGCGATTTGCATGGCTTGAGAGACCCGATACATGTTTGAGAGTTAGCACCAAAAACCCATAGTTTTCACGCTTTTATGGCCGCTTTCATGAGCTATTGCCCATTTTTTTCGGCTTCCACGGCGATTTGCATGGCTCGTAACACCCAATACATGTTTGAGAGGTTTGACCAAAAACTTATCGTTTTTTCGTTTTATGGTCGTTTTCATGAGCTATTGCCCACTGCTTTGGGGTTTCTAGGCGATTTGCATGGCTCAGAAGACCCGATACATGTTTGAGAGTTATGACCAAAACTCATCGCTTTCGTGTTTTATGGTCGCTTTTCATGAGCTATTGCCCATAGCTTTGGGGGTTTCTGTATGCATTTGCATGGCTTGAGAGACCCGATACATGTTTGAGAGTTAGGACCAAAACCCATAGTTTTCGCTTTTATGGCTGTTTTCATGAGCTATTGCCCATATTTTGGGGTTCCAAGGCGATTTGCATGGCTCAGAAGACCCGATACATGTTTGAGAGTTATGACCAAAAACTCATCGCTTTCGTGGTTTTATGGTCGCTTTTCATGAGCTATTGCCCACGCTTTTGGGAGTTTCTAGGCGATTTGCATGGCTTGAGAGACCCGATACATGTTTGAGAGTTAGCACCAAAACCCATAGTTTTCGCTTTTATGGCCGCTTTTCATGAGCTATTGCCCATATTTTTGGGTTCCACGGCGATTTGCATGGCTCAGAAGACCCAATACATGTTTGAGAGGTTTGACCAAAAACTTGTCGCTTTCGTGTTTTATGGTCGTTTTCATGAGCTATTGCCCAATTTTGGGGTTTCTAGGCGATTTGCATGGCTCAGAAGACCCGATACATGTTTGAGAGTTATGACCAAAACTCATCGCTTTCGTGTTTTATGGTCGCTTTTCATGAGCTATTGCCCACGCTTTGGGAGTTTCAGGCGATTTGCATGGCTTGAGAGACCCGATACATGTTTGAGAGTTAGCACCAAAACCCATAGTTTTCACGCTTTTATGGCCGCTTTCATGAGCTATTGCCCATATTTTTCGGGTTCCACGGCGATTTGCATGGCTCAGAAGACCCAATACAT
The DNA here is from genome assembly GCA_030063025.1 of Avena longiglumis. NCBI lineage: Eukaryota > Viridiplantae > Streptophyta > Magnoliopsida > Poales > Poaceae > Avena > Avena longiglumis. The sequence continues at coordinate 387,988 of CP125975.1, forward strand.
GTTTGAGAGGTATGACCAAAAACTTGTCGCTTTTTCGTTTTATGGTCGTTTTCATGAGCTATTGCCCACTATTTTGGGTTTCTAGGCGATTTGCATGGCTCGTAAGACCCGATACATGTTTGAGAGTTATGACCAAAAACTCATCGTTTTCGTGTTTTATAGCCATTTTCATGAGCTATTGCCCACAGTTTTGGGGGTTTCAGGGCGATTTGCATGGCTTGAGAGACCGGATACATGTTTCAGAGTTAGGACCAAAAACTAGTAGTTTTCGCGTTTTATGGCTGTTTTCATGAGCTATTGCCCACAATTTAGGGGTTCCAAGGCGATTTGCATGGCTCGTAAGACCCGATACATGTTTGAGAGTTATGACCAAAAACTCATCGTTTTCGTGTTTTATGGTCGTTTTCATGAACTACTGCCCACAGTTTTGGTGGTTTCAAGGCGATTTGCATGGCTTGAGAGACCCGATACATGTTTGAGAGTTAGGACCAAAACCCATAGTTTTCACGCTTTTATGGCCGCTTTTCATGAGCTATTGCCCATATTTTTCGGGTTCCACGGCGATTTGCATGGCTCAGAAGACCCAATACATGTTTGAGAGGTTTGACCAAAAACTTGTCGTTTTCGTGTTTTATGGTGGTTTCCATGAGCTATTTCCCACGTTTTTGGGTTTCTAGGCGATTTGCATGGCTCGTAAGACCCGATACATGTTTGAGAGTTATGACCAAAAGCTCATCGTTTTCGCGCTTTAGAGCCATTTTCATGACCTATTGCCCACAGTTTTGGGGGTTTCAGGGCGATTTGCTTGGCTTGAGAGACCTGATACATGTTTGAGAGTTAGGACCAAAAACTCATCGTTTTCGTGTTTTATGGCTGTTTTCATGAGCTATTGCACACAATTTTGGGGTTCTAAGGCGATTTCCATGGCTCGTAAGACCCGATACATGTTTGAGAGTTATGACCAAAAACTCATCGTTTTCGTGTTTTATGGTCGTTTTCATGAGCTACTGCCCACATTTTTGGGAGTTTCAGGGCGATTTGCATGGCTTGAGAGACCTGATATAAGTTTGAGAGTTAGCACCAAAACCCATAGTTTTCGCTTTTATGGCCGCTTTTCATGAGCTATTGCCCATATTTTTCGGGTTCCACGGCGATTTGCATGGCTCAGAAGACCCAATACATGTTTGAGAGGTATGACCAAAAACTTGTCGCTTTCGTGTTTTATGGTCGCTTTCATGAGCTATTGCCCACCTTTTGGGGTTTCTAGGCGATTTGCATGGCTCAGAAGACCCGATACATGTTTGAGAGTTATGACCAAAAGCTCATCGCTTTCGCTTTTATGGCCATTTTCATGAGCTATTGCCCACGCTTTGGGGGTTTCTGTATGCGATTTGCATGGCTTGAGAGACCCGATACATGTTTGAGAGTTAGGACCAAAAACCCATAGTTTTCGCTTTTATGGCTGTTTTCATGAGCTATTGCCCATATTTTGGGGTTCCATAGGCGATTTGCATGGCTCAGAAGACCCGATACATGTTTGAGAGTTATGACCAAAAACTCATCGCTTTCGTGTTTTATGGTCGCTTTTCATGAGCTATTGCCCACGCTTTGGGAGTTTCTAGGCGATTTGCATGGCTTGAGAGACCCGATACATGTTTGAGAGTTAGCACCAAAACCCATAGTTTTCACGCTTTTATGGCCGCTTTCATGAGCTATTGCCCATATTTTGGGTTTCCAGGCGATTTGCATGGCTCAGAAGACCCAATACATGTTTGAGAGTTATGACCAAAAACTCATCGCTTTCGTGTTTTATGGTCGCTTTTCATGAGCTATTGCCCACAGCTTTGGGGTTTCTGGCGATTTGCATGTCTTGAGAGACCCGATACATGTTGGAGAGTTAGGACCAAAAACCCATAGTTTTCGCATTTTATGGCCGTTTTCATGAGCTATTTCCCATATTTTTCGGGTTCCACGGCGATTTGCATGGCTCGTAAGACCCAATACATGTTTGAGAGGTATGACCAAAAAACTTGTCATTTTCGTGTTTTATGGTCGTTTTCATGAGCTATTAACCACTGTTTTGGGGGTTTCAGGGCGATTTGCATGGCTTGAGAGACCCGATACAAGTTTGTGAGTTAGCACCAAAAACCCATAGTTTTCACGTTTTATGGCCGTTTTCATGAGCTATTGCCCATATTTTTCGGGTTCCACGGCGATTTCTATGGCTCGTAAGACCCGATACATGTTTGAGAGTTATGACCAAAAACTCATCGTTTTCGTGTTTTATGGTCGTTTTCATGAACTACTGCCCACAGTTTTGGGAGTTTTATTGCGATTTGCATGTCTTGAGAGACCCGATACATGTTTGAGAGTTAGCACCAAAAACCCATAGTTTTCGCGTTTTATGGCCGTTTTCATGAGCTATTGCCCATAGTTTTCGGGTTCCATACGATTTGCATGGCTCAGAAGACCCGATACATGTTTGAGAGTTATGACCAAAACTCATCGCTTTCGTGTTTTATGGTCGCTTTTCATGAGCTATTGCCCACGCTTTGGGAGTTTCTGTATGCGATTTGCATGGCTTGAGAGACCCGATACATGTTTGAGAGTTAGCACCAAAACCCATAGTTTTCGCTTTTATGGCCGCTTTTCATGAGCTATTGCCCATATTTTTCGGGTTCCACGGCGATTTGCATGGCTCAGAAGACCCAATACATGTTTGAGAGGTATGACCAAAAACTTGTCGCTTTCGTGTTTTATGGTCGCTTTCATGAGCTATTGCCCACTGCTTTGGGTTTCTAGGCGATTTGCATGGCTCAGAAGACCCGATACATGTTTGAGAGTTATGACCAAAAGCTCATCGCTTTCGCTTTTATAGCCATTTTCATGAGCTATTGCCCACAGCTTTGGGGGTTTCTGTATGATTTGCATGGCTTGAGAGACCCGATACATGTTTGAGAGTTAGGACCAAAACTCGTAGTTTTCGTGTTTTATGGTCGTTTTCATGAGCTATTGCCCACTGTTTTGGGTTTCTAGGCGATTTTCATAGCTCGTAAGATCCGATACATGTTTGAGAGTTATGACCAAAAACTCATCGTTTTCGTGTTTTATGGTCGTTTTCATGAGGTACAGCCCACAGTTTTGGGAGTTTCAGGGCGATTTTCATGTCTTGAGAGACCCGATACATGTTTGAGAGTTAGCACCAAAAACCCATAGTTTTCATGAGCTATTGCCCATATTATTCAGGTTCCACGGCGATTTGCATGGCTCGTAAGACCCAATACATGTTTGAGAGGTTTGACCAAAAACTTCTCGTTTTCGTGTTTTATGGTTGTTTTCATGAGCTATTGCCCGCTGTTTTGGGTTTCTTGGGCGATTAGCATGGCTCGTAAGACCCGATACATGTTTGAGAGTTATGACCAAAAGCTCATCGTTTTCGCGTTTTATAGCCATTTTCATGAGCTATTGCCCACAGTTTTGGGGGTTTCAGGGCGATTTGCATGGCTTGAGAGACCCGATACATGTTTGAGAGTTAGCACCAAAAGCCCATAGTTTTCACGCTTTTATGGCCGCTTTTCATGAGCTATTGCCCATATTTTTCGGTTCCACGGCGATTTGCATGGCTCGTAAGACCCAATACATGTTTGAGAGGTATGACCAAAAACTTGTCGCTTTCGTGTTTTATGGTCGCTTTCATGAGCTATTGCCCACTGCTTTGGGTTTCTAGGCGATTTGCATGGCTCGTAAGACCCGATACATGTTTGAGAGTTATGACCAAAAGCTCATCGCTTTCGCTTTTATGGCCATTTTCATGAGCTATTGCCCACGCTTTTGGGGGTTTCTGTGGCGATTTGCATGGCTTGAGAGACCCGATACATGTTTGAGAGTTAGGACCAAAAACTCATAGTTTTCGCTTTTATGGCTGTTTTCATGAGCTATTGCCCACAATTTTGGGGTTCCATAGGCGATTTGCATGGCTCAGAAGACCCGATACATGTTTGAGAGTTATGACCAAAAACTCATCGCTTTCGTGTTTTATGGTCGCTTTCATGAGCTATTGCCCACGCTTTGGGAGTTTTTAGGCGATTTGCATGGCTTGAGAGACCCGATACATGTTTGAGAGTTAGCACCAAAACCCATAGTTTTCACGCTTTTATGGCCGCTTTTCATGAGCTATTGCCCATATTTTTCGCGTTCCACGGATATTTGCATGGCTCGTAAGACCCAATACATGTTTGAGAGGTATGACCAAAAAATTGTCATTTTCGTGTTTTATGGTCATTTTCATGAGCTATTGCCCACTGTTTTGGGTTTCTAGGCGATTTGCATGGCTCGTAAGACCCGATACATGTTTGAGAGTTATGACCAAAAGCTCATCGTTTTCGCGTTTTATAGCCATTTTCATGAGCTATTGCCCACAGTTTTGGGGGTTCAGGGCGATTTGCATGGCTTGAGAGACCCGATACATGTTTGAGAGTTAGGACCAAAAACTCGTAGTTTTCGCGTTTTATGGCTGTTTTCATGAGCTATTGCCCACAATTTAGGGGTTCCAAGGCGATTTGCATGGCTCATAAGACCCGATACATGTTTGAGAGTTATGACCAAAAGCTCATCGTTTTCGCGTTTTATAGCCATTTTCATGAGCTATTGCCCACAGTTTGGGGAGTTTCAGGGCGATTTGCATGGCTTGAGAGACCCGATACAAGTTTGAGATTTAGGACCAAAAACCCATAGTTTTCATGTTTTATGGCCGTTTTCATGGGCTATTGCCCATATTTTTCAGGTTCCACGGCGATTTGCATGGCTCGTAAGACCCAATACATGTTTGAGAGCTATGACCAAAAAACTTGTCGTTTTCGTGTTTTATGGTCGTTTTCATGAGCTATTGCCCACTGTTTTGGGTTTCTAGGCGATTTGCATGGCTCGTAAGACCCGATACATGTTTGAGAGTTATGACCAAAAGCTCATCGTTTTCGCGTTTTATAGCCATTTTCATGAGCTATTGCCCACAGATTTTGGGGTTTCTGTATTTGCATGGCTTGAGAGACCCGATACATGTTTGAGAGTTAGGACCAAAACTCATAGTTTTCGTGCTTTTATGGCTGTTTTCATGAGCTATTGCCCACAATTTTGGGGTTCCAAGGCGATTTGCATGGCTCGTAAGACCCGATACATGTTTGAGAGTTATGACCAAAACTCATCGCTTTCGTGTTTTATGGTCGCTTTTCATGAGCTATTGCCCACGCTTTGGGAGTTTCAGTATGATTTGCATGGCTTGAGAGACCCGATACATGTTTGAGAGTTAGCACCAAAACCCATAGTTTTCGCTTTTATGGCTGCTTTCATGAGCTATTGCCCATATTTTTTCGGGTTCCACGGCGATTTGCATGGCTCAGAAGACCCAATACATGTTTGAGAGGTATGACCAAAAACTTGTCGCTTTCGTGTTTTATGGTCGCTTTCATGAGCTATTGCCCACTGCTTTGGGGTTTCTTGGGCGATTTGCATGGCTCGAGAGACCCGATACATGTTTGAGAGTTATGACCAGAAACTCACCGTTTTCGCCTTTTATGGCCGTTTTCATGAGCTATTGCCCAATTTTGGGGTTCCAAGCGATTTGCATGGCTCAGAAGACCCGATACATGTTTGAGAGTTATGACCAAAACTCATCGCTTTCGTGTTTTATGGTCGCTTTTCATGAGCTATTGCCCACGCTTTGGGAGTTTCTATGCGATTTGCATGGCTTGAGAGACCCGATACATGTTTGAGAGTTAGCACCAAAACCCATAGTTTTCACGCTTTTATGGCCGCTTTTCATGAGCTATTGCCCATATTTTTGGGTTCCACGGCGATTTGCATGGCTCAGAAGACCCAATACATGTTTGAGAGGTATGACCAAAAACTTGTCGCTTTCGTGTTTTATGGTCGCTTTTCATGAGCTATTGCCCACTGCTTTGGGTTTCTAGGCGATTTGCATGGCTCAGAAGACCCGATACATGTTTGAGAGTTATGACCAAAAGCTCATCGCTTTCGCTTTTATAGCCATTTTCATGAGCTATTGCCCATGCTTTTGGGGTTTCTGCGATTTGCATGGCTTGAGAGACCCGATACATGTTTGAGAGTTAGGACCAAAACTCGTAGTTTTCGTGCTTTATGGCTGTTTTCATGAGCTATTGCCCACAATTTTGGGGTTCCAGGCGATTTGCATGGCTCAGAAGACCCGATACATGTTTGAGAGTTATGACCAAAAACTCATCGCTTTCGTGTTTTATGGTCGCTTTCATGAGCTATTGCCCACGCTTTGGGAGTTTCTGGCGATTTGCATGGCTTGAGAGACCCGATACATGTTTGAGAGTTAGCACCAAAACCCATAGTTTTCACGCTTTTATGGCCGCTTTTCATGAGCTATTGCCCATATTTTTCGGGTTCCACGGCGATTTGCATGGCTCCTCAGAAGACCCAATACATGTTTGAGAGGTATGACCAAAAACTTGTCGCTTTCGTGTTTTATGGTCGTTTTCATGAGCTATTGCCCACTGCTTTTGGGTTTCTAGGCGATTTGCATGGCTCGTAAGACCCGATACATGTTTGAGAGTTATGACCAAAAGCTCATCGCTTTCGTGCTTTTATAGCCATTTTCATGAGCTATTGCCCACGCTTTGGGGGTTTCAGGCGATTTGCATGGCTTGAGAGACCCGATACATGTTTGAGAGTTAGGACCAAAACTCATAGTTTTCGCTTTTATGGCTGTTTTCATGAGCTATTGCCCACAATTTTGGGGTTCCATAGGCGATTTGCATGGCTCAGAAGACCCGATACATGTTTGAGAGTTATGACCAAAACTCATCGCTTTCGTGTTTTATGGTCGCTTTTCATGAGCTACCGCCCACGCTTTGGGAGTTTCTGTACATTTGCATGGCTTGAGAGACCCGATACATGTTTGAGAGTTAGCACCAAAACCCATAGTTTTCACGCTTTTATGGCCGCTTTTCATGAGCTATTGCCCATATTTTTGGGTTCCACGGCGATTTGCATGGCTCAGAAGACCCAATACATGTTTGAGAGGTATGACCAAAAACTTGTCGCTTTCGTGTTTTATGGTCGCTTTTCATGAGCTATTGCCCATTGTTGTGGGTTTCTAGGCGATTTGCATGGCTCATAAGACCCGATACATGTTTGAGAGTTATGACCAAAAGCTCGTCGTTTTCGTGTTTTATGGCTGTTTTCATGAGCTATTGCCCACAATTTAGGGGTTCCAAGGCGATTTGCATGGCGCGTAAGACCCGATACATGTTTGAGAGTTAGCACCAAAAACCCATAGTTTTCGCGTTTTATGGCTATTTTCATGAGCTATTGCCCACAATTTAGGGGTTCCAAGGCGATTTGCATGGCTCGTAAGAGCCGATACATGTTTGAGAGTTATGACCAAAAACTCATCGTTTTCGTGTTTTATGGTCGTTTTCATGAGCTACTGCCCACAGTTTTGGGAGTTTCAGGCGATTTGCATGGCTTGAGAGACCCGATACATGTTTGAGAGTTAGCACCAAAACCCATAGTTTTCACGCTTTTATGGCCGCTTTCATGAGCTATTGCCCATATTTTGGGTTCCACGGCGATTTGCATGGCTCAGAAGACCCAATACATGTTTGAGAGGTATGACCAAAAAGCTTGTCGTGTTTTATGGTCGTTTTCATGAGCTATTGCCCACTGTTTTGGGTTTCTAGGCGATTTGCATGGCTTGAGAGACCCGATACATGTTTGAGAGTTAGGACCAAAACTCGTAGTTTTCGCGTTTTATGGTTTTTTCATGAGCTATTGCCCACAATTTAGGGGTTCCAAGCGATTTGCATGGCTCAGAAGACCCGATACATGTTTGAGAGTTATGACCAAAAACTCATCGCTTTCGTGTTTTATGGTCGCTTTTCATGAGCTATTGCCCACGCTTTGGGAGTTTCAGGCGATTTGCATGGCTTGAGAGACCCGATACATGTTTGAGAGTTAGCACCAAAACCCATAGTTTTCGCTTTTATGGCCGCTTTTCATGAGCTATTGCCCATATTTTTCGGGTTCCACGGCGATTTGCATGGCTCAGAAGACCCAATACATGTTTGAGAGGTTATGACCAAAAACTTGTCGCTTTCGTGTTTTATGGTCGCTTTCATGAGCTATTGCCCACTGCTTTGGGTTTCTAGGCGATTTGCATGGCTCAGAAGACCCGATACATGTTTGAGAGTTATGACCAAAAACTCATCGCTTTCGCTTTTATAGCCATTTTCATGAGCTATTGCCCACAGCTTTGGGGTTTCTGGCGATTTGCATGGCTTGAGAGACCCGATACATGTTTGAGAGTTAGGACCAAAACTCATAGTTTTCGCTTTTATGGCTGTTTTCATGAGCTATTGCCCACAATTTTGGGGTTCCATAGGCGATTTGCATGGCTCAGAAGACCCGATACATGTTTGAGAGTTATGACCAAAACTCATCGCTTTCGTGTTTTATGGTCGCTTTTCATGAGCTACGGCCCACGATTTGGGAGTTTTAGGGCGATTTGCATGGCTTGAGAGACCCGATACAAGTTTGTGAGTTAGCACCAAAAACCCATAGTTTTCACGTTTTATGGCCGTTTTCATGAGCTATTGCCCATATTTTTCGGGTTCCACGGCAATTTGCATGGCTCGTAAGACCCAATACATGTTTGAGAGGTATGACCAAAAACTTATCGATTTCGTGTTTTATGGTTGTTTTCATGAGCTATTGCCAGTGTTTTGGGTTTCTAGGCGATTTGCATGGCTCGTAAGACCGGATACATGTTTGAGAGTTATGACCAAAAACTCATCGTTTTCGTGTTTTATGGTCGTTTTCATGAGCTACTGCCCACGCTTTGGGGGTTTCTGTATGATTTGCATGGCTTGAGAGACCCGATACATGTTTGAGAGTTAGGACCAAAAACTCATAGTTTTCGGCTTTTATGGCTGTTTTCATGAGCTATTGCCCACAATTTTGGGGTTCCATAGGCGATTTGCATGGCTCAGAAGACCCGATACATGTTTGAGAGTTATGACCAAAACTCATCGCTTTCGTGTTTTATGGTCGCTTTCATGAGCTATTGCCCACGCTTTGGGAGTTTCAGGCGATTTGCATGGCTTGAGAGACCCGATACATGTTTGAGAGTTAGCACCAAAACCCATAGTTTTCGCTTTTATGGCCGTTTTCATGAGCTATTGCCCATATTTTTCGGTTCCACGGCGATTTGCATGGCTCGTAAGACCCAATACATGTTTGAGAGGTATGACCAAAAAACTTGTCGTTTTCGTGTTTTATGGTCGTTTTCATGAGCTATTGCCCACTGGTTTTGGGTTTCTAGGCGATTTGCATGGCTCATAAGACCCGATACATGTTTGAGAGTTATGACCAAAAGCTCATCGTTTTCGTGTTTTATAGCCATTTTCATGAGCTATTGCCCACAGTTTTGGGGGTTTCAGGGCGATTTGCATGGCTTGAGAGACCCGATACATGTTTGAGAGTTAGGACCAAAAACCCATAGTTTTCGCGTTTTATGGCTGTTTTCATGAGCTATTGCCCACAATTTAGGGGTTCCAAGGCGATTTGCATGGCTCATAAGACCCGATACATGTTTGAGAGTTATGACCAAAAACTCATCGTTTTCGTGTTTTATGGTCGTTTTCATGAGCTACTGCCCACAGTTTTGGGAGTTTCAGGGCGATTTGCATGGCTTGAGAGACCCGATACATGTTTGAGAGTTAGCACCAAAAACCCATAGTTTTCGCGTTTTATGGCTGTTTTCATGAGCTATTGCCCATATTTTTCGGGTTCCATGGCGATTTGCATGGCTCGTAAGACCCGATACATGTTTGAGAGTTATGACCAAAAACTCATCGTTTTCGTGTTTTATGGTCGTTTTCATGAACTATTGCCCACAATTTTGGGGGTTTCAGGGCGATTTGCATGGCTTGAGAGACTCGATACATGTTTGAGAGTTAGGACCAGAAACTCATAGTTTTCGCGTTTTATGGCTGTTTTCATGAGCTATTGCCCACAATTTAGGGGTTCCAAGGCGATTTGCATGGCTCGTAAGACCCGATACATGTTTGAGAGGTTTGACCAAAAAACTTGTCGTTTTCGTGTTTTATGGTTGTTTTCATGAGCTATTGCCCACTGTTTTGGGTTTCTTGGGCGATTTGCATGGCTTGAGAGACCCGATACAAGTTTGAGAGTTAGCACCAAAAACCCATAGTTTTCACGTTTTATGGCCGTTTTCATGAGCTATTGCCCATATTTTTCGGGTTCCACGGCGATTTGCATGGCTCGTAAGACCCAATACATGTTTGAGAGGTTTGACCAAAAAACTTGTCGTTTTCGTGTTTTATGGTCGTTTTCATGAGCTATTGCCCACTGTTTTGGGTTTCTAGGCGATTTGCATGGCTCATAAGACCCGATACATGTTTGAGAGTTATGACCAAAAGCTCATCGTTTTCGCGTTTTATAGCCATTTTCATGAGCTATTGCCCACAGCTTTGGGGTTTCAGGCGATTTGCATGGCTTGAGAGACCCGATACATGTTTGAGAGTTAGGACCAAAACTCATAGTTTTCGCTGCTTTTATGGCTGTTTTCATGAGCTATTGCCCACAATTTTGGGGTTCCAAGGCGATTTGCATGGCTCAGAAGACCCGATACATGTTTGAGAGTTATGACCAAAACTCATCGCTTTTTGGTTTTATGGTCGCTTTTCATGAGCTATTGCCCACGATCTTGGGAGTTTCAGGGCGATTTGCATGGCTTGAGAGACCCGATACATGTTTGAGAGTTAGGACCAAAACCCATAGTTTTCGCATTTTATGGCCGGTTTCATGAGCTATTGCCCATATTTTTCGGGTTCCACGGCGATTTGCATGGCTCAGAAGACCCAATACATGTTTGAGAGGTATGACCAAAAACTTGTCGCTTTTCGTGTTTTATGGTCGTTTTCATGAGCTATTGCCCACTGCTTTGGGGTTTCTAGGCGATTTGCATGGCTCAGAAGACCCGATACATGTTTGAGAGTTATGACCAAAAGCTCATCGCTTTCGCTTTTATAGCCATTTTCATGAGCTATTGCCCACGCTTTGGGGTTTCTGGCGATTTGCATGGCTTGAGAGACCCGATACATGTTTGAGAGTTAGGACCAAAACTCATAGTTTTCGGCTTTTATGGCTGTTTTCATGAGCTATTGCCCACAATTTTGGGGTTCCATAAGGCGATTTGCATGGCTCAGAAGACCCGATACATGTTTGAGAGTTATGACCAAAACTCATCGCTTTCGTGTTTTATGGTCGCTTTCATGAGCTATTGCCCACGCTTTGGGAGTTTTAGGCGATTTGCATGGCTTGAGAGACCCGATACATGTTTGAGAGTTAGCACCAAAACCCATAGTTTTCGCTTTTATGGCCGCTTTTCATGAGCTATTGCCCATATTTTTCGGGTTCCACGGCGATTTGCATGGCTCAGAAGACCCAATACATGTTTGAGAGGTATGACCAAAAACTTGTCGCTTTCGTGTTTTATGGTCGTTTTCATGAGCTATTGCCCACTGCTTTGGGTTTCTAGGCGATTTGCATGGCTCAGAAGACCCGATACATGTTTGAGAGTTATGACCAAAAGCTCATCGCTTTTCGCTTTTATAGCCATTTTCATGAGCTATTGCCCACGCTTTGGGGTTTCATGTATTTGCATGGCTTGAGAGACCCGATACATGTTTGAGAGTTAGGACCAAAACCCATAGTTTTCGCTTTTATGGCTGTTTTCATGAGCTATTGCCCACAATTTTGGGGTTCCATATGATTTGCATGGCTCAGAAGACCCGATACATGTTTGAGAGTTATGACCAAAACTCATCGCTTTCGTGTTTTATGGTCGCTTTTCATGAGCTATTGCCCACGCTTTTGGGAGTTTCAGGCGATTTGCATGGCTTGAGAGACCCGATACATGTTTGAGAGTTAGCACCAAAACCCATAGTTTTCACGCTTTTATGGCCGCTTTTCATGAGCTATTGCCCATATTTTTGGGTTCCACGGCGATTTGCATGGCTCAGAAGACCCAATACATGTTTGAGAGGTATGACCAAAAACTTGTCGCTTTCGTGTTTTATGGTCGCTTTCATGAGCTATTGCCCCATGCTTTGGGGGTTTGTATGATTTGCATGGCTTGAGAGACCCGATACATGTTTGAGAGTTAGGACCAAAACTCATAGTTTTCGCTTTTATGGCTGTTTTCATGAGCTATTGCCCACAATTTTGGGGTTCCATAGGCGATTTGCATGGCTCAGAAGACCCGATACATGTTTGAGAGTTATGACCAAAAACTCATCGCTTTCGTGTTTTATGGTCGCTTTCATGAGCTATTGCCCACGCTTTGGGAGTTTTAGGCGATTTGCATGGCTTGAGAGACCCGATACATGTTTGAGAGTTAGCACCAAAACCCATAGTTTTCGCTTTTATGGCCGCTTTTCATGAGCTATTGCCCATATTTTTGGGTTCCACGGCGATTTGCATGGCTCCTCAGAAGACCCAATACATGTTTGAGAGGTATGACCAAAAACTTGTCGCTTTCGTGTTTTATGGTCGCTTTCATGAGCTATTGCCCACTGCTTTGGGTTTCTAGGCGATTTGCATGGCTCAGAAGACCCGATACATGTTTGAGAGTTATGACCAAAAGCTCATCGCTTTCGCTTTTATAGCCATTTTCATGAGCTATTGCCCACAGCTTTTGGGGGTTTCTGTATGATTTGCATGGCTTGAGAGACCCGATACATGTTTGAGAGTTAGGACCAAAACTCGTAGTTTTCGCTTTTATGGCTGTTTTCATGAGCTATTGCCCACAATTTTGGGGTTCCATAGGCGATTTGCATGGCTCAGAAGACCCGATACATGTTTGAGAGTTATGACCAAAACTCATCGCTTTCGTGTTTTATGGTCGCTTTCATGAGCTACAGCCCACGCTTTTGGGAGTTTCTGTATGATTTGCATGTCTTGAGAGACCCGATACAAGTTTGAGAGATAGCACCAAAAACCCATAGTTTCCACGTTTTATGGCCGTTTTCATGAGCTATTGCCCATATTTTTCGGGTTCCACGGCGATTTGCATGGCTCGTAAGACCCAATACATGTTTGAGAGATATGACCAGAAACTCGCCGTTCTCGCGTTTTATGGCCGTTTTCATGAGCTATTGCCCACAGTTTAGGGGTTCTAGGGCGATTTGCATGGCTCGTAAGACCCGATACATGTTTGAGAGTTATGACCAAAAGCTCATCGTTTTCGCGTTTTATAGCCATTTTCATGAGCTATTGCCCACAGTTTTGGGGTTACAGGCGTATTTGCATGGCTTGTAAGACCCCTTACATGTTTGAGAGTTAGGACCAAAACTCGTAGTTTTCGGCTTTTATGGCTGTTTTCATGAGCTATTGCCCACAATTTTGGGGTTCCATAGGCGATTTGCATGGCTCAGAAGACCCGATACATGTTTGAGAGTTATGACCAAAACTCATCGCTTTCGTGTTTTATGGTCGCTTTTCATGAGCTATTGCCCACGCTTTGGGAGTTTTAGGCGATTTGCATGGCTTGAGAGACCCGATACATGTTTGAGAGTTAGCACCAAAACCCATAGTTTTCGCTTTTATGGCCGCTTTCATGAGCTATTGCCCATATTTTTCGGGTTCCACGGCGATTTGCATGGCTCAGAAGACCCAATACATGTTTGAGAGGTATGACCAAAAACTTGTCGCTTTCGTGTTTTATGGTCGCTTTCATGAGCTATTGCCCACTGCTTTTGGGTTTCTAGGCGATTTGCATGGCTCAGAAGACCCGATACATGTTTGAGAGTTATGACCAAAAGCTCATCGCTTTCGTGTTTTATGGCCATTTTCATGAGCTATTGCCCACGCTTTTGGGAGTTTGTATGCGATTTGCATGGCTTGAGAGACCCGATACATGTTTGAGAGTTAGGACCAAAACCCATAGTTTTCGCTTTTATGGCTGTTTTCATGAGCTATTGCCCACAATTTTGGGGTTCCATAGGCGATTTGCATGGCTCGTAAGACCCGATACATGTTTGAGAGTTATGACCAAAAACTCATCGCTTTCGTGTTTTATGGTCGCTTTCATGAGCTATTGCCCACGCTTTGGGAGTTTCTAGGCGATTTGCATGGCTTGAGAGACCCGATACATGTTTGAGAGTTAGCACCAAAAACCCATAGTTTTCGCTTTTATGGCCGCTTTCATGAGCTATTGCCCATATTTTTCGGTTCCACGGCGATTTGCATGGCTCGTAAGACCCAATACATGTTTGAGAGGTTATGACCAAAAACTTGTTTTCGTGTTTTATGGTCGCTTTCATGAGCTATTGCCCACAGCTTTGGGGTTCTGGCGATTTGCATGGCTTGAGAGACCCGATACATGTTTGAGAGTTAGGACCAAAAACTCATAGTTTTCGCTTTTATGGCTGTTTTCATGAGCTATTGCCCACAATTTAGGGGTTCCATAGGCGATTTGCATGGCTCAGAAGACCCGATACATGTTTGAGAGTTATGACCAAAACTCATCGCTTTCGTGTTTTATGGTCGCTTTTCATGAGCTATTGCCCACGCTTTGGGAGTTTCGATTTGCATGGCTTGAGAGACCCGATACATGTTTGAGAGTTAGCACCAAAACCCATAGTTTTCACGCTTTTATGGCCGCTTTTCATGAGCTATTGCCCATATTTTTCGGGTTCCACGGCGATTTGCATGGCTCGTAAGACCCAATACATGTTTGAGAGGTATGACCAAAAACTTGTCGCTTTTTCGTTTTATGGTCGCTTTTCATGAGCTATTGCCCACTGCTTTGGGTTTCTAGGCGATTTGCATGGCTCAGAAGACCCGATACATGTTTGAGAGTTATGACCAAAAGCTCATCGCTTTCGCTTTTATAGCCATTTTCATGAGCTATTGCCCACGCTTTGGGGGTTTCTGCGATTTGCATGGCTTGAGAGACCCGATACATGTTTGAGAGTTAGGACCAAAAACTCGTAGTTTTCGCTTTTATGGCTGTTTTCATGAGCTATTGCCCACAATTTTGGGGTTCCATAGGCGATTTGCATGGCTCTCAGAAGACCCGATACATGTTTGAGAGTTATGACCAAAACTCATCGCTTTCGTGTTTTATGGTCGCTTTTCATGAGCTACCGCCCACGCTTTGGGAGTTTCAGGCGATTTGCATGGCTTGAGAGACCCGATACATGTTTGAGAGTTAGCACCAAAACCCATAATTTTCACGTTTATGGCCGTTTTCATGAGCTATTGCCCATATTTTTCGGTTCCACGGCGATTTGCATGGCTCGTAAGACCCAATACATGTTTGAGAGGTATGACCAAAAAACTTGTCGTTTTCGTGTTTTATGGTCGTTTTCATGAGCTATTGCCCACTGGTTTTGGGGTTCTAGGCGATTTGCATGGCTCATAAGACCCGATACATGTTTGAGAGTTATGACCAAAAGCTCATCGCTTTCGTGCTTTTATAGCCATTTTCATGAGCTATTGCCCACGCTTTTGGGGTTTCAGGCGATTTGCATGGCTTGAGAGACCCGATACATGTTTGAGAGTTAGGACCAAAACTCATAGTTTTCGGCTTTTATGGCTGTTTTCATGAGCTATTGCCCACAATTTTGGGGTTCCAAGGCGATTTGCATGGCTCAGAAGACCCGATACATGTTTGAGAGTTATGACCAAAAACTCATCGCTTTCGTGTTTTATGGTCGCTTTCATGAGCTATTGCCCACGCTTTGGGAGTTTCTGGCGATTTGCATGGCTTGAGAGACCCGATACATGTTTGAGAGTTAGCACCAAAACCCATAGTTTTCGCTTTTATGGCCGCTTTCATGAGCTATTGCCCATATTTTTCGGGTTCCACGCGATTTGCATGGCTCAGAAGACCCAATACATGTTTGAGAGGTATGACCAAAAACTTGTCGCTTTCGTGTTTTATGGTCGCTTTCATGAGCTATTGCCCACTGCTTTGGGTTTCTAGGCGATTTGCATGGCTCAGAAGACCCGATACATGTTTGAGAGTTATGACCAAAAGCTCATCGCTTTCGCTTTTATGGCCATTTTCATGAGCTATTGCCCACGCTTTTGGGAGTTTCAGGCGATTTGCATGGCTTGAGAGACCCGATACATGTTTGAGAGTTAGGACCAAAAACCCATAGTTTTCGCTTTTATGGCTGTTTTCATGAGCTATTGCCCACAATTTTGGGGTTCCATAGGCGATTTGCATGGCTCGTAAGACCCGATACATGTTTGAGAGTTATGACCAAAACTCATCGCTTTCGTGTTTTATGGTCGCTTTCATGAGCTATTGCCCACGCTTTTGGGAGTTTCTGTATATTTGCATGGCTTGAGAGACCCGATACATGTTTGAGAGTTAGCACCAAAACCCATAGTTTTCGCTTTTATGGTCGCTTTTCATGAGCTATTGCCCATATTTTGGGTTCCACGGCGATTTGCATGGCTCGTAAGACCCAATACATGTTTGAGAGGTATGACCAAAAACTTGTCGCTTTCGTGTTTTATGGTCGCTTTCATGAGCTATTGCCCACTGCTTTGGGGTTTCTGTATATTTGCATGGCTTGAGAGACCCGATACATGTTTGAGAGTTAGGACCAAAACTCATAGTTTTCGTGTTTTATGGCTGTTTTCATGAGCTATTGCCCACAATTTTGGGGTTCCAAGCGATTTGCATGGCTCGTAAGACCCGATACATGTTTGAGAGTTATGACCAAAACTCATCGCTTTTCGGTTTTATGGTCGCTTTTCATGAGCTATTGCCCACGCTTTGGGAGTTTCTGGCGATTTGCATGGCTTGAGAGACCCGATACATGTTTGAGAGTTAGCACCAAAACCCATAGTTTTCGCTTTTATGGCCGCTTTCATGAGCTATTGCCCATATTTTTCGGGTTCCACGGCGATTTGCATGGCTCAGAAGACCCAATACATGTTTGAGAGGTATGACCAAAAACTTGTCGCTTTCGTGTTTTATGGTCGTTTTCATGAGCTATTGCCCACTGCTTTGGGTTTCTAGGCGATTTGCATGGCTCAGAAGACCCGATACATGTTTGAGAGTTATGACCAAAAGCTCATCGCTGCTGCTTTATAGCCATTTTCATGAGCTATTGCCCACGCTTTTGGGGGTTTGTGGCGATTTGCATGGCTTGAGAGACCCGATACATGTTTGAGAGTTAGGACCAAAACTCATAGTTTTCGCTTTTATGGCTGTTTTCATGAGCTATTGCCCACAATTTAGGGGTTCCATAGGCGATTTGCATGGCTCGTAAGACCCGATACATGTTTGAGAGTTATGACCAAAACTCATCGCTTTCGTGTTTTATGGTCGCTTTTCATGAGCTACAGCCCACGCTTTTGGGAGTTTCAGGCGATTTGCATGGCTTGAGAGACCCGATACATGTTTGAGAGTTAGCACCAAAACCCATAGTTTTCGCTGCTTTATGGCCGCTTTCATGAGCTATTGCCCATATTTTTCGGGTTCCACGGCGATTTGCATGGCTCGTAAGACCCAATACATGTTTGAGAGGTATGACCAAAAACTTGTCGCTTTCGTGTTTTATGGTCGTTTTCATGAGCTATTGCCCACTGCTTTGGGGTTTCTAGGCGATTTGCATGGCTCAGAAGACCCGATACATGTTTGAGAGTTATGACCAAAAGCTCATCGCTTTCGTGTTTTATAGCCATTTTCATGAGCTATTGCCCACGCTTTGGGGGTTTCTGTATGATTTGCATGGCTTGAGAGACCCGATACATGTTTGAGAGTTAGGACCAAAAACTCATCGTTTTCGGGTTTTATGGCCGTTTTCATGAGCTATTACCCACAATTTTGGGGTTCCATAGGCGATTTGCATGGCTCAGAAGACCCGATACATGTTTGAGAGTTATGACCAAAAACTCATCGCTTTCGTGTTTTATGGTCGCTTTCATGAGCTATTGCCCACGCTTTGGGAGTTTCTGGCGATTTGCATGGCTTGAGAGACCCGATACATGTTTGAGAGTTAGCACCAAAACCCATAGTTTTCGCTTTTATGGCCGCTTTCATGAGCTATTGCCCATATTTTTCGGGTTCCACGGCGATTTGCATGGCTCAGAAGACCCAATACATGTTTGAGAGGTATGACCAAAAACTTGTCGCTTTCGTGTTTTATGGTCGTTTTCATGAGCTATTGCCCACTGCTTTGGGTTTCTAGGCGATTTGCATGGCTCAGAAGACCCGATACATGTTTGAGAGTTATGACCAAAAGCTCATCGCTTTCGCTTTTATAGCCATTTTCATGAGCTATTGCCCACAGCTTTGGGGGTTTCACAGCGATTTGCATGGCTTGAGAGACCCGATACATGTTTGACAGTTAGGACCAAAAACTCGTAGTTTTCGCGTTTTATGGCTGTTTTCATGAGCTATTGCCCACAATTTAGGGGTTCCAAGGCGATTTGCATGGCTCGTAAGACCCGATACATGTTTGAGAGTTATGACCAAAAACTCATCGTTTTCGTGTTTTATGGTCGTTTTCATGAGCTACAGCCCACACTTTTGGGAGTTTCAGGGCGATTTGCATGGCTTGAGAGACCCGATACATGTTTGAGAGTTAGCACCAAAAACCCATAGTTTTCGCGTTTTATGGCCGTTTTCATGAGCTATTGCCCATATTTTTCGGGTTCCACGGCGATTTGCATGGCTCATAAGACCCAATACATGTTTGAGAGGTTTGACCAAAAACTTGTCGTTTTCGTGTTTATGGTCGTTTTCATGAGCTATTGCCCACTGCTTTGGGGTTTCTAGGCGATTTGCATGGCTCAGAAGACCCGATACATGTTTGAGAGTTATGACCAAAAGCTCATCGCTTTCGCTGTTTTATAGCCATTTTCATGAGCTATTGCCCACGCTTTGGGGTTTCTGTACATTTGCATGGCTTGAGAGACCCGATACATGTTTGAGAGTTAGGACCAAAAACATAGTTTTCGTGTTTTATGGCTGTTTTCATGAGCTATTGCCCACAATTTTGGGGTTCCATAGGCGATTTGCATGGCTCAGAAGACCCGATACATGTTTGAGAGTTATGACCAAAACTCATCGCTTTCGTGTTTTATGGTCGCTTTCATGAGCCACGCTTTTGGGAGTTTTAGGCGATTTGCATGGCTTGAGAGACCCGATACATGTTTGAGAGTTAGCACCAAAACCCATAGTTTTCGCTTTTATGGCCGCTTTCATGAGCTATTGCCCATATTTTTCGGGTTCCACGGCGATTTGCATGGCTCGTAAGACCCAATACATGTTTGAGAGGTATGACCAAAAACTTGTCGCTTTCGTGTTTTATGGTCGCTTTCATGAGCTATTGCCCACTGCTTTGGGTTTCTAGGCGATTTGCATGGCTCAGAAGACCCGATACATGTTTGAGAGTTATGACCAAAAGCTCATCGCTGCTGCTTTTATAGCCATTTTCATGAGCTATTGCCCACAGCTTTGGGGTTTCAGGCGATTTGCATGGCTTGAGAGACCCGATACATGTTTGAGAGTTAGGACCAAAACTCATAGTTTTCGCTTTTATGGCTGTTTTCATGAGCTATTGCCCACAATTTTGGGGTTCCATAGGCGATTTGCATGGCTCAGAAGACCCGATACATGTTTGAGAGTTATGACCAAAAACTCATCGCTTTTCGTGTTTTATGGTCGCTTTCATGAGCTACGCCCACGCTTTGGGAGTTTCAGGCGATTTGCATGGCTTGAGAGACCCGATACATGTTTGAGAGTTAGCACCAAAACCCATAGTTTTCACGCTTTTATGGCCGCTTTCATGAGCTATTGCCCATATTTTTCGGGTTCCACGGCGATTTGCATGGCTCGTAAGACCCAATACATGTTTGAGAGGTATGACCAAAAACTTGTCGCTTTCGTGTTTTATGGTCGCTTTCATGAGCTATTGCCCACTGCTTTGGGTTTCTAGGCGATTTGCATGGCTCAGAAGACCCGATACATGTTTGAGAGTTATGACCAAAAGCTCATCGTTTTTGCTGTTTTATAGCCATTTTCATGAGCTATTGCCCATGCTTTGGGGTTTCTGGCGATTTGCATGGCTTGAGAGACCCGATACATGTTTGAGAGTTAGGACCAAAAACTCATAGTTTTCGCTGCTTTTATGGCTGTTTTCATGAGCTATTGCCCACAATTTTGGGGTTCCATAGGCGATTTGCATGGCTCAGAAGACCCGATACATGTTTGAGAGTTATGACCAAAACTCATCGCTTTCGTGTTTTATGGTCGCTTTCATGAGCTATTGCCCACGCTTTTGGGAGTTTCTGGCGATTTGCATGGCTTGAGAGACCCGATACATGTTTGAGAGTTAGCACCAAAACCCATAGTTTTCACGCTTTTATGGCCGCTTTCATGAGCTATTGCCCATATTTTTGGGTTCCACGGCGATTTGCATGGCTCAGAAGACCCAATACATGTTTGAGAGGTTTGACCAAAAACTTGTCGCTTTCGTGTTTTATGGTCGTTTTCATGAGCTATTGCCCAATTTTGGGTTTCTAGGCGATTTGCATGGCTCAGAAGACCCGATACATGTTTGAGAGTTATGACCAAAACTCATCGCTTTCGTGTTTTATGGTCGCTTTTCATGAGCTACGCTTTTGGGAGTTTCAGGCGATTTGCATGGCTTGAGAGACCCGATACATGTTTGAGAGTTAGCACCAAAACCCATAGTTTTCACGCTTTTATGGCCGCTTTTCATGAGCTATTGCCCATATTTTTCGGGTTCCACGGCGATTTGCATGGCTCGTAAGACCCAATACATGTTTGAGAGGTATGACCAAAAACTTGTCGCTTTCGTGTTTTATGGTCGCTTTCATGAGCTATTGCCCACTGCTTTGGGTTTCTAGGCGATTTGCATGGCTCAGAAGACCCGATACATGTTTGAGAGTTATGACCAAAAGCTCATCGCTTTTCGCTTTTATAGCCATTTTCATGAGCTATTGCCCACGCTTTGGGGTTTCAGGCGATTTGCATGGCTTGAGAGACCCGATACATGTTTGAGAGTTAGGACCAAAACTCGTAGTTTTCGCTTTTATGGCTGTTTTCATGAGCTATTGCCCACAATTTTGGGGTTCCAAGGCGATTTGCATGGCTCAGAAGACCCGATACATGTTTGAGAGTTATGACCAAAACTCATCGCTTTCGTGTTTTATGGTCGCTTTTCATGAGCTACCGCCTACGCTTTTGGGAGTTTCTGGCGATTTGCATGGCTTGAGAGACCCGATACATGTTTGAGAGTTAGCACCAAAACCCATAGTTTTCACGCTTTTATGGCCGCTTTCATGAGCTATTGCCCATATTTTTCGGGTTCCACGGCGATTTGCATGGCTCAGAAGACCCAATACATGTTTGAGCGGTATGACTGAAAAGTCGTCGCTTTCGTGTTTTATGGTCGTTTTCATGAGCTATTGCCCACTGTTTTGGGTTTCTAGGCGATTTGCATGGCTCGTAAGACCCGATACATGTTTGAGAGTTATGACCAAAAGCTCATCGCTGCTGCTTTATAGCCATTTTCATGAGCTATTGCCCATGCTTTGGGGGTTTCTGGCGATTTGCATGGCTTGAGAGACCCGATACATGTTTGAGAGTTAGGACCAAAACTCATAGTTTTCGGCTTTTATGGCTGTTTTCATGAGCTATTGCCCACAATTTTGGGGTTCCATAGGCGATTTGCATGGCTCAGAAGACCCGATACATGTTTGAGAGTTATGACCAAAAACTCATCGCTTTCGTGTTTTATGGTCGCTTTCATGAGCTATTGCCCACGCTTTTGGGAGTTTCAGGCGATTTGCATGGCTTGAGAGACCCGATACATGTTTGAGAGTTAGCACCAAAACCCATAGTTTTATGGCCGCTTTCATGAGCTATTGCCCATATTTTTCGGGTTCCACGGCGATTTGCATGGCTCGTAAGACCCAATACATGTTTGAGAGGTATGACCAAAAACTTGTCGCTTTCGTGTTTTATGGTCGCTTTTCATGAGCTATTGCCCACTGCTTTGGGTTTCTAGGCGATTTGCATGGCTCAGAAGACCCGATACATGTTTGAGAGTTATGACCAAAAGCTCATCGCTTTCGCTTTTATGGACATTTTCATGAGCTATTGCCCACAGTTTTGGGGGTTTTAGGGCGATTTGCATGGCTTGAGAGACCCGATACATGTTTGAGAGTTAGGACAAAAACCTCGTAGTTTTCGCGTTTTATGGCTGTTTGCATGAGCTATTGCCCACAATTTTGGGGTTCCACGGCGATTTGCATGGCTCGTAAGACCCGATACATGTTTGAGAGTTATGACCAAAAACTCATCGTTTTCGTGTTTTATGGTTGTTTTCATGAGCTACTGCCCACAGTTTTGGGAGTTTCAGGGCGATTTGCATGGCTTGAGAGACCCGATACAAGTTTGAGAGTTAGGACCAAAAACCCATAGTTTTCGCGTTTTATGGCTGTTTTCATGAGCTATTGCCCACAATTTAGGGGTTCCAAGGCGATTTGCATGGCTCGTAAGACCCGATACATGTTTGAGAGTTATGACCAAAAACTCATCGTTTTCGTGTTTTATGGTCGTTTTCATGAGCTACTGCCCACGGTTCTGGGAGTTTCAGGCGATTTGCATGGCTTGAGAGACCCGATACATGTTTGAGAGTTAGCACCAAAACCCATAGTTTTCACGCTTTTATGGCCGCTTTCATGAGCTATTGCCCATATTTTTCGGGTTCCACGGCGATTTGCATGGCTCGTAAGACCCAATACATGTTTGAGAGGTATGACCAAAAACTTGTCGCTTTCGTGTTTTATGGTCGCTTTTCATGAGCTATTGCCCACTGCTTTTGGGTTTCTAGGCGATTTGCATGGCTCGTAAGACCCGATACATGTTTGAGAGTTATGACCAAAAGCTCATCGCTTTCGCTTTTATGGCCATTTTCATGAGCTATTGCCCACTTTTGGGGTTTCTGGCGATTTGCATGGCTTGAGAGACCCGATACATGTTTGAGAGTTAGGACCAAAACTCATAGTTTTCGCTTTTATGGCTGCTTTCATGAGCTATTGCCCACAATTTTGGGGTTCCATAGGCGATTTGCATGGCTCAGAAGACCCGATACATGTTTGAGAGTTATGACCAAAACTCATCGCTTGTTTTATGGTCGTTTTCATGAGCTACAGCCCATAGTTTTGGGAGTTTCAGGGCGATTTGCATGGCTTGAGAGACCCGATACATGTTTGAGAGTTAGCACCAAAAACCCATAGTTTTCGCGTTTTATGGCCGTTTTCATGAGCTATTGCCCACAGTTTTGGGGGTTTCAGGGCGATTTGCATGGCTTGAGAGACCCGATACATGTTTGAGAGTTATGACCAAAAACTCATCGTTTTCGTGTTTTATGGTCGTTTTCATGAGCTACAGCCCACAGTTTTGGGAGTTTCAGGGCGATTTGCATGGCTTGAGAGACCCGATACATGTTTGAGAGTTAGCACCAAAAACCCATAGTTTTCACGTTTTACGGCCGTTTTCATGAGCTATTGCCCATATTTTTGGCTTCCACGGCGATTTGCATGGCTCGTAAGACCCAATACATGTTTGAGAGGTATGACCAAAAAACTTGTCATTTTCGTGTTTTATGGTCGTTTTCATGAGCTATTGCCCACAATTTAGGGGTTCCAAGGCGATTTGCATGGCTCGTAAGACCCGATACATGTTTGAGAGTTATGACCAAAAACTCATCGTTTTCGTGTTTTATGGTCGTTTTCATGAGCTACTGCCCACAGTTTTGGGAGTTTCAGGGCGATTTGCATGGCTTGAGAGACCCGATACATGTTTGAGAGTTAGGACCAAAAACCCATAGTTTTCACGCTTTTATGGCCGTTTTCATGAGCTATTGCCCATATTTTTCGGGTTCCACGGCGATTTGCATCGCTCGTAAGACCCAATACATGTTTGAGAGGTATGACCAAAAACTTGTCGCTTTCGTGTTTTATGGTCGCTTTCATGAGCTATTGCCCACTGCTTTTGGGTTTCTAGGCGATTTGCATGGCTCGTAAGACCCGATACATGTTTGAGAGTTATGACCAAAAGCTCATCGCTTTCGTGTTTTATAGCCATTTTCATGAGCTATTGCCCACGCTTTGGGGGTTTCTGTATGATTTGCATGGCTTGAGAGACCCGATACATGTTTGAGAGTTAGGACCAAAAACTCATAGTTTTCGCTTTTATGGCTGTTTTCATGAGCTATTGCCCACAATTTTGGGGTTCCAGGCGATTTGCATGGCTCAGAAGACCCGATACATGTTTGAGAGTTATGACCAAAAACTCATCGCTTTCGTGTTTTATGGTCGCTTTTCATGAGCTACGCCCACGCTTTTGGGAGTTTTAGGCGATTTGCATGGCTTGAGAGACCCGATACATGTTTGAGAGTTAGCACCAAAAACCCATAGTTTTCGCGTTTTATGGCCGTTTTCATGAGCTATTGCCCATATTTTTCGGGTTCCACGGCGATTTGCATGGCTCGTAAGACCCAATACATGTTTGAGAGGTATGACCAAAAAACTTGTCGTTTTCGTGTTTTATGGTCGTTTTCATGAGCTATTGCCCACTGTTTTGGGTTTCTAGGCGATTTGCATGGCTCGTAAGACCCGATACATGTTTGAGAGTTATGACCAAAAGCTCATCGTTTTCGCGTTTTATAGCCATTTTCATGAGCTATTGCCCACAGTTTTGGGGGTTTCAGGGCGATTTGCATGGCTTGAGAGACCCGATACATGTTTGAGAGTTAGGACCAAAAACTCGTAGTTTTCGGGTTTTATGGCTGTTTTCATGAGCTATAGCCCACAATTTTGGGGTTCTAAGGCGATTTGCATGGCTCGTAAGACCCGATACATGTTTGAGAGTTATGACCAAAAACTTATCGTTTTCGTGTTTTATGGTCGTTTTCATGAGCTACTGCCCATAGTTTTGGGAGTTTCAATTCGATTTGCATGGCTTGAGAGACCCGATACCAGTTTGAGAGTTAGGACCAAAAACCCATAGTTTTCGCGTTTTATGGCCGTTTTCATGAGCTATTGCCCATATTTTTCGGGTTCCACGGCGATTTGCATGGCTCAGAAGACCCAATACATGTTTGAGAGGTATGACCAAAAACTTGTCGCTTTCGTGTTTTATGGTCGCTTTCATGAGCTATTGCCCACTGCTTTTGGGTTTCTAGGCGATTTGCATGGCTCGTAAGACCCGATACATGTTTGAGAGTTATGACCAAAAGCTCATCGCTTTCGCTTTTATGGCCTTTTCCTTGAGCTATGGCCCAAGTTTTGGGGGTTTCAGGGCGATTTGCATGGCTTGAGAGACCCGAT
Organism: Avena longiglumis; assembly: GCA_030063025.1. Lineage (NCBI taxonomy): Eukaryota > Viridiplantae > Streptophyta > Magnoliopsida > Poales > Poaceae > Avena > Avena longiglumis. Next base: position 413,446 of record CP125975.1, read on the forward strand.
ACATGTTTGAGAGTTAGGACCAAAAACCCATAGTTTTCGCGTTTTATGGCTGTTTTCATGAGCTATTGCCCACAATTTTGGGGTTCCAAGGCGATTTGCATGGCTCGTAAGACCCGATACATGTTTGAGAGTTATGACAAAAACTCATCGTTTTCGTGTTTTATGGTCGCTTTCATGAGCTACGCTTTTGGGAGTTTCAGGCGATTTGCATGGCTTGAGAGACCCGATACATGTTTGAGAGTTAGCACCAAAACCCATAGTTTTCACGCTTTTATGGCTGTTTTCATGAGCTATTGCCCACAATTTTGGGGTTCCATAGGCGATTTGCATGGCTCTCAGAAGACCCGATACATGTTTGAGAGTTATGACCAAAAACTCATCGCTTTCGTGTTTTATGGTCGCTTTTCATGAGCTATTGCCCACGCTTTTGGGAGTTTTAGGCGATTTGCATGGCTTGAGAGACCCGATACATGTTTGAGAGTTAGCACCAAAAACCCATAGTTTTCACGCTTTTATGGCCGCTTTTCATGAGCTATTGCCCATATTTTTGGGTTCCACGGCGATTTGCATGGCTCGTAAGACCCAATACATGTTTGAGAGGTTTGACCAAAAACTTGTCGCTTTTCGTGTTTTATGGTCGTTTTCATGAGCTATTGCCCACTGCTTTGGGGTTTCTAGGCGATTTGCATGGCTCAGAAGACCCGATACATGTTTGAGAGTTATGACCAAAAGCTCATCGCTTTTCGTTTTATAGCCATTTTCATGAGCTATTGCCCATGCTTTGGGGGTTTCTGCGATTTGCATGGCTTGAGAGACCCGATACATGTTTGAGAGTTAGGACCAAAACTCATAGTTTTCGCTTTTATGGCTGTTTTCATGAGCTATTGCCCACAATTTTGGGGTTCCATAGGCGATTTGCATGGCTCGTAAGACCCGATACATGTTTGAGAGTTATGACCAAAAACTCATCGCTTTCGTGTTTTATGGTCGCTTTCATGAGCTATTGCCCACGCTTTGGGAGTTTCAGGCGATTTGCATGGCTTGAGAGACCCGATACATGTTTGAGAGTTAGCACCAAAACCCATAGTTTTCACGCTTTATGGCCGCTTTCATGAGCTATTGCCCATATTTTTCGGGTTCCACGGCGATTTGCATGGCTCGTAAGACCCAATACATGTTTGAGAGGTATGACCAAAAACTTGTCGCTTTCGTGTTTTATGGTCGCTTTCATGAGCTATTGCCCACTGCTTTGGGTTTCTAGGCGATTTGCATGGCTCGTAAGACCCGATACATGTTTGAGAGTTATGACCAAAAGCTCATCGCTTTCGCTTTTATAGCCATTTTCATGAGCTATTGCCCACGCTTTGGGGGTTTCTGGCGATTTGCATGGCTTGAGAGACCCGATACATGTTTGAGAGTTAGGACCAAAACCCATAGTTTTCGCTTTTATGGCTGTTTTCATGAGCTATTGCCCACAATTTTGGGGTTCCATAGGCGATTTGCATGGCTCAGAAGACCCGATACATGTTTGAGAGTTATGACCAAAAACTCATCGCTTTCGTGTTTTATGGTCGCTTTCATGAGCTATTGCCCACGCTTTGGGAGTTTCTAGGCGATTTGCATGGCTTGAGAGACCCGATACATGTTTGAGAGTTAGCACCAAAACCCATAGTTTTCACGCTTTTATGGCCGCTTTCATGAGCTATTGCCCATATTTTTGGGTTCCACGGCGATTTGCATGGCTCGTAAGACCCAATACATGTTTGAGAGGTTTGACCAAAAACTCTTTGGTTTCGTGTTTTATGGTCGTTTTCATGAGCTATTGCCCACTGCTTTTGGGTTTCTAGGCGATTTGCATGGCTCAGAAGACCCGATACATGTTTGAGAGTTATGACCAAAACTCATCGCTTTCGTGTTTTATGGTCGCTTTTCATGAGCTATTGCCCACGCTTTTGGGAGTTTCAGGCGATTTGCATGGCTTGAGAGACCCGATACATGTTTGAGAGTTAGCACCAAAACCCATAGTTTTCGCTGCTTTATGGCCGCTTTTCATGAGCTATTGCCCATATTTTTCGGGTTCCACGGCGATTTGCATGGCTCGTAAGACCCAATACATGTTTGAGAGGTTTGACCAAAAACTTGTCGCTTTCGTGTTTTATGGTCGCTTTTCATGAGCTATTGCCCACAATTTTGGGTTTCTAGGCGATTTGCATGGCTCGTAAGACCCGATACATGTTTGAGAGTTATGACCAAAACTCATCGCTTTCGTGTTTTATGGTCGCTTTTCATGAGCTATTGCCCACGCTTTGGGAGTTTCAGGCGATTTGCATGGCTTGAGAGACCCGATACATGTTTGAGAGTTAGCACCAAAACCCATAGTTTTCACGCTTTTATGGCCGCTTTCATGAGCTATTGCCCATATTTTTCGGGTTCCACGGCGATTTGCATGGCTCGTAAGACCCAATACATGTTTGAGAGGTATGACCAAAAACTTGTCGCTTTCGTGTTTTATGGTCGCTTTCATGAGCTATTGCCCACTGCTTTGGGTTTCTAGGCGATTTGCATGGCTCAGAAGACCCGATACATGTTTGAGAGTTATGACCAAAAGCTCATCGCTTTCTGCTTTATAGCCATTTTCATGAGCTATTGCCCACGCTTTTGGGGTTTCTGTATGATTTGCATGGCTTGAGAGACCCGATACATGTTTGAGAGTTAGGACCAAAACTCATAGTTTTCGCTTTTATGGCTGTTTTCATGAGCTATTGCCCACAATTTAGGGGTTCCAAGGCGATTTGCATGGCTCGTAAGACCCGATACATGTTTGAGAGTTATGACCAAAAACTCATCGCTTTCGTGTTTTATGGTCGTTTTATGAGCTACACCCCACAGTTTTGGGAGCTTCAGGGCGATTTGCATGGCTTGAGAGACCCGATACAAGTTTGAGAGTTAGCACCAAAACCCATAGTTTTCGCTTTTATGGCCGCTTTCATGAGCTATTGCCCACATTTTTGGGGTTCCAAGGCGATTTGCATGGCTCATAAGACCCAATACATGTTTGAGAGGTATGACCAAAAAAACTTGTCGCTTTCGTGTTTTATGGTCGTTTTCATGAGCTATTGCCCACTGCTTTGGGGTTTCTAGGCGATTTGCATGGCTCAGAAGACCCGATACATGTTTGAGAGTTATGACCAAAAGCTCATCGCTTTCGTGCTTTTATGGCCATTTTCATGAGCTATTGCCCACGCTTTGGGGGTTTCTGTGGCGATTTGCATGGCTTGAGAGACCCGATACATGTTTGAGAGTTAGGACCAAAAACTCATAGTTTTCGCGTTTTATGGCTGTTTTCATGAGCTATTGCCCACAATTTTGGGGTTCCAAGGCGATTTGCATGGCTCGTAAGACCCGATACATGTTTGAGAGTTAGCACCAAAAACCCATAGTTTTCACGTTTTATGGCCGTTTTCATGAGCTATTGCCCATATTTTTCGGGTTCCACGGCGATTTGCAACTCGAGCAGAGACTTTAGCTCAGCCATTGATTGATTCCAGGTCCATAGGACACAAATTTTTCAGATGCTTAAATCCGGCCTCCCTATGGGAGTAGCCCTCGAGTCCGTAGTGGAGTCGCAGACTCGACATAGGACTCGGAGAATAGCTTTGCAGTGTGATATATTGATTATACTTTGGGTGCGCGGCCAGCGCTCTTGATAGGAGTAGCCCTCGAGTAATTAGTCAAATCGTAGATTCGAGTGAGTACTCTTGAGTTGTGTAGTTGAAGAATTGTAACCGTTGCTAGTATAGCTTTTGATGACGTCAGTGCTGACGATCGGTGTCCTCAAGCGTCTGCTGCACCAGAGATGACATGACTGGACGAACATGGGTCCCACCTTCTGACCTTGAATTGACCGGTCACGCGCGGCGTGGAGATAATTACGGCGTCGCCTCGATTTTCGCGCGTAGTGGACTGCGTGTGAGCGATGGTTCGCTGCTGGGCAAACACGTGGATGGTCAGATCTTGCAGTTGGATCTAGGTCTTCCCGATGGACGGTCGCCGTGCATCATCTTCGTCCTTATAATCATTGGGGAAAAGTTAATTTGTTTTCACCGCAACCATTCGTGTTTCACTGCTCCCATCTTCTCTGAGCTTTCTTGCTGTGCGCTAGAATATCCGCGAACATTTCCTTCGTTGATCCTACGTTCTCGCCGCCAGCGCTACCGCACCGCGATGGGGAAGCCCAAGAAGTCCTCTTCTGCGGTTGGCACCAGCGCTGCTGGTGGCAAGAAAAGTTCCACAGCTGCCCGTGTCACCAACGATGGCTGGCGGCGATCGGAGACGCGGGAGGGTGATCTCCGCAAGATCCATGAGCGGGGCTTCATCCCACAGGATAGGGAGGCCGTCAGGCTCCCTCGTAACGAGGTAATTCCCCGTCCCCCCGCTGGGTTTCGGGTTATGTTCCTCGCATTTGTTCTTCGGGGCTTTTCCTTCCCAGTCCACAATTTTCTTTGTGGACTGCTTTTCCTTTACGGCATCCAGCTGCATCATCTTCCCCCAACTCTCTTCTTCACATTGCTTGTTTCGTCACTTTCTGCGAGTGCTGGCTCGGTATCGAGCCGCACTTTGGCCTCTTCCGGAAACTCTATTCCGTGAAGAGGCGATCTGGTTCTGATGGTGTCTATCCCATTAGGGGTTGCATCATCATCCAATCTTCTTGTCTTCTCCTTTTATATGTACGAATCTGTCCAGTACTGGCGGAGGCGATGGTTTTACATCCGCGACTCCACGGTAGCTGGGCAGGATTTTGGTCTTGCTCCTTTCGACCCCTCCCAGAAAATCGAGCCGAAAAGGTCCTGGAAAAACCAGATCTTGGATGGCGAGGTGGCGGAGATAGAGGGGCTCTATCGTTGGGTGGAGGATCTCCAGTTGACTCCGGAGAAGGAGGTGAACGGTGTGGATATCATCCGCACCTTTCTCAAACGTCGGGTGCAGCCACTACAGGCTAGGGCGCACCCGATGTTTCTCTATTCGGGTCATCATGATCCGACTAGGGTTTCGGATGAGGAGTTCTCCAAGGGGAATCTTGACGGGATTCTTCGCCCACTGCTGAAGTTCAAGGCTGGCGAGGATCTTCCAGGGAGGTCGCTGACTTCTCCGTTCTCTGCTTCTCGTCCGGTTCTGCAGGTGTAGAGCTTGGATATGCGCGTAGAGCTATTTTTCGACTGCGTTTTACTTGTTATTTATTTGTCTGCTAACCAATTTGCTTCTTTTTGCGCAGGAGTTCAAGGTGCCAGGCATGTCGCATCCGTTGCCCGAAGTATTCCAGGATGCTCCGGACAATGAGGTGGTGGACTCCATGTCTGACCTACCGTCGGCTCAATCTCCGGTGGAACAGGCCAACGAGTCGAGTGAGGATCACACTCGCAAGCGGACGAGGAGCTCCAGCGAATCGTCAGATGTCTCGACTCCGCCGATGCCTAGGAACCCGCTTTGCCTTGAGCGTCACAGTGATGGGCAGGGGGGGCTCTTCTTCTCCAATTCCTGCCATTCCTGTGCGGGCCGTGTCACCGCACCCGCCGGTGAAGCGGAAGAAGGAAGAGAAGAAGGAAGAAAAGAAGGAAGAGAAGAAGGGCAAGAAGACCCCTCCTGTCTTTAACCTTAGCGACCTCGACTCTTAAGCTTCCTCAATTTCTTTGTGCCATTTTTCAATTTCGCTTTATCGTCCTTGGCTGACTTTTTTCTTGTGCAGCCACTCTTCTGACGGCTCCTCCAGCGATGGTGCTCGAGAGATGGGGGGGAGTCGAAGATTCCTTCTCCTCCTCCTCAGACGGTGGCCACCTCTGAGGGCGTTGCTCCGAGGTCTTCTCCGCAGGAGGCTTTGGTGGTGTTCCCTCAGAAGACTGCAGGCGAACCTTCGGAGTCGCCGTCTATTCATGTAAGTAATATCTGTTTTCTGCCGCAGAGGGAGCCCCCGAGCCTTTTCGGATGATATGTTGATCATTGATTTTTCGTGCCTCGGGGGGGAGCCCCCGAGCGCCTGTAGGGTGTTTTGTTGTTCGTTATTCCTTTGAGTCTCGGGGGGAACCCCCGAGCGTTTTGCTCGTTCTTTTGGGCGTAGCCCCCGAGCCATTCTTTTGACTAGTAGTTCTTTTTGCAGCCTTTTGTGCAAGGCGTCAATCAGCTGGTGCAGCAGCACCTGGCATTGGAGGCCAACTTCAAACAACTGCAAGGTATGTTTACAACTTTGGCTTTCTGCTTCTTCTTGTATTTTGTCCTTCGATCTGATAGGTGTGTTGCTGACTGCAGAGGACCACAACACTTCTCTCCGTGAGATTGATGCTCTCAAAAAGAGCCTTGGGCAGGCCGAGAAAAAAGGCGAAGCCGCCGTTGGTGCGAAGGAGCGCCTCGAGCTGGATCTAGCCAACGCGGCCGAGGCTAGGGAGCGTCTACAGCACGAGGCTACGGACCGCGAGGAGAAGATCTCCACTGCTACGGCTTCGCATGAGAGAGAGGTAGCCGGCAGGCTGATGGCGGCTGCCAAGGCTATTTCGGGTGAGTTTCTCTATCTTCTCTTTTCAGATTCCTTGCCTTTCCTTGTAGTGCTTTTTATTTATGCTGCTTCCTTTGTTATTGTAGATGCCGCGGGCATCGAGTTTGATCGCGGTGCTCTGGAGCACGGTAGTGCTCTGGATGATGCTGTAGCGGCGGTCGAAGACCGCTGCGGTACCGTGGTCGACTCGCTTGCCAAAGCCAAGGAGGTCCTCGGACGCTTCTACAAGGAGCTTGTCCCCAAGGGCGTGTCCCTTGAAGATGTCGATGCCTTGGCAGAGGCGCTGTCGGCTGAAGCACCTGCGGTGTACAAGCGCAAGCAGAAAGGCATCGACGGGTCTGTTGGGCTGGCGATGGCCTTGGCGGCTGGAGCGGAGCTGGATCTTCCTCAGATCACCTCCCGGATGCCGACGGCTGCTGACGGGTCCGAGGTAGCCTTCGCCATCTACTCTACTCGGTGTAAGCGTTACAACCCGAAGTTGATTTATCTGCTGGCCGAGTACGCGCTAAGGCAGCAGGGAGAAGCCAAGGCGAGGCAGTCCGGCTCCGAGGCTACTCAGGGTGCCGCTTCGTAGGCGTTGTAGTTGTAGGATAGTTTTTGTTTCAGCTTTTGTAATTGTGTCTATGAACAATCCTTGCGCCACGTAGTGGCTTTTTGCTGTACATAATGAATTTTCGAGTTTTGTTTTCATTTGTCTGCTTGTTGATATCGTTGTCTTCTTCTACTCTAGGATCCTTCGGGTGATGCTCCGTAGACACTTCGTCTGCAGCGCAGCTGCGGCCATTTGGATGGTGTGTCGCAGCTTGTGTTTCTTCGAGACCGCATCCGTAGTCTTGAGAGGGAATTACTTGGGGTACGTGACCACGCTGATGTTTGGAAGTCGAAGGCGGAGCGAGGCGCTGCCCGAGAGGAATTTTTGATGGGGGAGCTGCGTCGTCTGGCCGAACAGCTTGAGTGTGAGTTTTTCGAGCTGCTGTTCATTGCTTCGGGTTCGCCTGTTGGTCTTGCATCTTACTTTGTGAGTATTGCAGGTGCTAACCTTGCTCCAAAGGAGGAAAGGAGCGTGTTGCTGTTCGGATTAACTGCTTGACCCAGCAGGACATGGAGGTCGACGGGTTTTTCTGGATGGATCGTGATCGTGCCATGGTTCTTGCGACAATGCAGGATTGTGTACACCAGGTATCGCGGGTGCTTCGTCAGGTGCAGTCTTCGTTGGTGTCAGTTTTGCATGTAATGTTTTCGTTGGATGGTGCGTCGTCGACTCTTTCTGGCCTGCTGGCGAAGTTTAGAAATGTTTGTCGTGTCGAAGAATTGGTACGACATCAGCTTGTTGCGGGGGTGAAGGCCGCGCTTTCCCTTGTGCGTTTGCATCGTCCTGATGTTGATCTGTTTGCTATAGCAGATGGGCCGCCTCCTCGTCCGGATGGCGGTGAGTGGGATATGCGCCCGCATTATTCGGCTGTAAGGCAGTGTGCCGAGCGAATTGTAGATTTGTTTGAGAAGCGTGCGCAGGCTATTCTTCAGAATAGGTAAGACCTATAAAAGAGATAGATGTAAAATTTGTATATATGCAACTGGGCATGTTATGCCCTTTATTATTGTAAAGGTTTCTTGTTGTGTAGCATGTGATGCTTTGTTTTCATATGTGTCCTTTTCGTTAGCCTGACGTGGTCAGCTACTCAGGTGTACACGCGTTTTTCTCAATCGATGAAGTCATGAGGTAGGGGGAACCCCCGAGTGTGTTGTAGTATGTAGTAATATGCAGGTAATAATCAAAAGATTTTGGGGCGAGACACTTAGCTTTATTCATATCGTAAGGAGGAGGTACATTGTTCGGTTGAGAAGCCTTGGCTGAATAGCCTTATTGAAAGTAAAAGAGGGGGTAGCTAGGGGTAGAAGCGTCGCAGCTGCGCGACGTTCCATGGGTTGGAGTATGCGACTCCAGACTCCACGTGTTTGAGGCGATAGGCGCCACCTAGGATTACTTCAGTGATAATGTAGGGCCCTTCCCATGGTGACTCGAATTTCTTCGGTCGCTCTTGTTTGAGTCGTAAGACTAGGTCTCCTTCGACGAAGGACATTGGGCGTAGCCGTCGGCTGTGGTAGTTGTGGAGACTCTGTTGGTACACCGCTGATCGAGCTGTTGCTATGTCACATGCCTCGTCGAGTGTGTCGACTGCATCTTCGAGTGCGGCCGTCGATTCGGCTTCGCTGTAAGCAACGACCCGAGGGGCCTTGTGGCGTACCTCTGCTGGCAGCACGGCTTCGGCTCCGTGCACCATGAAGAAAGGTGTGTAGTCGGTTGAGCTGTTTGGCATTGTGCGCAGGCTCCACAGGACCGGAGGTAGCTCTTGTGTCCAGGAACCAGCGAGTCGCTCGAGTGGGCTCATTAGGAGCTTCTTGATGCCAGCACCGACGAGGCCGTTGGCCTTTTCGACCTGCCCGTTCGTTTGCGGGTGCGCCGCAGAGGCGTATGTGATGTTGATTCTGAGGTCTTCGCAGAAGTCCTGGAATTCTTTGGAGATGAAGTTCGACCCATTGTCGGTGATGATGCTGTGTGGCACGCCGAACCTGTAGACAATGGATTAATTTGACGGTAGTTTTGCCCTTTTGGTTAGTCACTGGCATGGCCTCAATCCACTTTGTGAATTTGTCGACTGCGACCAGGAGGTAGATGTGGCCTCCTTTCGAAGATCGTGGCAGTTTGCCGATCAAGTAGAGGCCCCATTGGGTGAAGGGCCAGGCCAAGGGTATGGGCCTGAGCTCGGATCCGGGTGCGTGCGGTTTATCTTCAAACCTTTGTCACCCGTTGCATCTTCGGACGATGTCCTTGGCGTCGTTCATGGCCGTTGGCCAGTAGAATCCAGCTCGTAGAGCTTTGGCGACAAGGGCGCGGCTGCCCGCGTGATGGCCGCAGATGCCCTCGTGGATGTCTTGGAGGATGGTTTTGCCGTCACCGATGGTGACGCACCTTTGGAGTACACCCGAAATGCTGCGCTTGTACAGCTCACCATTGATGATGGTGAAGGCCTTTGACCGGCGAGATATGCGTCGGGCATCTGTCGGGCTATCAGGCAGCTCGCCGTCTATCAAGTACTTGATGTATGGCTGCGTCCAAGTTTCTTCGACTGCCATGACCTGCATCAGGTTGACCACGGCGACCTCTGTGTCGAGCTTTTCGGGTCCTTCCTGTCCTTCGGGTAGCGCAGCCCCCGAGTTCTCTGCCTCTTCGGGTGATCCCTTGGGGAATTTCCGCTTGATGGATGGCATGCAGATCTGTTCGAGGAACACGCCTGGTGGTACTCGTGCGCAGGTGGAGCCGATGTTGGCAAGTCTGTCGGCCTCCTCGTTGCTTTCTCTCCCGACGTGCCGAAGCTCGCAGACGTCAAATTCTCCCTCGAGTGAGTTGTAGAGTGCGCGGTACGCGATCATGTTCTCGGCGTGTGCGTCGCACTCGTTCATCGTCTGCTGGACAAGGAGGTTCGAGTCTCCGTAGATGACCAGGTGTGTTGCGCCGCAGATCTTTGCCATCCTCATGCCGTGGATGAGGGCTTCATATTCGGCCTCGTTGTTGGAAGCTCGGAATTTCATCCGAAGGACGTACTTCATCGTGTCGCCCTGCGGGGAGGTCAGTATGACCTCGACTCCTGCTCTAGCCTCGCGTTTGGAGCCGTCGAAGTGCATCGTCCATGACTGTGTCATGTCTGGTGTGTCTGGAAGTTGCAGCTCCATCCAGTAGACGAGGAAGTCCGGGAGGACCTGAGACTTGATCGCGAGTCGCTTCTCGTAGACGATGTCTAGAGGTGACAGCTCGATGCCCCACAGGGCTACACGTCCTTTGGCCTCCGGAATGTTCAGGATGCTATTCAGGGGTGCTTCGTTGACGACCATCACCTGGTGCTCCTGGAAGTAATGGCTCAGCCGACGAGCCGTCATGAACACGCCGTAGGCGAGTTTCTGGTAGTGAGGGTACCTCTGCTTTTCGGCATCAATACCTCGCTGAGGTAGTAGATTGGGCGTTGAACCCCGTGGGTCTTGCCTTCTTCGGGCCGCTTGACCACCAGTACGGTGCTCACCACCTGGTATGTAGCTGCTATGTATAGCAGTAGAGGCTCGCGCTCCTTTGGCGTAACCAAGATGGGAGAGGTAGAGAGCAGCCGCTTTAGATCTTCGAATGCATCATACGCCTCAGGCGTCCACTCGAATTTGTCTGCCTTGCGCAGCAGCTGATAGAACGGCAGGGCTTTCTCGCCCATGCGGCTGATGAACCTGCTCAATGTCGCGATTCGTCCTGCAAGATGATAGACGCCCTTAAGGTTCTTCGGCTTCTCCATGGCCATTATGGCCCGGATCTTCTTCGGGTTCGCCTCGATCCCTCGCTGGGAGATGAAGTAGCCTAGCAGATGACCAGATGGGACGCCGAAGGCACATTTTTCTGGGTTTAACTTGATCTTGTATCGATCAAGGTTATCGAACGTCTCGCGAAGATCGTCGATGAGCGTCTTGGCCTCCCTTGTTTTGATGACTATGTCGTCGACATAGACTTGTATGTTGCGGCCGATCTGATCCTTCAGGCATGCCTGCATGCACTGTTGGTACGTGGCACCTGTGTTCTTCAGCCCGAAGGGCATTGTGTTGTAACAAAACACTCTGAACGGCGTGATGAATGCCGTTTTCTCCTGATCTTCGACCTTCAGTCGAATTTGGTTGTAGCCTGCGTAGGCGTCGAGGAAGGAGAGCTTCTCACATCCTGCCGTTGAATCAATGATTTGGTTGATCCGAGGAAGAGGGAAGTGGTCCTTTGGGCAGTACTTGTTCAGCGATGTGAAGTCCACGCACATCCGCAGGATGTCCGTGTCCTTTTTGGGGACCATTACGGTGTTGGCGAGCCACTCGCTTTCTTTGATATCCCTGATGCAGTTTGCGTCGAGTAGTCTGTTGACTTCGACTCCGATTGCTTCGGCCCATGGTTCGGACAGTCGTCGGATAGACTGCTTGACAGGCTTGGCGTCTGGAAAGACGTTGAGTGCGTGCTCGGCGAATTCCCTGGGAACTCCTGGCATGTCCGCAGGACACCAGGCAAAGATTTCCAAGCGCTCATAGAGGAATTCAACGAGCGCGCTTTCCTATGCGGAGCTGAGATCGTTGGCGATCAGCGCCGTTTTGGAGGCATCCGTCGGGTGGACCTGCACCTTCTTTGTGTTGACGGTGGAGTCGAAGGACATATCTGGTGCGTTCTGTCGTGCGACTGGGGGTGCCCCGTTGTCCGTCACCTCGCGGAGCCTTACGAGCTCCTCTTGTACGCCGAATGACTGGGAGATTCTGTTGAAGTCCATGTCGCAGTGGTCCGATCGGGTGAAGCTCCCGTGGATTGTGATGACGACCTTGGGTCCTGGCATCTTGAGCAGCAGGTACGCGTAGTGCGGTACTGTCAGGAACCTTGCGAATGCTACACGGCCGAGGATGGCGTGGTATTGTGATGGCCAGTCCACCACTTCGAACTCGAGTCGTTCGCATCGGAAGTTGTCCGGCTTGCCGAAGATGACGTCGAGCCATATCTTTCCCAGGGGGAATATTCCCTTTCCTGGGACGATGCCATGGAATGTTGTGTCTAACTGTTCAAGGCTGCATAGCGGGATCCGCATTGCTGCTAGGGTGCTGGCGAACATCAGATAGATGCCGATGCCGCCGTCCATGAAGACACGACTCATCTCGAACCCTCCGATCTGCGCCTCAAGCACCAGGGCAGCATGACCTGGGCGAGGTACCTGGCAAGGGTGATCCAAATGGCTGAACGTGATGCAGGACTCCGATCCGCTGAGGTACTCAGGGATGGCGGGCGGAGCTGTCACAGCCAGGTTGATCTGGCGGGTGATTTTCTTCTGCACCCTATTCGTTGGGTGCCCTTTTTGGATCATCAACGCTCCTTTCGGTGGGGGATGCCCGTGCCCACCGTTATTCTGGGCGGGTGCGATGGGGTGGTTCGGGCCTCCTGCAGGTGGCGGTGGAGGAGCTCCATGCGCGATCTCGCCTGGTGCGGGTGCGTTCCCGAATCCAGGGTTTGGGGCTTGCTGCCTCATCTGAGCCATGCTTTCGCTGAGTTTCTAGAACTCGCGACAGTCCTTGAGCATGTGGCTTGCCTTCTTCTTGCCATCCTGCTTGTCGATGTAGAAGTGGATGGTGCATGGACCCGACAGTTTTTCATATGATGAGGGTTCGTCGTCGCGATCGCGGCGCTGCCACGACTGTGCCGGGCGTCCTCCATCGCGGAAATTGTTTCCGCGGTATCCGTCGCTGTTGCGGTTGCCGTCGTTGGGGCGGTCGGCGTAGCCAACCGCGACCATGTCCAGTCCGTTGCGATCATCGTAGACGCGCGATCTTCTCTTGCTACGGCGCTCACGTCGCCGGCCGTAGTCATCTTCCTCCTCCCAGTGTGCTCGGTGTATGGAGTCCTCGCCGTCGGCCCACCTATTGGCAATGTCCATGAGGTGGTCGAGTGTCTTGGGCTTGACGCGCCCGAGCTCTTCCTTGAAGTCCTGGCGTTTGACGTCGTCCCTGAAGGCGTCGATAGCTCTCTCCTCGGAGATATCTGTCGCAGAGTTCTTGGTGTTGGACCAGCGTAGTATGTATGAGCGAATGGATTCGCCCGTTCGTTGGGTGCAGGCCCGCAGCTCTTCGATTGAGGCGGGCCTCTTGCTGGTGCCTTTGAAGTTTCGGACGAAACTGTACGCCAGCTCCTCCCAGCTTCGGATGGATCCCGAGGATAGGCTATTGAGCCAGATCCGGGTTGCGCCCGTCAGCTGTAGCTGAAGGCATTGCATAGCAGTTTCCTTGTTTCTGCCATGTAGCTTGACGGACGACAGGTGGTCACTGAGCCACACCCTGGGGTCTTGTGTGCCGTCGAACTTCGGAGTGTCCAAAGGAAGCTTGAAGTTTCGCGGCATCCACGTTCGTCGGACGGATCTGCTGAAGCATCGGGCTCCGCAGAGTTCTCCTTCGTCGTCATCTTCTTCGGATTCAGACGAGCATATGCGCTTAGCGCGCGCTTTGTCGATATTGCGCTGCGTTAGCTCGTTTTGAGCGTCGTAGTCGCGGCTGCGCCGGCGCGAGCTCTTGTGCCTTCGAGGAAGGTCGAGCTCTTCGTCCTCGGATGAGGGTGTGGGGGTTGAACCTGACCGCGGCCTTCTTCTTTGGCTCCGTAGGAGCTTCTCCGTGGAGCGCGGCTCCAACGAGTCCGAGTCCGGTGAGCGCGGACCTGTGCATGGCCCTTTTCGGGTCCCCCTCCGGAGGAGGATGGGACGCGAGGTACGCGGTGGCTGCCATGATCGCAGCTTGCATCGTCTTCGGGATGACGTTGCCGTCGGTATCCATCTCCATGAAGGACGCATTGAGGGCTCTAGTCATCTCGCGACGTGCTTTGGGATCCATGTTCTCTGTGCGAGGATGGTGCTTGTTGCCATGGTTTCCATGCGAGCTGGAGCCGATGCCCATGGCGGATAGCGCAACTCTCCGTGCACTGGATTCCGAGGCTGCTTGCTTGCGCTTGTCGAGCACCTCTTGCATCCTTAGTTGCTTCTTGTGCTCCTCGACAAGGAGCATGTGGTATGCCATCAGCAGGTCCCGTGAGGCATTTGCTGGCAGGATCTTGTTGCCTGCTATGGCTTCGCGTGCTTGATCCCATCCCTCCTCGCTGAGGTGGATGACTCGGTTGTTGTTTTCCCCGTTGGGTGGGGGGACCGGCTTCTTCTGTTCTCGCCATTTCTACCCTGCGGGTTGGGTGGAGGATTGTGTTCCTGATCTTGGATGACCGCGGCGCACTGGTAGCGCTTGTAGATCGGATCGTTGCTGCCGCAGCTTTTGGATCCGGAACCGTAGGTCCCTTCATCCGACGGTGGATCGCACAGATCTGAGTTGCAGCTGCTGCTGTCATAAAACTCATCTATTGATGATGATGTGCGTAGCACAGGGTGTGGAGCCCATGAAGCAGGCCTGATCGATGGCAGGGGCACCCGCTCCGGGAGGCGGAGAGTGCCGATCTGCCACCGGAAGCGAAGCTCGAGCAGATCTCGAGTCCGTCGCCAACGGGCTCGAAGTCCTTCAGGGTGGCAGGCGAGTGGGCGGTGAAGTCGAAGGCGCCAAAGAGGAGATGAGTCTCCGTTGCCGTAGAATTGTAGATCGCTTTGGTTGGGACCGTCACGATCGCACAATCAGCGCCCCCAATTCCCACAGACGGCGCCAATTGACGAGGTTCGATCTCGTCAATGCCCATTGTTATGGACTTGGGTTTTGGAGAAGGTAGGGATGCTGGAGATCGCGGAACGGTTAGCAAACAAGCAACACGGGAACACGAGGTTTACCCAGGTTCAGGCCCCCGGAGGGAAAACCCTACTCCTGCTTGTCTGCTCTGATTATGGTGGAACCGAAGGTTACAGGGGTGCGTAGATGCAATCTAGCGTGGAGGTGTGTATGCGAGAGGTTATTAGAGAGCCTCCTCGTCGTGCCCTCCTGGCCTTTATATAGAGGCAGGCAGGTCCCAGGCACAGATCGAGTCGGTTACAGGTTTTAGAGTTTACCCCCTTTGAATTTCCTATCTACTCTAGTCTTGCTCTCCAAGGATCCGAAGGCGTCATGGGCCTTGGCCACCCGAAAGTCTTCATGGGCCGGCGTGTATTTATCGTGGGTCTTCCTTGGGCTGGACTAGGTATGCTGAGATCGTGTACCCGCGGGGTATAACCATGTCAACTATAGTCATCTTCTCCGTGTTCTTCGTTTTCTTCGTGGTACGATCACTCGTCGCCTTTTCTTTCCTCGTTCGAGTTCCCTCCAGCTCCAGTGCTATTCGGACGCTACGTGGGCGAGTGATCCTTTGGATCGCCGTTTACTTTCTGCTTACTCTGTGTTTTTTGGTGGTTCGCTCATTGCTTGGAAGACGAAGAAACAGATAGCGGTTTCCCGTTCGAGTGTTGAGGCTGAGTTGCGTGATATGGCCTTGTTGACTGCTGAGGTGACCTGGTTACGGTGGTTACTTGCGGATTTTGGGGTTTCTATTACCACACTCACTCTGGTTTTGTCTGACAGTACAGGTGCTATTAGTGTTGCACGTGATCCGGTCAAGCATGAGCTTACCAAGCATATTGGTGTTGATGCTTTCTATACACGTGCTCAGGTGCAAGTTCAGGTTGTTGCGCTTCAGTATGTGCCTTCAGATTTACAGTTGGCGGATTTCTTTACGAAGGCATAGACCAGAGCGCAGCATGATTTCTTACTCTCCAAACTTAGTGTTGTGGATCCACCATGAGTTTGGGGAGGTGTTAGATGTATATATTTGTATATTATAGTTTCCTCATATGTTAGGAGGCTTTCTGCATATTTGCACCTATACATGTACTATATATTATGGCCTTTGGCCTTCAAAGGAATATATGTTGCATATTCCTGACAATGTTCTCCTACGTCATGTTGCGGCCACCCACCGGGAAGGCCACCGCGTTCTTCACGCTACACGGGGCATGCGCCGTGGTGGGCGAGGCACAACCAGTGGTGGTGCTCGCCACATCGCTAGCGACCGCCGCACGTCCGTGGTCGTGATAGCGTTCTGGCTCTTCTTCTCGCCCATCACGAGACCTGGGACCAACAACATCATGAACTGGTGATCGCGGAGCGCGAGGCGACGATCCAGTTACTGCGGGACGCCGGGGCCTGGACGTCCGGCTCTATCCGATCGTCGTAGCGTGTCACGCCTCTCACGCCTGCCATCAAGTTGTTGTTTCTTGGGTAAAGAATTGGCGAGGGCATATGTGCCAATGAGACTCTGATGGAGATGCATATGTGCTATCGGTGTATTTTTAGCCTATTTGGTAAGAAAATGTGGCTTGATAGTCTCACAATCCATTTCTTGTATTGCTAGTCCACTCTGCTGTTGTTTCTGTTCGTCATGGAGAAATGCTGATAGTTTTAATGGAGGAAATCAAGACGGGCTACACCCAAGAACAATCCCTCCCTCGGTTTTTCTCTATAACCAAAATCAGATAACTTGTTACAAAGAAGTACTCCATGTTTAGGATCACAAAAGTAGAGCACAGTCAAGCAATTATAGTGAGACCAGAAGAAACTAAACGTTTGCTTGTTGTGTTGCGACTGGACATCAGAACCCTCAAACCTAAACCATCAATGCATACACCCAAACAAAGTACAAACAACGGAGCATCAAACCACAACACTTGCATATGAATATCCCCCATCCAAATGTGCTCCGGACCCATGCATTTCCAAGTCACGTTGTCCTGGTAGAACCATGGAAAGACTTGCCTTTTTTAGAGACCCGAATAGACCTAGATAATTATACAGCCTTCAGGTGCAGACTCATTCATATCGTTTATAAGCACGAAACTGCTGCCGGATGTTTCATAACATTATCGCCTGAACATGTATACACTCCTCTCTTGGGGAAACCATCTTTTCAGACTACAGTACATCAAGGTTCAAATCTCAGCATAGGCAAACGAGCATCTGAGTGCTCCAGCGACAGGAAAAACTAGGTTCCACGCACTGACCCGTTCATAACACCAGTTGTCAGTTTGTCACTGTTGATCCCTCTGACCAGGGTGACAGACAATGAATACTCAATCTCATGACCTCATCCTCTTGAGGTCTCTGTCGCCACCACGAACATCCTTCCTCTTCCGGCTGTCGGGGTCAGCAGTGTGGTATTCCTGGCTGTCCATGGACAACTCGCCCTCTTCGGTGTTCTCCACCTTGCGAACCATGTTCTGGTGATCCTCCCGCTGCGCTGGATGTGGCCAGCTCTGCCTTCTGTCATGTTTTTTGTCGTCCTCGGCAGCCAATTCTATACCATGTTCCAGCTCCCTCTCAATTAGGTCATCATCATCCATGACATCAACCTTTCTACCAGCATCAACTTTTGATTTCCTCCGTTTCTCCAGCGCAGCTTTCACCTTGTCCTTGTCTATCTTTTTCATCGCATCCATCATTGATGATGACATATTGGTGCCTTCATTGCTATTGGCAGTACCATCCCTTGCTTCAGTCTTGGGTATCCGCTGGTTTGAGTTTTGTTTTTCAGGGTGAGGGTGGTCATATCCATGGCGACCTGGTACGCTCGACTGTCTAGGTGCTTGATGAGTTTCATGGGAAGGAGGCTCCTCTTTCACAGGACCACGCACACTTACAGAGCTGCCTTCGGTATCATTACCTTGAGATGGTGGTGGCCCAACACGGTTCTGCTCATAGAGCTCCAACATCTGGTTGCTAACCTCTGAAAAGATTTATCACAAAAAGATATGAGAATGGGTCCCTGGTATGTTATTTTACAATAAAGAGCATCAAAACTTCAAAAGTAACCGTGGCATATGTTATTTCACAACAAAGACCATCCAAACTTCAAAAGCAACCGTGGCAGAAAATGGGAGTAAAAGGAGCATCAGTTCTAAGCAAACAGATATAATAACAGGCAATACTGCTCAGTGCCATTGGAAAATCACCGAGCTAAAAAATACAGCTTGTTGCATACACAGGTGGGTCCCAGGCACCACATGATGGTAATTTCCAAACTATACCAAACATTTTTGTGCTACGAAGCAAATTTTTATGCAACTACCCAATACACAAAATATTACCTTGTGCACATCGTGCAACACCCTGTGTCTTTGACCTAACCAGCCTACTTCCACTACCATTTTTTAACAAAGATAATGAAATGTTGACCATCAAATTCTCATGGGCTCCTATAGACAGCTAAAGCATGGCAACAACTTCTGCTACTTGTGGAAGTGTGTTTACTACTATCCTTACGATATGGATAAAACAATAGTGCAAATACGCACTGCTGACTTTACATCTAGAGACCAACCTTCCAACTGACGTGGGGTTACATCAAACTCTTGCCACCAGACCTTCTCTCCATCTGCTGGAAGCTTGACTTTGAGGAACTTTGCAGCAAGGAAGATTGCGCCAGCCGCAATATGATGGGGCTTAAATTGCAGGCAAAGCGAGGTGCGTAGCCTGTGCACCCCTTTTAAGGTATAGTAAATAGGAATAGTGGGGGATTTACTATTTTTATAAGGATAAGTGTAATTTTAGCATACCCATCGTTAACAAAATTCCAGGCAACTTGAGCAAGTGCATTTTGAGCAACCTTGAATTTTTTAATTGCTTCAACCAAGGGCTTGTAAGGGTGGTGCACATTCATGTCAAAACCAAGTGTAACAAGCACAAGGCGCTCTCCAATCAACAGAAGTTCCTTCTGTTGCTCATACACTTCCTACACACAGCACAAATATCCTCAGCTACCAATTTGGTAATAATACTGAGGGAATAAAATTCACCGGCTATACAAAATTTAGCAGCTTTATGAAATACAAGTGTCTGGAAATACAGATAGCTAAGGCTACGAGATAGGGAATATCAAAGAAAGTGTTCACAATAAATATCTCACCTTCTGCTTAATTCGAGCAACTGCAGCAGGATCTTTTTTGTGGATGATCTCGTAAGAGATGAGTACAACATCCTTCAGGGGTCTGGGTGTTTCTTCAACTTTACCCGCCAAGAACATGCAAACTGTGGCTATTATCTGCAGATTATAACGAACTTACATTAACAACATGCAACAAGCAGTTGATAATAAGAAAAATGCTACCAATAACAAATAACATATTGCAAGAAGCATGCTATATGTTGTACAATCCAAGAAAACGCTTAATGTTATCCTTCGTGTCTCTTTTGAAAGAATAAAATTTACAATATCATAGAATCAAATAAAATACTACTTCTGACCTATTTAGGTGGCACACGCGTTTCTCAAGGTTCAAGTTTGACCATCGATTTAACAAAGCAAACCTGAATTATATTATATGTCAAAAAAATGTAACATTCAATTCGTATTTGAATGAAGTTTCTATAATGATATAATTTTTATGATATATGACACATGTATTGAAGGTTAAGTTACCGGTCAAAGTTATATCACGCAAAACGAGTGTGCCACCAAAATATAGACAGAGGGAATATGGTCTACAGGTGACACGTGACAGCAAACCATTTTTCCGTGTCTTTCACATATGGGTGGCAAGCATTAATGATTGAGAACCTGTTAGTACACTGCCTACCATGCACAGGACAAATATAACCAAAAAATATGTTTTCAGACAACAAACATGTACAAGCCTGTAAAAGTTTCAGTAAGGCTTACCTGTCTATCATTCTTGGCATGAGATTGACGAAGGAAAAAACGATGACAGAATACTATAGCTGTAGCAATTGTTACTTGGGGCCTACATTGTAAATCCATTCATCAATAACAAGGAAAAAGTATTATATATGACTATCAACCATGCCAAGAGAGCACAGTTGATGCAGTAATACACAGTGATTTCTACTGACTATAAACATTCACAGACAAGAACTAGGACACATAAAGACCTATAAATACTAAACAGAATTGGATATTTTCTGTTCTACCTAAACAAGGATATCATCAGCAATTATTGCATGCCCAACAAGAATGAGTGCCCCCTAAAGTAACAAATCAATGAACATAACACTGGACTAGGGGACAATATGTTAAGAACTTATTCCTGAAAATGTTCTGTGCTCATGACAAAGAACCATGAATTCCACCGGGTTCACGGCTGAACAGAAAAACACATGGCTTGATAATTGAGAGCTTTACCATCAAATTATTTGAACCAACTAGTACCAAATCATCTCCGGATGTTGCCACAAAAAACAAAAGTAAATATACAAAACTGACAAGTTATATGGAGTATGATTAACAACAATGAATAAACTACACACTGAAAGCATATAATGCTCACAATTTCACAGATGCTTAAGCAGAAGGAAAACTGGACAGGTCCGTCACAAAATTATTAAATATCTAATAAAGTACAGATATCGCATGATTAAATAAGAACACTAGGTCCACTAAAGGCTTTTTTGATTCACAGCCTAAGAGTGCCTAAGCATGGTAGACACTTGCCTAACTTGGTCAACCTTTCCTTAACGGTGTTTGACAAACCGTGGCAGGGTTTGGCTTCCAACTAAAAATGCCCGGATATTCTGTCTGTAAAGGTACCGACCATAGTCATGCATAGTAGAATACGAGAACTGTCATCAACAGAATTTAATCATTTATGCTTTAAGTGTCCACCAGACTTTCCTAGTATTCGGAAAATAGAACTGAGTATGACATCAATCATAAATCATTTGGGATATTGTTAAATTGGAGATGAGAAAGAAAGAAAGAAACGCTGCTTCAGAGAAATTAAGCTATCAGATAACTTGCAGTTGTCTACAGAAACTAGAAAACAGTCAATAATCAAATAATACTGCTAAAACAGCAGTTATATTTCCCAGGAAAAGAAGTAACAATAAAATATTCATGGTTCAATAATATTCTTACACTTTAAGCCTCATCCCAAAATCCTGAAGGAAAGTGCAGTATGACTTGCGAAGGTATGACTCCTTCTTCAAGTCAATACCATCTCTCCTTGAAAGGGAATTCTCCTCAATCTCCTTCCTACTAAAGTACCACGAAGCACCAAGTTGGCCACCTTCCACATGTCTATCATACGGAACTTTGTAAGGGTTGTTCTCTACAATTCCATGATGTGAAGAGTCACTTGTCTGCATGATATCCATGTGTAATTTTTCTCTTTTCTTCTATAAAACCTGACAAAAAGAGATATATATAATGGCATAATTGCAAACTTAACATCATAAGCATGCATACATGTCTCTCACAAATAGCACACAAGTTATACACATAATGTAAGCGACCATCTCTTGTTGGGACATGATTAAGCTACAACGCACACAATATAGGGAATTCTAATTATTCAGAGCATAGCCAAGTTATATCAAACAATCAACCATTTCTAATATCCATTTTGTAACATGCAAACATAGACATGAACAACACATGTGTATAATGCACAATCAGGAAACTCAAATCTCACATCATAGAGTATAGAAATTGATGTTTAACCTTTCAGTCTTGGACTCAACACCGAATTTGTCTCCAGAGGCTCTGCAATTTCAAAGAAATCCCGTCAGCAGCCACAATTTCAAAGAGGGCAGGGAAGTGGGGAGCAGCTTGGCTGGGGAGGAAAGCAAGAGGGCAGGGAAGTGGAGGCGGAAGAACGTCATGGACGTTGCCCTACCGCCGCCGTTGTCCTCCCTTCGCTTTCCCCTCCCACCGCTGCTGCCTTCCTCGATCTAGGGTTTGGGGCGGGAAAGTGGAAGGGCCGGACGCCATGGCTGCCGCCAGCAAGCTCTATGGGTGCGGGAAGGAAAACCAGAGGGCGGGACTAGGGCTGGGAAGAGGAGACGGAGGGGAGACTCACCGGAGCGACCGTCGGCGCCGCCTTCCTGTCGCCGCGAGCTCTGCTCCCGTGCGAGCGTGCTTCTGTCGATAGGGACGAAGGGTACCGCGAGTCCGCGACGCTGGGCGTTTCCACGCCTTTCCGAGGTGCTGCGCTCGGAAACAGGAGAAAAAAAATTAAATGGGGCGCGGGCCGGTGTGGAATTGGTGAGATGTTTCCATGGTCCAATTCATACGTCATCCAAACTGCTGAATTCGGTTGGGCCAATTCCAAAAGCCCAATTCTAAGCCCCAATTGATACATCCAAACACAACGTTAAATTATTAGTATCTTATTATTATCCGCTGACAATTTTTTTTAATTTGTGGTGATTTCTTAAAATTTGATGCTTCAATATTAAGAGGTATTGAATCAGTATATATAGCATGTTCTAGTTTGAAGTTACACGGTTTAAATGTATTGTCTTTTTTGGAAAAACTATCAGCTTAAAAGCTGGTCTTATTTTATGGCGTGGTTAATTGAGACCATGTATAATTGTTACCGGCCGCACAACCAAACAGTGGTAAGGGATCTATTTACTTTACATTAGCGAACCAAACAAAAATAGAGTTTGTCCATTCCACGTGTGATACCCCCAGGTATCTGATTCCATTTACATTACCATTACCGCTTTTGAACCAAACACGTCCCTTACATTACCATTCCACCCGTGCGTACCTGAATGCATATACCTTTTAAATTTAACATAAGAGTAAGTTGTGAGGAGCTAAAGAAGACATCAAACTATGTACTAATACATGCAAAGTAAGGATGTTAGACAATAACAACATATCCATATTGCTTCCATGATCTGCATGTCCTGTCCTTCATAGAAGCCCAGTAATTCAACAAATTCGTCAATATGGATGATAATATGACAAACAAAAGGGTTCTCTAAATTACAACAGGTGAACGCATCCCTACATTTTACAAAGATAATGAGTTAACAATATGCAGAATAGGGTGTTGCTATGTTTGTTGCATGTTAATTTTGTTGTGTGTGCTTTCCTCTGTAATAGTGATCACCAGCGGATGTGAAATGCCATAACAAAATTTCTTTCTATAAAGCAGAGCCACTGTGCCTTTTGTCTAGAAAAAATATGCACATCCTACATGAAACTACTCCCTCCATTCACTAATGTAAGACATTCTACCTTTTATCTAAAAAACACATGTGTGTAGACATATTTTAGTGTACAGATTCACTCATTTTGGAGTGTATCTAGTCTACTTTAAAATATCTAAAAGGTCTTACATTAGTGAATGTAGGGAGTAGTAGTGGAAAAAGGGTCATACCCGGTGCTGAAAGCTCCAACACATTGTGGAGTCTGGAGAAGGGTATTTCTAGGCAGCATTTTTCTTGCTTTTTATTATGCGAAGACTGATTCGACCTCAGGACCTCCAGGACACAAGTGGATGTGGAGATACTCTACCACTGCGCTAGGCCCGCCCTTCAGTAGTGGCATGAATCAAAATTGTTGAATGCAATTTAAGACCATACAGGTTGATTTGTTCTTTCAAAGTGTTTTCCCAAGTTAGTGAATTTAAAGTTGGATTTGAAACAGCTCCTGCTTGTCCATAAGCTAGCTGTCCACATAAGCTCAGAATAAGCTAGGGTAATTATAACTGCATGTTGCACTTACTAGTATTCAGAGCTTATTGTATGTAGTGGAAGATGCAAAGTCACAACTGCCCCTGAATAGCCTATTAGCCGGTTTCTATCTTTTACATGTCAGCACTGGGTATGACCTTTTCCACTAGTAGTTTCATCAAGGATCTGCATATTTTTTAGATTTTCCACTACTAGTTTCATCCAAGATCTGCATGAAAAGGCACGATGGCCATGCTTGGCTGCTTTATAAAAAGAAATTGTGTTACAGCATTTCACATCTGCTAGGGATCACCAGATATTACAGAGTAAAGCACACACAAACAAAATTAATGCAACAAACATAACAACCTGTCCTGCATATTGTTAACTCATTATCTTTGCAAATGTAGGTAATGCATTCACCTGTTGTAATTAAGAAAACTGTAAGAAAACCCTTCTGTTTGTCATATTATCGTCCATATGTGACGAATTCGTTGAATTACTGGGCTTCCATGAAGGACAGGACGTGCAGGACATTTTTAAAATAGTACCAATGTTCAGAAAGAGACCACAAGATGTAAGCACATAGGAATTATACCACTCAACTCCATACACCAGTAAATTTCTCAAGGAATACAATATTATAATCTAGAACACTTCAGTTCTTAATGTATGAAATGTTAGCATTGATGGACATGGAGATCAAAACATGATTGTGGTTCTAGACTGTAATATGGAAAAGTTCATGCTGGTAGTTCAGAAATTCTAGCTAAAGCACACCATCACACACATATGTGCTAAGCACACCATCACAACTAAAATAAGGAAAATTTCATGCTGGTAGTTCACAAATTCTCATCTACGAGGCAAAAAGAGAATAGTTTTCATGACAATACAAATGGTTGTCAAGCTAGAACGGTCAGTAACATGATTATCAGGTTACCGGTGAGCAAGCTACCGTTCACAGCATCCTTTCTTCTTGCAAGTACTTATCGTATTTCTCATTTGGAAATACATAAATGCTGACAAGTTTTGCTCTCAACTTCGAAAAGTAATCAACTAGATATGCTACAAGTAACATCTATCATCACACAATGAGGACATTTGGGAGCTCCTAAAATAGAGAACCTTGCAATCAGAAAGAAGAAAAGTTATCAACTTAGGAAGTATAATCATCTACTGCAGCGAGCTAGTACAGTAAATCTACAGTTCACTTTATTCTACTGCTATAATGCAACAAAAAATTCTACGGTTCACTTTATTCTACCGCTAGTACTGCTAAAGCTACAGCCGCAACCACACAAGCAAGAAGAGAAGATTTAATACTGTGGCGACTGATATGTTGTTGTTCTAGGAGGCAAAACAGGATCATAAGTCAAAATTTAAATTATTTTACAAGGCTAAATTGAATAACAAAGTTCTACAAGGTTGAAGTGCTTGAAGGCAAACTGAAAGGTTAAAGAAATAATCTTAAACACAACTTAGACAAAACATCATCACACCAGTAGCAGTTTAGCATAACTGACAAGATACGATATCGACAAGTTTTCTGTTCACGCCTCAGACAAGAGTATCCAATTTCCCGAGATAAATAGTTGGCCTGGAAGTGCAAGGGGATAAGGCCATTGAGGAATCAATAATTTTAATATCCACTACCCACATAGTAATTGAGCACAAGTAAAAATAGAGTGCCCATCCTCAGTAGAGTACACTATCATTTATTCATTCACCAACTGTTATTGTACCAACTATCATTTATTTATTCATTCACCAACTGTTATTTTTTTCTTTATAAAAACGAAGAAAAAAAGGAAAGATATTGACATAGTATGGCAGAGCACCTATTTTTCGATAGAATAGAATGACAATAAAGATGCCACCAGTTCTGTGATTTGATTTGAAAATCCAATAATCAGGATATAATGATCATAAGATGCAGAAGCACTCACCAACAAAATCTAGACACAAATTGCCTTCAGCTTGGAATGTCTTTGCACTGTTCTGCAAGTTCCTCTTCACCAAGTAAACATGCAGATACACATCCAAGCTGCAGAGATAGTGATCAAGTGACTTGAAGTTGCAGGGAACAGTCTCAACCTAAACAAAGGAGATGATGTTATAGTGATCAAGTGACTTGAACTTGTAATGCAAGTATGAGGTTTTGGAATTTGATTCACTCTTATTGTCCTTCCATCAGGTTGGCGTCTAGCAGATATATACCACTTGCAAGGCTTGGCACCACCATCATAACCTATGCATTTTGCATAGAACTTCTTTTTATCAGTCCACATAGTCTTGGTAGCAAACTCATGTTTGACTGCATATGTCCTGAAACACATCCTGAATTCATCCATGCTTGGAAACAATCTCCCAACTTCAATAACTGGGTCCTCTTTGTCATAAACTGTTACTAGCTCATCATCATGTGCATCATCTACATGAATTGCAGCATTTTCCAACAACTCTAGATCTATATCTGCCTCTTCATCTCTTAAATGGTTGTCACCATCATTTGCAGCTTCATCCCTCTTCTTCTCCTTGTCTCTGTCATCTATAGGAATGCCAAAAAGCTTTGCCATTTCAATGTCATCTATTGGTGCAATGACCAAATCCGTCCGGTCATGTATCTCAACTGAATTCCAATCAATGCTACAATCCTTTGTGCATTACCATCTGCAGCCTCCTTGTGCATTAGCATCATCATCCTCCACCTAACACTTCCAACTCAGTAAGTATAGGCATTACTTGCCTTTGTGCAGCCCAATCATCCTCGACCATCTCGAGCAACCTTCGAGGCCACATATCCAACCCTCGAATCAGGTTTCGATCAATGAGCTCTGCTAAAAATAGAACAGTTTTGCTTGTCCAACCGCTTTCTCATCGATTTCATCAACTATATGTTCCCTGTCTCAACCCTAACATGGTCACATTTGCAATCATCAAATCGTAACAAAGAAACTTCTTGCTCGCCCCCAAACCACACTATCCCCAATTTTTTCCACCATTTTCCTTACGCCTCCTCTCCCATGTTTATTAGCTCTTGGGGATCAACATGTTCTAATTCCACCTCCCATTTAACAACCGTGTCTCTCTCAATGATCTGCGTCATGTCATCAACTAAAACAGCCCTAGAGGGAAAGAAATTGATGCGAAATTCAAGGTTTGGCGCGCAACATCGTCTCCCTGTTTTGGCGAACCTTTGTGAGCTAGCGGCAATGAGAGCTCAACCTTAGAGAAATTAAGCGGAGATACGGATATACCGATTAGAAGTCCCTCTCCATGCTCCATATCGTTCCCCTCGCCTGCTCAAAGACACCTCGCCTCCACAATCTAGCATCAATGGGCACGCCAGATCTCGAATTGAGAAGAATGGGAGAGGAATTAGCTTTCAAATGGCACTCACCACCTTCGCCGTCGAACGGCAAGCGCCGCCGCTAAATTAGTTGCCGCCGCCGTGCCGAGAACGATGGGTGGTCCGCCGCCGCCGGGGAAGCTACATCGTTGTTACGCGCTCTCGGTCGGAAGCGGTTGGTTTGACTGGCTGTCCCAACCAACCGGTTTGGCTTAACCCTAATATTGGAACAAAGTTAAATGTGTCCTTACGACCGTTTTAAGACCCGTGTGGCCCTGGGATATTAGCTGCCTCACAACCGTCGCATGTGAGCTATTCTTTTCAACGATGTCGCTTTCCTTCCAATTCCATGTAAAGACGTCGCATAGGAGCTATAAGCCCCTTGTTTTGTGTTTGTTTAGGTCATATGATGATGCAAAACCATATGAAGGGGGATAGATGTACCCGGGGAAAAAGATGGAGACTGCTATCCGGGCGATACAAACAATATATATCAACATTAAATTATTGGGAGTAATTAATAAATTAGTATAAAATATATGACTAAAATTAAATGGAAAAAATAATTTGAAGGGATACGCAGAAAAAATATGTAGTACACGAAAAAAATCTGAAGGGCTACGCCGACGGCTAAGCTGTCGGCACAGCCCACCAAATTCAGGTGTGGGGGAGCACGTTGCGCTTAGGGCTACGCCGACGGCCCAGCCGTCGGCACAGCTTCGCCACCAAACGACGTTTGCGGCGTCGTGTCTGAGCCGTGGCTACGCCGAGGGCCAAACTTGCGCCGAGGGTCACCGTCGGCATACCGTTCTCTACTATGCTGACGGCGTGGCTGTGCCAACGGCCACCGTCGGCACATGTTACTATGCCGACGGCCATTTCTACGCCGACGGCCTGGCTGGGGGGCTGGCCTGGGGAGGCAGCTTTGGCCGTCGGCGCCTACAACATTTCCTGTAGTGACATGTTCTATATGTTAAATCATTTTTTATGTGAATGGGCTTTAAATTTACCATATTAATTTTCTATCCCGGTGCAATGCACAGGCACATGTGCTAGTACACAATAATATCCGGAAAAAGAAAAGGGAAAAAGTAACGTGACATACCACCTAATCATCTAGATCGACTTTGGGTTCTCCTCTCCAGTCGTCTCTATCTGTGGACAGTGAACGTGAGCTGACCGGACATACGTCCAAGTGAAGTGATTGGGTATGAAATTACTAATTACTCTCTCCGTTTAGAAATATAAGATATTTTATGTTTGTGAAGAAGATGTATCTAGACATTTTTTAGTGCATAAATTTAAATGAATCTAGACACTAAAAAATATCTAGATATACCTCACTCACAAACCTAAAACATCTTATATATCCAAACGGTTGTACCTTGGAAATAAAACAACTGATAGGTCCAACTGCAGGTTCCCAGAAATTAAGGTGAGAGGCACGTACGCAATGTAAAATTAAAGACCAACGCATTCCTCTCAAAAAGTAACTGATCTGAAAAGCACCTTGCATCTAGGGCCTAACGACTGCTATCGCTGACGGCTAATTTGATTTCCGGCTGTCTATGCTAGGCATCATTATATTCCGGCTAATTAACGAGACCAACCGGTGAAATTTTAGGCCTTGTTCGGTTACTATGGGTTTTGGGATGAATTGACATGGATTGACCTGGATTAGATCCCATCTAGTTTAAAATCCCCTCTAATCCTTTTCAATCCATTCCAATCCATCTCTGAGGTGGATTAACCGAACATGGTCTTAGTGTGGCAAAAATAATCTATATACGAATGAAAGTGTGACGACAAACCGAAATTGGGTGTGTGCTTGCTTTGGAGAATGCGGCCGACGGAGGAGCTAATTTGTTTATCGAGTTGGTGTCTCAGTTGCAATCAAGAAAATTTATGAGATGAAAGTCAAACTTTGAGATTTAGGGAGATGAAAGTATAATAAATAAGAAAACGACACAACTCTTGAACACTTTTAAATTAAAAAAGATATATAACTATTAATGTAAAAGAGAGTTTACAAATTTTCAGAGGGTTAAAAAGTAATGCATTCACTAAAATCTTTATGTCTCGTGCATAAACCAAAATTATATAACTCTTGAACACTTTCAAATTTCAGTTTGGACATGATAATGTTGTCCTAAAAATATTGAGAGTTTACCATTTTTAGAGCATGAAAAGTAATGCATAAACTAAATAAATTCCTAAACTGAAAAACTTTATGTCTCGTTCATATGCAAAAATTATACACCTTTGAACACTGTGAAATCGCACTTAGGACATGATAATGTTGTGCTAAGAAAATCTTAAGAGTTTATCATTTTTATAGAGTGAAATATAATGTATAAACTTGCATATATGAAAGTTATACACCTTTGAATACCGTGAAATCGTACTTAGGACGTGATAATATTGTGCTAAGAGAATATCGAGAGATTATCATATTGATAGAATGAAATGTAATGCATAAACATGGATATACGAAATTATACACCTTTGAACACTTTGAAATCACACTTAGGTTTGTGGTCGCCGAGGTAGATCAACACCTTCAAATCCAAGCTGTAAAAATCAAAATTCAGAAGTCCCCGGGAAATATGAACACGTGCGTTGATCATCATACGGCTAGATTACGATTCATTACATAGCAAAATTACACCTAACAGAAAAATAAAAAAAGGGCAGAGCTCGCCGGAGGACACTGTCGTGTCCTCAAATGGCCAAAATCGAGCTCTGGTTCGCCGAAGCGCCGCGTCGTCCATCTAGTCGTCGAGGATGATCACCTCCATCTCCACGTCATCGACACGGCCGGATCTGGATGGCTCGTCCGTGACGCGCACCGTGGCGAGGGCCTCCTCCACCTTCGCGCTTCGGCGCGTCCACCGTGGCGACGGCGGCCTCGACCTCCTCCTCCACCGCCGCTACGACCGCTAGTCGTCGGACCTGCGGCTGGAGCGGCGTGAATCGCTCGCCGAAGTTGTCAAGGTGAGAGGCGGCGATTAGGGTTTTTTCGTGGTGGAGGAATGCGGTTCGACTCGTGTCCACTCCTTCGACTGGTACTAGTAAGGGTTGGCATGGGCCGTTCACAGGGTCCGTCCGTCAGGCTGGGCCCTACGGGCTCTGTTAGCCGCCCACGCGCCTAGAGCCCGATAGTTGCCAGAAAATACGGGTTTGCCCGTTATAGGGCACTGTTAGTCATTGCTGTAACAACAACATGATGACACAAGCATATACACCCTGCACACTTCCTGAATTCGATCATCATCCTATATACACCCTCAGTCTTCTCAGGTTTGCTCCAGGAGCGCGTTATACACAACCATATAGAGCTTCATGTTGAGTATGAATCAATCAAACGCTAGCTGGCCTTGGCTGACAATATTGCCGGCCATGGTGTGGCTACCAGACCCACTGAGCTGACCGCGCGTTGATCTCCTCGATCGGTTCTCTTCGTGGTGCGCGAGCGGTGGTCGATCGTGGCGCTGGCGAGGCAGCGCCTTTTCATCCGCCCCAAACCGCTGCCGTTCGTCGGCAACATGTCGGTGATTGACCAGCTAACCTATCGCGGCTGGCAGCGCTGGCGTATCAGCACGGCGCCCTTCTTCACCTCCGACTCCGAAAGCTCCACGTACGTCTTCGCCATGTCCACGCCGGCCAGAG
This sequence comes from Avena longiglumis, assembly GCA_030063025.1. Taxonomy (NCBI): domain Eukaryota; kingdom Viridiplantae; phylum Streptophyta; class Magnoliopsida; order Poales; family Poaceae; genus Avena; species Avena longiglumis. The sequence goes on from CP125975.1 coordinate 443,982, forward strand.
CTTGCCGAGTCGAATGTGAAGAAGGCCGCCGTACTGCTTCGGCAGCGCTGCCAGCCGCGATGCATGGGTCAGCTGGTCAATCACCGACATGTTGCCCACGATCGGCAGCGGTTTCGCCTGGGGAAAGGGCGCTGCCTCTTCTTCTCGACCACCGCTGGAGCACCACCAAGAAATCGAGGAGATCTCAGTTCTTCTTGTAGCCACACCACACCATGGCAATGTTAGCCAAGCCCCACGTTTGATTGATTCATACTCGATCGAACCAGTAGCTCTAAAAAGGGTTGTGTATAACGCGCTCCTGGAGTAGACACCTGAGGAGAATTCAGGAATTGTGTGCAGGGTGTATATGCTTAGTTTCATCATGTTGTTGTTAGCAGCATATTTATCTACTTCGATAAATTTCAGGTTCAGCGATTCTGGTTGTGCTGCTCTCCAGCGGCAGGGGAACTTTATCGATGTAGAAATTTTTCAAAGAAAACAAGAATGCTAACAACACCTTCCGGGCGGAACCTCACCGATGAACCTACGGGGCAGACACACGACTTTGTTAAAACAATAAGCACAATACATTTGTCAAAGAAAACAATAATGCTAGACTCAGGGCTAGGAACTTTGTTAAGTGGAAGTTTTACACGATAAGATGGAGCAACCCGGCTGGTCTAAAAAAAAATTTCCTCCCAAAATTCCAGGATGTGAAAACCCTCCATAATCCTGAGCATCTCCACCCGCGTTTCCAGGGTCTTTTTTTTTCCGTCCGGACGTCGAATTTTTGCCTAATCGCGTTCCGAGGACGCCGATTTCGTCCGGATTTAGCCCAACTTTCGTCCAGACTTCCCAGGCCTATCCCGGGGCACTGGGAACGCCCTCGGAACGCCGGACGAAGCGAAAACGCAGTTGGGTCAACCCTATCGGCGACTATAGGCCGAGCTCCGGCCCTTTTCTTCTTCCCCTCCCGCCATTCCCCCACAACTCCCGCTAGTTCGCTGAGATCCCGCCCACTATGCCGTCCAAGGGTTTTGTCAAACCCCGATCCACCGTCGGCAAACCAACGGAGAAAAAGGCGAGGAAACCGAGACGCCGACGAAGAGGCGGATGGCTTGACCAACGCCGAGTGGCTTGCCCTTGTCTAGAAGAGGAAGGTCGATTCGACGATCGTAGGGACAGGAAGGTGAGGTCAAGGCAGCGCCAGGCCTAGGCGCCGCCGAGGAAGAAGCGATGAGGGCTAAGCAGAGGCGGCGCGTGCGGCGATGTTGCGCGAGGCGATCGTCCTCCGTAGTACGACGCTCACTAGAGCCAGCCAAGCATCGGCTTGTCGGAATCTCGACCGAAGCATACATTACATGATCTCCTCGAGCTCGGCGACCGGCAACGCCTCCTTCACTCAAGAATAGTCTCGGGCTGATGCCGAACACGACATCGAGTCTCAGGATTTCGCCGAAGGCCAGGCCGAACAGACGCAGGTCGAGGACGTGGAGGACGCTGAAGGGGATGCCTTGGCTCCAGGAAAGCTAAAGGAAAATGCAAGAGGAAGGCCGGCATGTCGGCGCCGGAGCCCCCAATCAAGTGGATGGCGCTTGAGGACCTTTGCCTTGCCGACGCTTGGAAAGCGATGAGCATGGATCCCATCACCAGCGCCAACCAAAACTCAGACAATTACTGGAAGCGCGTGATGTAGGGGTTCATAACAAGGAAAACAAAAAAATTCTATCGTATGAACACAAACAAGCCAAGATCTAATCTACTAGATCGGTGCACCGAGTTGATAGAGTACTAACCCTAGAAGATTCCAAAGCGGTTAATGAGATCTAATTCTCGTGGGTGATGTAGTCGTTCACTTGCCAATCTCAAGGTCGCGTAGACGATCCTTTCGGCGCCGCGTTCCGGCAGTGCTTCCGCAGTTGGTCACACATTCGGTACTCAATGAAGACCTTCCTCTCCCTTGTTCCAGAAGGCAGTGGTGGTTGTAGATCTCTCCTCGCGATTCCAGTAGCATGACGGAGTGGTGGTGGAAGTAGAAGGGAAATCCCGCAGGGCTTCGCCTAAGCCGGAGCGGGTATGGTGGAGTAGAAGAGGGCCTTGGCGATCTAGGGTTTAGAGGGCCGAGGTTTAGAGGTGGTGGCCGGCGGCTAGTAGAGGGGCTAGGCGGCGGCTACTTTAGAGGGCTCTAAATTGGAGGCAACTTGAGAGGGTTGTGGCCAATCTAGGTTTTTTTTGTGGGAGTGCAAGGGGGCGCCCCCTCCCCTCTATTTATGAGAGGGAGTGGCGGTTTGGGGGGAGGGGAGTCCTCCCCCAACTCTTCCATGTGGCCGGCGGCAAGGGGAGGGAGGAATCCTTCCCTATGTGGGATTCCTTCCCTCCCTCCTCTAGGCAACCATGTTGGGATTTGACTTTTTCAAATTGGCGTTTGACTTTCAAACTAGAGTTTGATTTCTCTCTTCCCATTGCCCAGCCAAGTGAACTAGGACATAATGCAACCATTCCACTTTGGTATGACACATCCATTTACCCTTCCCACTCTAGAGTGATGGACCTTCTAGACCCTTCTAGAACATTTCGGTGAAAACACCAAAACCATTCCCGAACTCCTAATTGGACTTTCCTTGTATGAAACTTATTCTCCGGTCCAATCTGAGACTCTGAACAACATTTGGTCTCTTACTCACTTTCCATATCTACTAAACAACATCGAATCCTCAAGTGTGTCTCCCTACGGTTCGTGAATTATGCAGACATGATCGAGACTCTTCTCCGATCAATAACCAATAGAGGAATCGAAATTCATATGGCTACATATTTCTATGATTACTTCATGATCGAATGAACCATTTACATGTGATACCAATTTCCTTTGTCTCGCATTACTTTACTTATATGAGGTTTGATCGTCGGTATCTCCGCATACCTAGTTTAACCTCGTTACGATAAGTACTCTTTACTGCTCCTTGATATGTGATCCCTTTGAGTCACCACATGCTTGCAAGCCAATTGGATGATATTCCACCGAGAGGGACCAGAGTATATCTATCTGTCGATGGATGGATAAAATCCACTCTTGATCCATGTGCCTCAACATATTCTTTCGTACTTGTAACACCCTCGATCGGACCTATGCAAGTTTTAGCGAAACCCGCCAAACCCGCATAGAAACGATTCAAAGGTGCACCAGCACTTTCGTAGGGTGGAAAACGAAGTAATAACACATTACAGTCCTCGATGGGACCCACGTAATGATATATATATATAACAATGACTCCATGAGTCAAGAATACAGATATACGGTACAAAGATCCAAATCACCTTGAAAAGATGGAGCGTCCGACTACGGACAAGATGCAAATGGGGCTAAGAGCCTCAAGAATAACCAATGGCGCCCACAACCCTGCCCAAAGCCGGAAGGGTAACCCCTAACGGCCGATCTCAAAACCTGCTTAAACAAAAGGGTGCCGACAAAGGGCAAAGGAAAAGAGGAGCGTCGCATCGAGGCCAGACACGGCGAGGCTAGAATTCGGTCCTCGCCTACATAGGTATGGTGGATCGAGCGGCAAAAGATGCAATCGAACAACCTATAGAGACTCGATACAACTGGCGGTTATCAGAGAGGGGTAAGAATGACCTATTCGGATCCAACCTGATACTATCATCAAACAAACCCATCCTGGCGTTTCCCCCTCGAGACCAATCGAGGAAGTCAACCGAGGAACTCACACTGTTGGCAGTTTTATTTAATCAGTTATCGTTGCAGCAATTACTAGTCGTATAGATAATCATCCCGATAAAATAAGCAAGGCACTTTTAGTTAACCATTCCGTTATAGTTACAGCAATTACTAATCGACATGATAACATGATATAAACCCAAACCCAGCAGTTGTTGGTACTTTTATTCAGCCATTCCGCTAGAAGTTGCAATACTTACTAGTCAGTACAATGGTCGCAGTTTACACGCCAAACAAGCAGCCAGGGCGATTAATTAGCCATTCCATTATAGTGAAGCTGATTACTAGTCATTATAAAGTCAAATTTATAGCAATAAACTTTAGTTATGCTTGTCTATGATCGAGATCTGTGCTCCAAGTCGCCCATATCCATGACACGGCTTTCGAAAGTTTTACCCGGGGTGCACCAATAGCAACACACGCCGATCGACCTCTAAAAACCAAAACAAAACCCAACGAGGCTTTCACGACTGAACAATCACAGGATTCAGAAATATTTCAGGGGCCACCCTTGAGTCTACCCGAACGGCAAGCAAGCTCGAGACGGACTCAAGGTTTGGGTATACGGTCGTGAACGATCGGGAACCCAAAACCGGGCTTGTCGACACCGCGGAATCGTGTCCCGATCCTAAATAAGCAGTGTGCTATCTCGACAATTTAAATACATAAGTAGCATGGCATAAGTACAGGATAGTAAATAAAACCTCAAACTAGTTTGTGGCCCCAAGAAATAAGACCGAATCAAGCTCGCTCGGGGTCCCATATACCTCCGGATGTGGATAGCGCGATAAATCAAGGAACAGGTATCAAGTACTCGGGGTCCTACGGGACACAAGTGGGCGTTCGGAAACCAAATATTATCTATCACCCACCGATGCCTCTGCTTAATTCAATTTTAGTTGTTAAACAGGAATTTAAAGTGAACGATAAGTAAACCATGATCATCTCCAACATCAAACATACGGCAAGGCTCCAACAACTGTGGCAATTGACGACTCGCAATAAAGACTAGAGCAAGCGACTACGACGCGCAAGTCCAACTATCTACCAAACACAGGCATTAGGATGTGTCCAAGGCAATATAAGGCTGCACGGGATATCACGGGTGCGGAAACTAGAGCATCGCAACACATATAGCAATAGACCAACATGAGGGAATAAAGACTATAAAAGTAAGATAGGTAGAAAGGGGGAGATGCTCGCCTGAAAACATTGCCGAAGGTTCAACCGAAGATCGGGGCGAAGCTCACATCAACTCAACGGCCTTATCCGCGAAGAAGCAAAACACTAGAATAAACACCGGATGCAATATTTAATACAATGGCAGAAGATCGGCATGATGCATGTATGATGCATGACATGGCAAGGGTACAATGCGATTAGGTCATATTAAGCGGAACCGGGGTCCCGATAATTAATTAGGTGGTTCATGTTATTTAGGTACCCCCGCAAATTAAATGTTGTTTAACATGGCAAGATATGGTACCGGTTCGCTACACAAGTTTAAATGAGGCCAATATAAGGCTAGATTTGCCCGCATATGGGCCCCATATTTAATTATTAGGTGAATCGGCATAAGGCCCCCAAACCACATGATATGCATGCGAGATGACAATTTAATATGCAACAAGTTGTTATTATCTTATAAAATAGGGTTCTCGGATAAGGGTCACACTTTAGGGGTCTCGACGATCTTGGGGTTCCGGTTCGGGTCCGTCTCGTGGTTCGGATCGGGGTTCGGACCGGATCGTTCTCGGATTACTGGGTAGATCTTGTCGCACGGTGCCCGTGAAGTAGATATTGTGGTTCCGTGTCGGTGACCTCGGCATCCGGGAGGCAGGACTTGGTTCGGCGTCAGGGGCGCAACGGATTCTCCTGGTCGCTGCCGTTCTTGTCATCGCGAAGGTCTTGTCGGGTCCCCAAGTCGGGTCGGTCTTGGCTTCGGGTGAAGTGCTTGTCGCTCGTGGCGATCTTTGCGTCCTCCAGTTCGGTCTTGGCGTCCGAGGGTAGATCTTGGCGTGTCGAGGGTGTCGAGTTCAAGGTTCTTGTGCAACTCGTCGGGCGCCCCCGGTAGATCTTGGGGTATCGCGGTTTCGATGTCGATGGCGTCCTTGAAAGGAATCGGTCACCGATAGCCTTCGCTTGTCAACACATGTCGATCTTGTCCATCGGATGGCAAACTTGAAAGGACAACAACGGTTGCAACACGGTCCCTCGGGGTTTTCGAGTTGGTCTTGGCTTCCGATAGAGCACTAGCGAGCACGCATACGCGGAGCGGGTCTTGGCGTCGACAGGCTCGCGCACCGGACAGCGAGGCGTCGACGACAGCGGCGGCGGACCGATGGCCTGGGGCGGAGAAGCTCGAGGGGGCGCTGCGGGCGGCGCGACGGACGCGGGCTGACGGACGGGGAGGCGGGTCGCCTGGCGCGCCAGCGGAGGGCGGGAGAGCGCCGACGGCGGCAGCCAGGCCGCGGAGGCGGAGGCGGGCTGGGGCATGGAGGGCGCGCCCGGCGACGGCGAGGCGCGACGCTGAGAGAGGGGGCGCTCGGCGAGGTTGTACACCCAGCAATGAGCTCGCCGGTGGGGCGCCGACGGGAAGGGGCCGCGGAACGGAGGTTGCGCGAGGCGGCGAGGGGCTGCGCGAGGCGGCGGGCGGAGCTCTGCCGGGGGCCGGGGAGCTTGAGGGGCGACGGGAGGCGGGCGCAGAGGGTAGCCGGAGAGGAGGGCGGCGGCGGGAGCGCTGGCGAGCGGCGCAGCGAGGTCGACGCAGTGGGGAAGGAGGTGAGCGAGGAGGAGGGCGCCGTGAGGGGGTGGAGCAGGGGGAGAAGGGCGGACGACTGCGAGCTGGGTGGGGCAGCGAGAGGCGCTGGAGGGGGGGGCCCAGCGAGCGGCTACTGTGGCAGGGCGACGCGGCCGGAGGCGAGGAAGAGGCGCGCGTGGGGAAGAGGGGTGGATGGGGACGACGGGGTCCAGGGTGGGGCAGTGTGGGTGATCACGCGGGGCCCGCGGCGGGAGCGTGTGGGGGGAGGCGTGGGAGGGCGTGGAGGCGCGTGGAGGCGCGTGGGAGGCGCGTGGAGGGCGTGTGGGGGAACGCGGGTCAGGGGGTGGGTCCCAGGAGCAGTGGCAGGTGGGAGGAAGGGAAGTGGGCAGCAAGGCTGGAGGGAGAGGCTGCTGCTGGGCGCCGTGGGTGCCTGTCGGGTGGGACCGGCCGGTGAGGTGGAGGGGAGAGAGAGCTGGGGGGATTAGGTGGCATGGTTTGATTGGGGGGAAGAGATGGGAGCTGAGGTGGCGAACTGCTTGGGGGGGAGGGGGAGGGGAGGGCTGGGTAGGTTAGTTGGTAGCTGTAGGATTTAGAAGGGCGGGTGTAGGTGGACCGTTTGTATTTTCTGGGGGTGGTCGTTCGGGTCGAAACGGCCCGTTCGACTGCCCCCGCTAAAATAATATAATAATTTTTATTTGTTTTAAACGGGCCGTGTGCAAACCGATAGCGGCCAAAAATAATTAATCCGGAGAACCGGGCTTTGCATTTGAATTAAGATGGGGCGTTTGGAAAACAAAACGGGCTTGCGAAAATAGTTTTAGACAAACAACACATGATGATGACGATGCAATGCACAAATTCAACGCGATTTTCTAGTAGTGGTTTTGCGGGATGCCAAACTTGCGCCGAGGGTCACCGTCGGCATACCGTTCTCTACTATGCTGACGGCGTGGCTGTGCCAACGGCCACCGTCGGCACATGTTACTATGCCGACGGCCATTTCTACGCCGACGGCCTGGCTGGGGGGCTGGCCTGGGGAGGCAGCTTTGGCCGTCGGCGCCTACAACATTTCCTGTAGTGACATGTTCTATATGTTAAATCATTTTTTATGTGAATGGGCTTTAAATTTACCATATTAATTTTCTATCCCGGTGCAATGCACAGGCACATGTGCTAGTACACAATAATATCCGGAAAAAGAAAAGGGAAAAAGTAACGTGACATACCACCTAATCATCTAGATCGACTTTGGGTTGTTAAACAGGAATTTAAAGTGAACGATAAGTAAACCATGATCATCTCCAACATCAAACATACGGCAAGGCTCCAACAACTGTGGCAATTGACGACTCGCAACAGCACTAGAGCAAGCGACTACGACGCGCAAGTCCAACTATCTACCAAACACAGGCATTAGGATGTGTCCAAGGCAATATAAGGCTGCACGGGATATCACGGGTGCGGAAACTAGAGCATCGCAACACATATAGCAATAGACCAACATGAGGGAATAAAGACTATAAAAGTAAGATAGGTAGAAAGGGGGAGATGCTCGCCTGAAAACATTGCCGAAGGTTCAACCGAAGATCGGTGACTCACATCAACTCAACGGCCTTATCCGCGAAGAAGCAAAACACTAGAATAAACACCGGATGCAATATTTAATACAATGGCAGAAGATCGGCATGATGCATGTATGATGCATGACATGGCAAGGGTACAATGCGATTAGGTCATATTAAGCGGAACCGGGGTCCCGATAATTAATTAGGTGGTTCATGTTATTTAGGTACCCCGCAAATTAAATGTTGTTTAACATGGCAAGATATGGTACCGGTTCGCTACACAAGTTTAAATGAGGCCAATATAAGGCTAGATTTGCCCGCATATGGGCCCCATATTTAATTATTAGGTGAATCGGCATAAGGCCCCCAAACCACATGATATGCATGCGAGATGACAATTTAATATGCAACAAGTTGTTATTATCTTATAAAATAGGGTTCTCGGATAAGGGTCACACTTTAGGGGTCTCGACGATCTTGGGGTTCCGGGGTTCGGGGTCCGGTCTCAGGGTTCGGATCTGGGGTTCGGACTCCGGGATCGTTCTCGGATTACTGGGTAGATCTTGTCGCACGGTGCCCGCGAAGTAGATATTGTGGTTCCGTGTCGGTGACCTCGGCATCCGGGAGGCAGGACTTGGTTCGGCGTCAGGGGCGCAACGGATTCTCCTGGTCGCTGCCGTTCTTGTCATCGCGAAGGTCTTGTCGGGTCCCCAAGTCGGGTCGGTCTTGGCTTCGGGGTGAAGTGCTTGTCGTTCTCGTGGCGATCTTTGCGTCCTCCAGGTTCGGGTCTTGGCGTCCGAGGGTAGATCTTGGCGTGTCGAGGGTGTCGAGTTCAAGGTTCTTGTGCAACTCGTCGGGGGCGTCCCTGTGGTAGATCTTGGGGGTATCGCGGTTTCGATGTCGATGGCGTCCTTGAAAGGAATCGGTCACCGATAGCCTTCGCTTGTCAACACATGTCGATCTTGTCCATCGGATGGCAAACTTGAAAGGACAACAACGGTTGCAACACGGTCCCTCGGGGTTTTCGAGTTGGTCTTGGCTTCCGATAGAGCACTAGCGAGCACGCATACGCGGAGCGGGTCTTGGCGTCGACAGGCTCGCGCACCGGACAGCGAGGCGTCGACAATGGCTGACCGCTCGGGCGGAGAAGTGCTCGAGGCGGGCGGCGCGACGGACGCTGGCCGACGGACGGAGAGGCGGGTCGCTCTGGCCAAAGTCAGAGGGCGGGAGAGCGAGCGCGGCAGCTTCGCGCGCGGGAGGCGGAGGCGGCATGAGGCGCCCGGCGACGGGCGCCGACGCGCGGAGAGGGGCGCGGCTCGACGAGGTTGTCCACCCCGCAGGAGCGGGCTCGCCAGTGGGGCGCGCCTTCAGCAAGGGCGGAACGGAGGTTGCGCGAGGCGGCGAGGCGGAGCTCGCCTTGGCCGGGGAGCTTGAGGGGCGACGGGAGGCGGGGCAGAGAGGGTGGCCGGGAGAGGAGGGGGGCGCAGGTGGAGCGGGCCAAGGCAAGCGGCGCAGGTAGGTCGACGCGGTGGGAAGGAGGTGAGCGGAGGAGGGGCGCCAGTGAGGGGTGGGCAGAGGCGACGGCTGAGGCGGAAAGGCGAGAGGCGCCGAGGGGCCTGCTCATGGCGAAGCGGGGCCGGAGGCGGGAAGAGGCGTGGGGAAGAGGGGTGGATGGGGACGACGGGGTCAGGGTGGGGCCAGGTGTGGTGGCTGCGTGGGGCCAGCAATGGAGCGTGTGGGGGCGTGTGGGCGCGTGGGAGGCGCGTGGAGGCGCGTGGGAGGCGCGTGGAGGGCGTGTGGGGGAACGCGGGGTCAGGGGGTGGGTCCCAGGAGCAGTGGCGGGTGGGAGGAAGGGAAGTGGGCCGCGCGGGGCCAGGGGAGGGGAGAGGCTGCTGCGCGCTGGCGCCGGTGGGTGCCTGTCGGGTGGGACCGGCCGGTGAGGTGGAGGGGAGAGAGAGCTGGGGGGATTAGGTGGCAGGGTTTGATTGGGGGGAAGAGATGGGAGCTGAGGTGGCGAGTTGCTACTGGTTGGGGTGAGGTGGAGAGGAGGGCTGGGTAGGTTAGTTGGTAGCTGTAGGATTTAGAAGGGCGGGTGTAGGTGGACCGTTTGTATTTTCTGGGGGTGGTCGTTCGGGTCGAAACGGCCCGTTCGACTGCCCCCGCTAAAATAATATAATAATTTTTATTTGTTTTAAACGGACCGTGTGCAAACCGATAGCGGCCAAAAATAATTAATCCGGAGAACCGGGCTTTGCATTTGAATTAAGATGGGGCGTTTGGAAAACAAAACGGGCTTGCGAAAATAGTTTTAGACAAACAACACATGATGATGACGATGCAATGCACAAATTCAACGCGATTTTCTAGTAGTGGTTTTGCGGGATGCCACAATTCGACACCACTAACAAGGGATCTCGCCCTCGAGATCCGCCTCATGGTACCGGAAAGAAGGTCGGTGATCTGCATCTTCTCGCTTCGTGTAGATCCTCGCGACACCACTAACGAGGGTTCCTTCTTCATCTGGAAAACGGCGGCAACACCAGCAAAGGGTCGTTGTTCCTGGTCGTCGAGAGAACACTCCGGAGAAACAAAGGACGAAGGTAGAGGTATCAACAAATAAAGCCACCCCTAACTTCCGATGGATGGAGTAAAACTGCTGGATCCACTGATTCGATGTACAAGAGCGAATGATAAGAGTAGTCGGATGGTGATCAGTCCATCGCGCACCCAAACCATTACCCTGCACACGAATAGGCGGATTATGCAACCAACTCTCGGAATCAGACTGAAGATCTCGACAACCGAGGTTCGGAAACAAAGGAGTGATGCAGACTCTGCATCGGATCTGGCGTAGATGACGTCGTCGCGTCGGAAACACCGGAAGGCACAAGAAGGAACAAAGAGAAGTCCACCAGACGAAGGATTCCTCGGATAGCATGAAGACCAGATGCAGCAACACCGTTAACAAAGGAGGAAGCGAAACCCTGAAGGTACGACGGAAACCCAACCACGTGAATTCCTGGACTCGAAGAAAGGGAAGAGGGCGGATTCAAAACACGTAGAGGTAAGAGGGAATAGCAAAGGGTAAGGAGTAAAATCAGACCTAACCGTAACTATCCAACCGATTTTCAAAAATAGTTTTGACACTCTACTTGCCCGTTAGCTAGGTTATCCTACAGTGGACTTGTGGGGTATCGCAATCGCTGAGCTCGATACCACTCAGAACACCCTCGAATCGGACCTATGCAAGTTTTAGCGAAACCCTCCAAACCCGCATAAACGATTCAAAGGTGCCCACCAGCACTTTCGTGGTGGAAAACGGTAATAACATTACACAACAGTCCTCGATGGGACCCACAGAACAGATATATATACAACACAACTCCATGAGTCAAGAATACAGATATACGGTACAAAGATCCAAATCACCTTGAAAAGATGGAGCGTCCGACTACGGACAAGATGCAAATGGGGCTAAGAGCCTGAAGAATAACCAATGGCGCCCATAACCCTGTGCCAAGCCGGAAGGGTAACCCTAACGGCGTCGATCTCAAAACCTGCTTAAACAAAAGGTGCCGACAAAGGGCAAAGGAAAAATAGGAGCGTCGATCGAGGCCAGTACAATGAGGCTAGAATTCGCGGTCCTCGCCTACATAGGTATGGTGGATCGAAAGGCAGCGGCAAAGATGCAATCGAACAACCTATAGAGACTCGATACAACTGGCGATTATCAGAGAGGGGTAAGAATGAACTATTCGGATCCAACCTGATACTATCATCAAACAAACCCATCCTGGCGTTTCCCCCTCGAGACCAATCGAGGAAGTCAACCGAGGAACTCACACAGTTGGCAGTTTTATTTAATCAGTTATCGTTGCAGCAATTACTAGTCAGGTATAGATAATCATCCTGATAAAATAAGCAGTGGGCACTTTTAGTTAACCATTCCGTTATAGTTACAACAATTACTAATCGACATGTATAACATGATATAAACCCAAACCCAAAGCTTGTTGGTACTTTTATTCAGCCATTCCGTTGTAGTTGCAATACTTACTAGTCAGGTACAATGGTCGCAAGCGACACGCCAAACAAGCAGTTGTGGGCAGTATTAATTAGCCATTCCATTATAGTGAAGCTGATTACTAGTCATTCAAAGTCAAATTTATAGCAATAAACTTTAGTTATGCTTGTCTATGATCGAGATACTGTGCTCCAAGTCGTCCATATCTCATGACACGGCTTTGAAAGTTTTACCCGCCGGGTGCACCAATAGCAACACACGCCGATCGACCTCGGAAAACCAAAACAAAACCCAACGAGGATTTCACGATGAACAATCACAGGATTCAGAAATATTTCAGGGCCACCCTTGAGTCTACCCGCAAGTAAGCAAGCTCGAGACGGACTCAAGGTTTGGGTATACGGGTGAACGATCGGGAACCCAAAACTGGGCTTGTCGACACCGCTGAATCGTGTCCCGATCCTAAAGACAGTGTGCTATCTGTCGCAATTTAAATACATAAGTAGCATGGCATAAGTACAGGATAGTAAATAAAACCTCAAACTAGTTTGTGGCCCCAAGAAATAAGACTGAATCAAGCTCGCTCGGGGGTCCCATATACCTCCCGGATGTGGATAGCGCGATAAATCAAGGAACATGTATCAAGTACTCGGGGTCCTACGGGACACAAGTGGGCGTTCGGAAACCAAATATTATCTATCACCCACCGATGCCTCTGCTTAATTCAATTTTAGTTGTTAAACAGGAATTTAAAGTGAACGATAAGTAAACCATGATCATCTCCAACATCAAACATACGGCAAGGCTCCAACAACTGTGGCAATTGACGACTCGCAACAACACTAGAGCAAGCGACTACGACGCGCAAGTCCAACTATCTACCAAACACAGGCATTAGGATGTGTCCAAGGCAATATAAGGCTGCACGGGATATCACGGGTGCGGAAACTAGAGCATCGCAACACAGATAGCAATAGACCAACAGGAGGGAATAAAGACTATAAAAGTAAGATAGGTAGAAAGGGGGAGATGCTCGCCTGAAAACATTGCCGAAGGTTCAACCGAAGATCGGGGCGAAGCTCACATCAACTCAACGGCCTTATCCGCGAAGAAGCAAAATACTAGAATAAACACCGGATGCAATATTTAATACAACGGCAGAAGATCGGCATGATGCATGTATGATGCATGACATGGCAAGGGTGCAATGCGATTAGGTCATATTAAGCGGAACCGGGGTCCCGATAATTAATTAGGTGGTTCATGTTATTTAGGTACCCCGCAAATTAAATGTTGTTTAACATGGCAAGATATGGTACCGGTTCGCTACACAAGTTTAAATGAGGCCAATATAAGGCTAGATTTGCCCGCATATGGGCCCCATATTTAATTATTAGGTGAATCGGCATAAGGCCCCCAAACCACATGATATGCATGCGAGATGACAATTTAATATGCAACAAGTTGTTATTATCTTATAAAATAGGGTTCTCGGATAAGGGTCACACTTTAGGGGTCTCGACGATCTTGGGGTTCCGGGGTTCGGGGTCCGGTCTCAGGGTTCAGATCTGGGGTTCGGACTCCGGGATCGTTCTCGGATTACTGGGTAGATCTTGTCGCACGGTGCCCGCGAAGTAGATCTTGTGGTTCCGTGTCGGTGACCTCGGCATCCGGGAGGCAGGACTTGGTTCGGCGTCAGGGGCGCAACGGATTCTCCTGGTCGCTGCCGTTCTTGTCATCGCGAAGGTCTTGTCGGGTCCCCAAGTCGGGTCGGTCTTGGCTTCGGGGTGAAGTGCTTGTCGTTCTCGTGGTGATCTTTAAGGCCCTCCGTGTTCGGTCTTGGCGTCCGAGGGTAGATCTTGGCGTGTCGAGGGTGTCGAGTTCAAGGTTCTTGTGCAACTCGTCGGGGGCTTCCCTGTGGTAGATCTTGGGGGTATCGCGGTTTCGATGTCGATGGCGTCCTTGAAAGGAATCGGTCACCGATAGCCTTCGCTTGTCAACACATGTCGATCTTGTCCATCGGATGGCGAACTTGAAAGGACAACAACGGTTGCAACACGGTCCCTCGGGGTTTTCGAGTTGGTCTTGGCTTCCGATAGAGCACCAGCGAGCACGCATACGCGGAGCGGGTCTTGGCGTCGACAGGCTCGCGCACCGGACAGCGGCGGCGGACCGGTGGCCTGGGGCGGAGAAGCTCGAGGGGGCGCTGCGGGCGGCGCGACGGACGCGGGCTGACGGACGGAGAGGCGGGGTCGCTCCGGCCTTCGGCCAGGGCGGGAGAGCGCCGACGGCGGCAAGGCTCGGAGGCGGAGGCGGGGGCCACGGAGGGCGCCCGGGCGACGGGCGAGGCTGACGCGCTGAGAGGGGCGCTCGGCGAGGTTGTCCCAGGCGGCGGAGCTCGCGCTGTGAAGCCTTCGGCGGGAGAAGGGGCCATGCGAACGGAGGTTGCACGAGGCGGCGAGGGGCTGCATGAGGCGGGCGGCGGAGCTTCGCCAGCGGGCCGGGGAGCTTGAGGGGCGACGGGCAGGCAGAGGGTGGCCGAGAGGAGGGGCGGCGCGGTGCGGAGGCGGCAAGTGAAGCGCAGCAGTGGGGAAGGAGGTGAGCGGGAGGAGGAGGGGCGCTCGGTGAGGGGGGTGGAGCAGGGGGAGGCGGACGGCTGCGAGCTGGGTGGGGGCGGCGAGAGGCGCTGGAGGGGGGGCCCTGGCGGCGAGCGGCGACCAGGCTGCAGGGGCGCACGCGGGGCCGGAGGCGGGGAAGAGGCGCGCGTGGGGAAGAGGGGTGGATGGGGACGACGGGGTCCAGGGGTGGGGCCAGGGTGTGGGTGACTGCGTGCGTGGGGCCCGCGGCGGGAGCGTGTGGGGGGGAGGCGTGTGGAGGGCGCGTGGGAGGCGCGTGGAGGCGCGTGGGAGGCGCGTGGAGGGCGTGTGGGGGAACGCGGGGTCAGGGGGTGGGTCCCAGGAGCAGTGTCAGGTGGGAGGAAGGGAAGTGGGCCAGGCTGGGGGGAGGAGAGGCTGCTGGGCGCCGGTGGGTGCTGTCGGTGGGACCGGGTGAGGTGGAGGGGAGAGAGAGCTGGGGGGATTAGGTGGCAGGGTTTGATTGGGGGGAAGAGATGGGAGCTGAGGTGGCGAGTTGCTACTGGTTGGGGTGAGGTGGAGAGGAGGGCTGGGTAGGTTAGTTGGTAGCTGTAGGATTTAGAAGGGCGGGTGTAGGTGGACCGTTTGTATTTTCTGGGGGTGGTCGTTCGGGTCGAAACGGCCCGTTCGACTGCCCCCGCTAAAATAATATAATATTTTTTATTTGTTTTAAACGGGCCGTGTGCAAACCGATAGCGGCCAAAAATAATTAATCCGGAGAACCGGGCTTTGCATTTGAATTAAGATGGGGCGTTTGGAAAACAAAACGGGCTTGCGAAAATAGTTTTAGACAAACAACACATGATGATGACGATGCAATGCACAAATTCAACGCGATTTTCTAGTAGTGGTTTTGCGGGATGCCATAATACTCAATGCCACCTTTATAACCACCCAGTTATGAAGTGGTGTTTGATGTCATCAAAGCATCCATCCGATGATGGTGATTAACATGATCTCATGGTTGAAGGATTTAGGTTACTATGTATCTGAAAGCTTATAGAAAATGAACTATTGAAATGACTTGATCTTATGCTAGGCTTAACTATATGAGTATGTCCATCACATCATTCTCCTAATGATATGATCTTGTTATTAATAACATCCAATGTTCATGATTAGGAAACCATAATCATCTATTAATCAACAAGCTAGTATTACAAAGAGTCTTTACTAGAGACTCTTACATGTTTATAAATCACACATGTATTAACGTTTCCGGTTAATACAATTATAGCATGAATGTAAACATTTATCATAAACATAAAGATATAATAATAACTACTTTTATTATTGCCTCTTGGGCATATCTCTAACAGTCTACCACTTGCACTAGAGTCAATAATCTAGATTACATGGTAATATACATAACACCCATGGCGGTTTGGTGTTGGCCATGTTTTGTCCTCGGGAGAGGTTTTGTCAACGGATCCGCCATATTCATATATGTGTGTACTTTGCAAATCTTTATGTCACCATCTTGGACATGCTCACGAATAGCGTGAAAACATAGCTTGATATGTTTCAGCTTCTTGTATGACCTTGGCTCCTGCGCATTGTCTATGGATCCCATGTTATCACAGTAGATAGCCATTGGGTCCAGCGCACTGGGAACCACACCAAGATCCGCAATGAACTCCTTCATCCATATCACCTCTTGTGAAGCCTCCGAAGCAGCTATGTATTCCAATTCAGTTGAAGATCTCCCACAATGCTTTGTTGTACACTCCTCCAGCTCACTACTGCACCATTCAAAGTAAATACGTATCCAGATTGTGATTCATAACGGCGTGGTGGTGCCATCCTGTGATTGATATAAAACACAAGTCAGTACTATAATGGAGAATAATAATAATCCAAAATAGTACCAAGATGGAATTAACCAAGATTAAAGGATACAATTTACTAAGATGATATTAAAATATCAACAAAGTTCAAAGCACCTAGAAGATATTAAGCATATCGCACACGACTGAAAAGGAGTGTGGTACACAGATATATCAAAGAAAAATTTTCCGCAATTTTCGGCATTAAAATACCAGTAGATGCGCAAAATCACTTAACGAATCAAGATTAGTGACTCTACCAAATCAATATACAAGAGCGAATGACAAGAGTAGTGGTATGGTCACGACTCCATCCCGCACTCAAATCATTACTCCGCACATGAATAAGTAGAACACATATCCTAACCCCTTCTTCTCACGATGAACCTAAAGATTAGTAACTACGGAAACGAACACCCCAAACAAGATAACGTCGGATAACAAAGAGTAAGACAGATCGCGGCGGTATACAATGAATCAGATAGATCGCGTCGGTTTGCAAAAGCCTGTCGGTATGGAATGTACCAACAGTTGATAACCAAAAGGCCGATTGTGATAACAACTTGGATGCAACAGATAGACAAGGAATTACACACACACACACACAACCTATGGTACTACGGAAACCCAGAACACGTGAATCCTAGTTTGAACTTTTAAGAAGAGGATTGAAAACGTTACACTTCCTTACCAGAAAAGGGTGGGTGGGTGGGTAAGAAGAAAAGTGGAAGCAGTCCTACTCTCGCGTTTTGTTTTTCCCTAGTATACATAACTACCAAAATATTTGCTAGACTGACAACGACCATTTGGCTGAGACCCTTAAGGGCGGGATGGCTCTGATACCAATTGTAACTACCTCGGTGAATTACGCTCCTAGTTACAAGCCTGGATGAGCGGAAATGGTTGAAATAGTACGGTGGGGCCCAAATGCCACTCACAGGTAGACCTTTCGGCCGTCCCAACCATTTCCAAACATCGGGACAAGAACGGACGGCGTAATCGGCAGGCGAAGGGATCAACTACATACACAAATGAGTATGTATGCAAGCCACCATACAACAGTACATCAGAGCCATTCCATCTAAAAGAAAGGAAATATTGCAACGCCATACGGCAAGATCCAAATATCCTAGATAAATATAATAGTTTAGGATATCTCCTCATACATCAAACATCAGAGTATCAGGCGGAAGCGACAAACAAGATCCGAGTACGAATAAGAAGCAAATCGGCATAAGATGCCCCATAAATAAACACATCCCACCCACAGATCTCACGGATCCCCATTCCCGGAATCTCTACACCGAATGATCGTTGCCCAAATCGTCCGCCTCCTCCACCCAGTATCCCTCTTGTGAGTGTACCTGTCCATCTGAATCAAACAATTTATCGTGTGAGACCCTAGGGGTACTCAGCAAGTCTTTATGCCTCTAAAGGGGACACAACCTGGGGTGACGCAATTGCAGCAAAAGATAAACCCTAACAATTCTATAGATACTCGCTAACCATCCGCCTAACCAAAGATAGACGGATGTCCGTGAATTAATGACAAGCTTATAACAGTAATATCAAGATCCATCCTCCTCGCTACCAACGAGGAAGCGGACGAACAACCCCATCCGCTGGCAGTTTTATTATCCATTCCATAAGTGTTGCACTATTTAAGAGTCGATTACTTAGTCAAATTAAAAGCGGTACTTTAGTTATGCTTGTCTATGATCGAAACTGTGCTCCAAGTCGCCCATAACCATGGACACGGCTTTCAGAAAGTTTTACCTGCAGGGTGCACAAATAGCAACACACACTCGATCAACCTCGGAAAAACCAAATCAAAACCCAACGAGGCCTTCACGACAAAGCAATCACAGATTCAGAAATATTTCAGGGCCACCCCATTAAGCTACCCCAACGGTTAGTGACTTGAGACGGACTCAAGGTTTGCGTCGGTGGTCAGAAACGATCGGGAACCCGAAAATGTGGTGGGCTTGTCGATACCGCTAAAACACTCCGCTTACCTAACAAGCAGTGCTCCTCGCAATCGTAAATAAAGCGATAAAGCATGGCATAAGTACAGGATAGTAAATAAAACCTCAAACTAGTTTGTGGCCCCAAGAAATAAGAATGAATCAAGCTCGCTCGGGGGTCCCATAAGCCTCCCGGATGTGGATAGCACGAATATTCAAGGAACATGAATCAAGTACTGGGTCCTCACGGACACAAGTGAGCATGAAAAACCAAATAGCGATATTGCTCACCGTGCCACTTTCATTAGTTATCCCATTACTACTCAAAGTTAAGTTGTTTAGGTACCTCGTTATCCATCGACACTCACATACCCTACACATGCGTTCTCGACTTGCATGGCTCAAACAACTCCTGTAGTAATGGCTCATGGGATGGAGGAACAAGCTTCGGTGGGGTTTAAAAGTAAAGGCTATGCAATACTTGGGATTCAATTTAATGCAATCGTGACTCAATGATGCAAGAATAAGATAGAGGCAATAGGTACTATATGTATGCAAGCATGTGGTAGTGCTTGCCTGGCAGCTCAGTTGAAGCGAGAGAAGGATCTGGGTAGTGCTCCTGGGTTTCTTGATATATCCCCTGCTCAGCGTCTGTTCGAAGAAGAACCAAACAAACAAGGGCCAACATAAATAAAGTGCACAAGCATATGAATAAATGCGGCAAGCAAACAATCATGCCATGATGAATGATGCACAATTTGCATGGCAATAAAGTAGCATGGCATGGGTGAGATGAGAAAACAGGAATAAGTCATTTTATTGAGTTTTAATCATGTTTTATACTCAATTAAGTTGCTGTACTCTTTATATTTATATGATGCATGCTGCAAAACAGAACATGGAATGCATAAACAGAAAGGTCTCGTCGAGCTGATCATTTTAGACATATTATTTGTTAAATTTGGAGTTATAAATCAAAAGTTATTAATTAATTAAGGTAAAAGGGCATCTTGTTGTAATTTTAATCAACTTGGAAAATAAAGTGTCCAAAATATATTTTGAAGGGCATATTTGAATTCCTCACATTTTTCTGATTTCAAAACATATATTATATGTTTAATTTGGATTTATATTTTAAAAGTTATTTAAAAACAGATTTGAATTTTGAATTTAAATTGAATTTGAAAGGATTTAATTTAAAACAGAAATAAACAGAAACTTTTATACTCAGGCAGAGCAATTTATACTCAGCTTGACTACAGACGGTTGTACCGCAAGTTTAGGAATAAAAAGTCAGGGTTTTTTGCAAAAAGTGTGGCGTGGCTTGGATCTCTTCTCTGGCTCTAAGACAGAGGAGGTTGACAAAGGACAAGAGCGGGAGAGGGGCTGGGCTCTGTGTTCCACAGTGCACAGAGCAGCCTTGACTGCAGTGGAGTCTTGTGAGGAGAGGCTGGCGGCTAGATAGGGCTACGCGGCGCCGTGAGGAAGCAGCTTCGTGCGCCGGGCGCCGCAGCGGCAAACAACGACAGCGTGTCCGAGAAACGACTATGGTCGTGAGGATGTCTAGGGAAGGTTGGCTCACCGCGAGGTGGGCGATGTTGGATCGGTCGGCGGCAAAGGGCAGCAGTGATCTGAGAGGCCAGTGAGCTAGGGTTTGGGCGCCTCAGCGTGCGGCGGTGAAGGCCTTCTCCCTCCTGTTGGCGGTTCTCGACGGGCGATCACGGGAACCTCCTCGGCTCCCTTGACAACCTCCACGTCACGCCCGCCTGCTGGTTCGAGGGATCGGTGGTGGACACCGACGGTGGACGGCGATGGTGTAGCCGGTGGTAGGGGTGGACGGAGAGGAAGGGGGCAGTCTGGGGTAGATCTGGAGAGGCCAGAGGAGACGTGGGGAAGGAGGGAAAGGGAGGGAGAGAGAGGAGGAGCAGCCGAGGCAGGGGTAGATAAGGTGGCTCGGGTGCCACCTTTTTCTCCTCCTCGAGCACATGATCGGGCTGGGGCTCGGCATGGGCGGTGCACGGGACGCCTGTGGGGCAGGGTGAGGCCAAAGAGGGGTAGGATCGGGTGGGGCTGCTGTGGCAGAGAGAGAAGCGAGAGGGAGGGGTGTGGCATGGAGCTAGGTTAGGAGGGAGCTCGGCTAGGGTTTGTTTAGGGTTGGGGTAGAGGTAGCTAGGTGGGGCCTGCATGGCATAGAGGAAGGGTGAGAGAGGGAAGGCATGGTGTAGCTCGGTTAGGAGCTAGGGTTTTGGAGAGAGGGGTAAGTAGCTAGGTTAGAGCTTGGGTTAGGGTTAGAGAGAGGCTAGGGTTTTGGGAGAGGATAAGTGAGAGGGGGTGGTGTAGTAGATAGGATTTGAACAATACCAAAACAAGAGTGACAAAAGAGAGGAGTGAGGAAAAAGGTCTAGATACTTGCATGCATCTAGCTAGATCAAGCAAAAGAAGGAGAGAGAGAGAGATGAGAGAATGATCCACTCAAAGAATTCCAAATAAAATCCAAATGACTTTGATCTGGTGGTTCTTGCATGGCCCATGCAGATAATAAATGCCATGTATCATCCTTGTGAAAACAAAGTAATAAACATGGCATTATTCTCATGCATTCCCAATAAGTGGAATAAAGGCCAAGCAAAAGAATTAGTAGAAGTAGATCCATCCTATCTCCCATGATCTAGATTAAATACCAAGAGAAAATAAAATACAAGCTCATGGATAATGGGATGGTGGAATTATAAGGTGGTGAAAGAAAGGGTGGTGGAGTGGAATAAAAGATATGCCCCCAACTCAACTTGGGCATTTAAAAAATATATCAAGAACCAAATACAATATCAAGAGGCAGATACAATTAACAATGCATATGAGAGAAGAGCCAAACCAAAAAAGGGTTTTAGATGATGCCTAAATGCAAGGTGGCATGATGACATGAGCATGATTGAATGATGATGCAACAATTGTATACAGGAAGTAGCCATTATATTACTAAACCAAGTAGCATTACAGTTGTTAGACAAATGGGATGCTACAGGTGGGGACTACCGGACGAAGGGATAAGATGAGATTTTTCTCCTTTTTTTAAATCCAATTTGAATTTTGGTTTGTATTTTTGCACAACTTTTCAATAAGAAATAGAAAAGCAGAATTTCTCAAATTTATTTGGAACTGATAAAACTCACAAAATTTTTTTGGATCCATGGCAATAAAGGCGGTTGCATTGAGAGTGCCACATGATCCACCTTCGAGAAGGGCGGCTACCAACAGAGAAATAACAAGATTCATCCGTCCACGGCTCGCACATCATCACTAGAGATCGTGTCGCCCCCGCTGCTAACTATAACTAAGGCTAAGATTATATATGGTTGATAGAATTTGTGACAAATTTTTATCATGCGGATGTATGAAAGTTCATTTTGTTTGCACCGTTGCAACAAACTGGAGCGATTTGCACTTCTGTGGACTTATGAATTTTTTTTTTTGAGCAACCGGCACGGGCTCTGCCTTTTCAAATAGATAGAGGGAAAAACCGAACAGTACAGAGGGGCATGTTTTGGTTAAGGTGGAAACATGCCGAAATCACAAAAAACAGGAAAAAGCGAAAAAACACCTAAACCCCACATAAGTGCAACACACTTTTGTGGACTTATGAAATTTTGTAAAACAAAAGCGGTGAATTTTTTATCCCGTTGCAACGCACGGGCAGTGTGCTAGTAATAATTAATAATTATAATTATAATTAATCTATACCTAATAATAAAGGACGAAGTGTTTCTTTCGGTCCAACTCTTTTTTAGACCGTTTTGCCCTCCCACCAAATCACCTGTTACATTAGCGCCACCCATAAGTTCCACCAGTAAGTTTTATGGACGATTTTCTCTTCCCGATCCGCCACCTAGACTTGGGCTTAGTTTGATCCTTTGTTAGGATCATAGGCCCAATCGTTCGACCGGTGTAGCTGCTACTGTCTTGATTCCTTGCCCAACGTATATTTAATAGTACCACATCGCTCTGTTAAACAAAAATATACCAGTTTATATACTAAGAGAGATTGACTATCAACAAGCCAAGCAACATGATCTCAAAGAAATATAATGGAACGGCAAAGCAGAGAGAGAGGGAGGCGGGCTCGTGCAGAGGGGCGGGCACCCCATCCGAGAGGCAGGGCGCCCGTGAGGTTGGGGATGGAGGCGCTGGCAGAGCTCGATGGGCCCGCGGCGGAGGAGGCACGACAATCCCCTCGAGGAGGGGAGCAGGAGGCCGGAGGCGAGGTTCGGCGTCGATCTGGCGGTTGGGATTAGGGAGAGGAGGGGATTCCATGGGAGGCAAAGTCGGGAAGGACCCAGTCGGGCCAACGATCGGCGTTGATTTGGCGGCGGAGATCAGAGGTAGATGGCTGTGAGGAGATGAAGTTTGGTTCCCGTGTCACCGTGTGCGTGATGTCGTGTGTTTGCGGCGTTGTGTGCTATTGTGGTGTGCAGTGCTTTATTATTATACCACACCATCTCCCTCTGATCTTTTACTAAATAGTTTTTGAGACAAAAAAAAATGAGATACTTCGCAAAGAAAAATCTCAACATGAAACCAGGGTCAATGCCTTTAGAAGATTTCCCTTGCGACACGCATCACGTTAGGTAGGGGTCCCAACAAGTTATTTAACTACTATCATATACTCCCTCCGTTTAGAAATATAACCCTCCGTTTAGAAATATAAGATGTTTTAGGTTTGTGAAGGAGATGTATATTGTAAGACATGAAATAACCTTTTTCTGATGTGAAAAAACCACCGTCAACAAACAACAAAACTTTTTGACAGTTAGACTATAACCAAAATTTTCATTCTTGATGGTAGCGTGACTCGACATGAAAACAACCAAAATTTTTGATGGCAGCAGAATCTCAAAAAAAGTTCTTACCACCAAGAAAAGCTTATTTTTAATAGTGAAATTCTTTATAGCATAAAATTAATTATATAAAAATTAACCCATAGCAACGCACGGGCTTTTATTTGCTAGTAATAATAAAGCACGAAATGTTTCTCCCGATCCAATATATATATATATATATATATATATATATATATATATATATATATATATATATATATATATATATATACACACACACGTCCAAGTGAACAGTGCACGTGAGCTGACCGGATATACGTCCAAGTGGACAGTGCACGTGAGCTGACCGGATATACATCCAAGTGAAATGATTGGGTATGAAATTACTAATTACTTCCTCCGTTAGAAATATAAGATGTTTTAGGTTTGTAAAAGAGATATATCTAAATACCTATAAGTTCAAATGAATCTAGACACAAAAAATATCTAGATATATCTCACTCACAAACCTAAAACATCTTATATTTCTAAACATTGTACCCTGGAAATAAAACAACTGATAGGTCCAACTGCAGGTTCCCAGAAATTGGTGAGAGAGGCACGTACGCAATGTAAAATTAAAGACCAACGCATTGCTCTCAAAAAGTAACTGATCTGAAAAGCACCTTGCATCTAGCGCCTAACGACTGCTATCGCTGACGGCTAATTTGATTTCCGCTGTCTATGCTAGGCATCATTCCGGCTAATTAACGAGACCAACCAGTGAAATTTTAGGCCTTATTTGGTTACTATGGGTTTGGGATGAATTGACATGGATTGATCTGGATTAGATCCCATCTAGTTTAAAATCCTCTCTAATCCTTTTCAATCCATTCCAATCCATCTCTGAGGTGGATTAACCGAACATGGCCTTAGTGTGGCAAAAATAATCTATATACGTTGAAAGTGTGATGACAAACCGAAATTGGGTTTGTGCTTGCTTTGGAGAAGGCGGCCGACGGAGGAGCTAATTTGTTTATCGAGTTAGTGTCTCAGTTGCAATCAAGTGAATTTATGAGGTGAAAGTCAAACTTTGAGATTTAGGGAAATAAAAGTATAATAAATAAGAAAACGACACAACTCTTAAACACTTTTAAATTAAAAAAGATATATAACTATTAATGTAAAAGAGAGTTTACAAATTTTTAGAGGGTTAAAAAGTAATGCATTCACTAAAATCTTTATGTCTCGTGCATACACCAAAATTATATAACTCTTAAACACTTTCAAATTTTACTTTGGACATGATAATGTTGTCCTAAAAAATATTGAGAGTTTACCATTTTTAGAGCATGAAAAGTAATGCATAAACTAAATAAATTCCTAAACTAAAAAACTTTATGTCTCGTTCATATGCAAAAATTATACACCTTTGAACACTGTGAAATCGTACTTAGGACATGATAATGTTGTGCTAAGAAAATCTTAAGAGTTTATCATTTTTATAGAGTGAAATATAATGCAAACTTGCATATATGAAAGTTATACACCTTTGAATACCGTGAAATCGTACTTAGGACGTGATAATGTTGTGCTAAGAGAATATCGAGAGATTATCATATTGATAGAATGAAATGTAATGCATAAACATGGATATACGAAATTATACACCTTTAAACACTTTGAAATCGCACTTAGGTTTCTGGTCGCCGAGGTAGATCAACACCTTCAAATCCAAGCTGTAAAAATCAAAATTCAGAAGTCCCCGGGAAATATGAACACGTGCGTTGATCATCATACGGCTAGATTACGATTCATTACATAGCAAAATTACACCTAACAGAAAAATAAAAAAGGGCAGAGCTCGCCGGAGGACACTGTCGTGTCCTCAAATGGCCAAAATCGAGCTCTGGTTCGCCGAAGCGCCGCGCCGTCCATCTAGTCGTCGAGGATGATCACCTCCATCTCCACGTCATCGACA
Organism: Avena longiglumis; assembly: GCA_030063025.1. Classification (NCBI taxonomy): domain Eukaryota; kingdom Viridiplantae; phylum Streptophyta; class Magnoliopsida; order Poales; family Poaceae; genus Avena; species Avena longiglumis. The sequence continues at coordinate 469,265 of CP125975.1, forward strand.
CGGCCGGATCTGGATGGCTTGTCCGTGACGCGCACCGCGGCGAGGGCCTCCTCCACCTTCGCGCTTCGGCGCGTCCACCGTGGCGACGGCGGCCTCGACCTCCTCCTCCACCGCCGCTACGACCGCTAGTCGTCGGACCTGCGGCTGGAGCGGCGTGAATCGCTCGCCGAAGTTGTCAAGGTGAGAGGCGTCTGGGATTAGGGTTTTTTCGTGGTGGAGGAATGCGGGTTCTGACTCGTGTCCACTCCCTTCGACTGGTACTAGTAAGGGTTGGCATGGGCCGTTCACAGGGGTCCGTCAGGCTGGGCCCTATACGGGCTCTGTTAGCCCGCCCACGCGGCCTAGAGCCCGTATAGTTGCCAGAAAAATACGGGTTTGCCCCGTTATAGGGCACTGTTAGTCATTGCTGTAACAACAACATGATGACACAAGCATATACACCCTGCACACTTCCTGAATTCGATCATCATCCCTATATACACCCTCAGTCTTCTCAGGTTTGCTCCAGGAGCGCGTTATACACAACCATATAGAGCTTCATGTTGAGTATGAATCAATCAAACGCTAGCTGGCCTTGGCTGACAATATTGCCGGCCATGGTGTGGCTACCAGACCCACTGAGCTGACCGCGCGTTGATCTCCTCGATCGGTTCTCTTCGTGGTGCGCGAGCGGTGGTCGATCGTGGCGCTGGCGAGGCAGCGCCCTTTTCATCCCCGCCCCAAACCGCTGCCGTTCGTCGGCAACATGTCGGTGATTGACCAGCTAACCTATCGCGGCTGGCAGCGCTGGCGTATCAGCACGGCGCCCTTCTTCACCTCCGACTCCGAAAGCTCCACGTACGTCTTCGCCATGTCCACGCCGGCCAGAGCTTGCCGAGTCGAATGTGAAGAAGGCCGCCGTACTGCTTCGGCAGCGCTGCCAGCCGCGATGCATGGGTCAGCTGGTCAATCACCGACATGTTGCCCACGATCGGCAGCGGTTTCGGGCCTGGGGGAAAGGGCGCTGCCTCTTCTTCTCGACCACCGCTGAGCACCACCAAGAAATCGAGGAGATCTCAGTTCTTCTTGTAGCCACACCACACCATGGCAATGTTAGCCAAGCCCACGTTTGATTGATTCATACTCGATCGAACCAGTAGCTCTAAAAAGGGTTGTGTATAACGCGCTCCTGGAGTAGACACCTGAGGAGAATTCAGGAATTGTGTGCAGGGTGTATATGCTTAGTTTCATCATGTTGTTGTTAGCAGCATATTTATCTACTTCGATAAATTTCAGGTTCAGCGATTCTGGTTGTGCTGCTCTCCAGCGGCAGGGGAACTTTATCGATGTAGAAATTTTTCAAAGAAAACAAGAATGCTAACAACACCTTCCGGGCGGAACCTCACCGATGAACCTACGGGGCAGACACACGACTTTGTTAAAACAATAAGCACAATACATTTGTCAAAGAAAACAATAATGCTAGACTCAGGGCTAGGGAACTTTGTTAAGTGGAAGTTTTACACGATAAGATGGAGCAACCCGGCTGGTCTAAAAAAAAATTTCCTCCCAAAATTCCAGGATGTGAAAACCCTCCATAATCCTGAGCATCTCCACCCGCGTTTCCAGGGTCTTTTTTTTTCCGTCCGGACGTCGAATTTTTGCCTAATCGCGTTCCGAGGACGCCGATTTCGTCCGGATTTAGCCCAACTTTCGTCCAGACTTCCCAGGCCTATCCCGGGGCACTGGGAACGCCCTCGGAACGCCGGACGAAGCGAAAACGCAGTTGGGTCAACCCTATCGGCGACTATAGGCCGAGCTCCGGCCCTTTTCTTCTTCCCCTCCCGCCATCCCCCCACAACTCCCGCTAGTTCGCTGAGATCCCGCCCACTATGCCGTCCAAGGGTTTTGTCAAACCCCGATCCACCGTCGGCAAACCAACGGAGAAAAAGGCGAGGAAACCGAGACGCCGACGAAGAGGCCGGATGGCTTGACCAACGCCGAGTGGCTTGCCCTTGTCTAGAAGAGGAAGGTCGATTCAGACGATCGTAGGGACAGGAAGGTGAGGTCCAAGGCAGCGGCCCAGGCCTAGGCGCTCGCCGAGGAAGAAGCGATGAGGGCTAAGCAGGAGGCGGCGTCGCGTGCGACGATGTTGCGCCTGAGGCAGATCGTCCTCCCGTAGTACGACGCTCACTAGGGGAGCCAGCCAAGCATCGGCTTGTCGGAATCTCGACCGAAGCTTACATACATTACATGATCTCCTCGAGCTCGGCGGCGACCGGCAACGCCTCCTTCACTCAAGAATAGTCTCGGGCCGATGCCGAACACGACATCGAGTCTCAGGATTTCGCCGAAGGCCAGGCCGAACAGACGCAGGTCGAGGACGTGGAGGACGCTGAAGGGGATGCCTTGGCTCCAGGAAAGCTAAAGGAAAATGCAAGAGGAAGGCCGGCATGTCGGCGCCGGAGCCCCCAATCAAGTGGATGGCGCTTGAGGACCTTTGCCTTGCCGACGCTTGGAAAGCGATGAGCATGGATCCCATCACCAGCGCCAACCAAAACTCAGACAATTACTGGAAGCGCGTGATGTAGGGGTTCATAACAAGGAAAACAAAAAAATTCTATCGTATGAACACAAACAAGCCAAGATCTAATCTACTAGATCGGTGCACCGAGTTGATAGAGTACTAACCCTAGAAGATTCCAAAGCGGTTAATGAGATCTAATTCTCGTGGGTGATGTAGTCGTTCACTTGCCAATCTCAAGGTCGCGTGAGCGATCCTTCGGCGCAGCGTTCAGCGGTGCTTCATGATTGGTCACACACTCGGTACTCAATGAAGACCTTCCTCTCCCTTGTTCCAGAAGGCAGTGGTGGTTGTAGATCTCTCCTCGCGATTCCAGTAGCATGACGGAGTGGTGGTGGAAGTAGAAGGGAAATCCCGCAGGGCTTCGCCTAAGCCGGAGCGGGTATGGTGGAGTAGAAGAGGGCCTTGGCGATCTAGGGTTTAGAGGGCCGAGGTTTAGAGGTGGTGGCCGGCGGCTAGTAGAGGGGCTAGGCGGCGGCTACTTTAGAGGGCTCTAAATTGGCGGCAACTTGAGAGGGTTGCGGCCAATCTAGGTTTTTTTTGTGGGAGTGCAAGGGGGCGCCCCCTCCCCTCTATTTATGAGAGGGAGTGGCGGTTTGGGGGGAGGGGAGTCCTCCCCCAACTCTTCCATGTGGCCGGCGGCAAGGGGAGGGAGGAATCCTTCCCTATGTGGGATTCCTTCCCTCCCTCCTCTAGGCAACCATGTTGGGATTTGACTTTTTCAAATTGGCGTTTGACTTTCAAACTAGAGTTTGATTTCTCTCTTCCCATTGCCCAGCCAAGTGAACTAGGACATAATGCAACCATTCCACTTTGGTATGACACATCCATTTACCCTTCCCACTCTAGAGTGATGGACCTTCTAGACCCTTCTAGAACATTTCGGTGAAAACACCAAAACCATTCCCGAACTCCGGAATTGGACTTTCCTTGTATGAAACTTATTCTCCGGTCCAATCTGAGACTCTGAACAACATTTGGTCTCTTACTCACTTTCCATATCTACTAAACAACATCGAATCCTCAAGTGTGTCTCCCTACGGTTCGTGAATTATGCAGACATGATCGAGACTCTTCTCCGATCAATAACCAATAGAGGAATCTGGAAATTCATATGGCTCCCACATATTTCTATGATTACTTCATGATCGAATGAACCATTTACATGTGATACCAATTTCCCTTTGTCTCGCATTACTTTACTTATATGAGGTTTGATCGTCGGTATCTCTGCATACCTAGTTTAACCTCGTTACCGATAAGTACTCTTTACTCGTTCCTGTGATATGTGATCCCTTTTGAGTCAGTCACATGCTTGCAAGCCAATTGGATGATATTCCACCGAGAGGGACCAGAGTATATCTATCTGTCGTATGGATGGATAAAATCCACTCTTGATCCATGTGCCTCAACATATTCTTTCAGAATACTTGTAACACCCTCAGAATCGGACCTATGCAAGTTTTAGCGAAACCCGCCAAACCCGCATAGAAACGATTCAAAGGTGCCCACCAGGCACTTTCGTGCGGGTGGAAAACGAAGTAATAACATTACACAACAGTCCTCGATGGGACCCACAGAACAGATATATATATATAACAGCGACTCCATGAGTCAAGAATACAGATATACGGTACAAAGATCCAAATCACCTTGAAAAGATGGAGCGTCCGACTACGGACAAGATGCAAATGGGGCTAAGAGCCCTGAAGAATAACCAATGGCGTCCACAACTGTAACACCCTCAGAATCGGACCTATGCAAGTCTGAGCAAAATTCGCCAAACCCGCATAGAAAAGATTCAAAGGTGCCCACCAGGCACTTTCGTGCGGGTGGAAAACGAAGTAATAACATTACACAACAGTCCTCGATGGGACCCACAGAACAGATATATATATAACAGCGACTCAAAGAGTCAAGAATACAGATATATTATACAAAGATCCAAATCACCTTGAAAACGGTAGAGCGTCCGACTACGGACAAGAAGCAAATGGGGCTAAGAGCCCTGAAGAATAACCAATGGCGTCCATAACCCTGCCCAGGCCAAGCCGGAAGGGTAACCCTGCTAACGGCGTCGATCTCAAAACCTGCTTAAACAAAAGGGGTGCCGACAAAGGGCAAAGGAAAAAGAAGGAGCGTCAGTACTGAGGCCAGTACACGGCGAGGCTAGAATTCGGCGGTCCTCGCCTACATAGGTATGGTGGACTGAGCGGCAGCGGCAGCATGCACTAAACAACCTATAGAGACTCGATACAACTGGCGGAAATCAGAGGGGGTAAGAAAGACCTATTCGGATCCAACCTGATACTAGCATCAAACAAACCCATCCTGGTGTTTCCCCCTCGATACCAAACGAGGAAGTCAACCGAGGAACTCACACAGTTGGCAGTTTTACTTATTCAGTTATAGTTGCGGCACTTTACTAGTCAAGTTTAGATAATCGTCCTGATAAAGTAAGCAGTGGGCACTTTTAGTTAACCATTCCGTTATAGTGGCAGCACTTACTAGTCAGATACATTTAATCATGAGATAACCCCTAAACCCAACAGTTGTTGGTACTTTTAATCAGCCAATTCCGTTGTAGTTGCCATACTTACTAGTCAGGTACAATGGTCGCAAGCGACAATCCAAACAAGCAATTGTGGACAGTATTATTAGCCATTCCATTATAGTGAAGCTGATTACTAGTCATTATAAGTCAAATTTATAGCAATAAACTTTAGTTATGCTTGTCTATGATCGAGATACTGTGCTTCAAGTCGTCCATAACCGCGGACACGGCTTTCAGAAAGTTTTAACCCGGCCGGGGTGCACAAATAGCAACACACACACGATCAACCTCGGAAAACCAAAACAAAACCCAACGAGGTCTCACGACAGAGCAATCACAAGATTCAGAAATATTTCAGGGGGCCACCCCTTTGAGTAGATCCCGCAACGGAGTAAGCAAGCTCCGAGACGGACTCAAGGTTTGCGTCAATGGCTGTAAGCGACTGGGAACCCGAAAGTGTGGCTGGGCTTGTCGATACCGCGTAATCACTCTGCATCCTAACAGACAAAGGTGCTCCTCGCACAAAATAAATACAGAAAGTAGCATGGCATAAGTACAGGATCGTAAATAAAACCTCAAACTAGTTTGTGGCCCCAAGAAATAAGACGGAATCAAGCTCTGGCTAAGGGGGGCCCATACTCCCCATATGTGGATAGCGCGATAAATCAAGGAACAGGTATCAAGTACTCGGGGTCCTACGGGACACAAGTGGGCGTTCGGAAACCAAATGTTATCTATCACCCACCGATGCCTCTGCTTATTTCAATTTTAGTTGTTAAACAGAAATTAAAGTGATCAATAAGTAAAACTAGGATCATCTCCAACATCAGCATGCGGCAACACATCAGCAACCGTGGCATATGACGACACACATCAGCACTTGAGCAAGCAACTATGGCGCGCAAGTCCAACTTACTACCAAACAACAGGTAATAGGATGTGTCCAAGGCAATATAAGGCTGCAAGGTATATCACTGGTACGGAAACTAAAGCATCGCAACACAGATAGCAAATAGATCAACAGGAGGGAATAAAGACTATAAAAGTAAGATAGGTAGAAAGGGGGGGATGCTCGCCTGAAAACATTGTCGAAGGTTCAACCGAAGATCGGGTCGACACTCGCATCAACTCAACGGCCTATCCGCGAAGAACCAAAACACTAGAATAAACACCGGATGCAATATTTAATACAACGGCAGAAGATCGGCATGATGCATGTATGATGCATGCCATGGCAAGGGTGCGATGCGATTAGGTCATATTAAGCGGAACCGGGGTCCCGACAATTAATTAGGTGGTTCGAGTTACTTAGATTCCCCGCAATTTAAATGTTATTTTAGCATGGCAGAAGATAGCACCGGTTCGCTACACAAATTTAAATGAGGCCAATATGAGACTAGATTTGCCCGCATATGGGCCCCATATTTAATTATGAGGTGAAACGACATAAGGGCCCCAAACCAATGATATGCATGCGAGATGACAGTTCAATTATGCAACAAGTTGTTATTATGTGATAAAATAGGACTCGGAAAGGGGACACATTAGGGTCTCGACGATCTTGGGGCTTCCGGGTTCGACAGGTCCGTCGGTCGCGGGGTCCAGGGTCCGACGGGTTCAGGGCTCGACGGAAGCGTTATCGGATATCGGGGGTAGATCTTGTCGAATCCGGTAAGCCGGACTTGGTTTGGTGTCGGGGGCGAAACGGGTGCTTCCGGGTCGGTGTCGTTCTTGTCGTCGGCCAGATCTTGCCGGGTCCCACGGGGTCGTTCTTGCCGTTGCACGGGTCTTGTTGGGTCCGCGCCATCGAGTCGGTCTTGGCATTCGGGGGAGTACTTGTCGCGCCGGAGTCTCGGTGTCCGGGGTGAAGTACTCGGCGTTCTCGAGGGAGCACTTGTCGTATCCGTGGCGGCGACCTTGGCGTTCCGGGTTCGGGCCTTGGCGCTTCGGACCGGTCTTCAGGGGTCCAGGAAGGCGATCTTGGCGCTCGGGTTCGGCGGTCGGTCCTCGGACTCCGTGAACGGGGCATCAGAGTACCCAAGTCCGTGTGGCGATCTTGTAGTTCCGAGGGTTTTTCTCCGAGTCGGTGATGCGTCCGGGTGGTAGGTCTTGGATACCGGTGTCATCGAGTTCCATCCCGCATGGTCGTCGAAACTCGCATCAACGCAGATCTTGGCGACAAAAGGCGTCGGGGCTCGCGACGGTCTTGTGCTTCGGGAGTGAGAACGAGGTCGCGCGGGTGCTGCCGGTTCGGAGACGCGCGGGGTGGTCATCAGGGAACCGCGAGGCGGCCGCGAACGGCAGGAAGGACTCGAGGTGGCGGCGAGGTCAACGTGGGCTCGAAGGCGAGCGGCGGATCGGCATCGCGCACGGAGAGGTGCTCGACGGCCAGCTGATGCGGGAAGAGGCGGCGTTCGGGGAAGCTCGGGGACGGCCCGGTGACGTGCTCGCAGAGGGGCCCGCCGGGCGACGGCAGACGGGCCAGCGAGGCGAGGGCGGCTGGTCGCGGGGCAGAGGCGGGGCTTGGAGCGGTCGCTCCCAGGTGGCGGCGGACGCGGCCGGTGGAGGAGGGACCTGGCGGCGCCGGCGGGGATCGGCGCGCGCAGCGGCGAGGACGGGCGATGTGGTCGAGGACGGCCTCGGGCGGCGATGCGGGACGCGGGCCGGGCGGAGGATGCGAGGGCGGCGCAGACGTGCCGGAGGCGGGCTCAGGCTCGAGGCGGCGGGCGGCGACCTTGGCGCGGGCGCAGAGGGCCGAGGGAGGCGCGCGGGGTCGGGGCGCGGCTGCAGGCGCTGGAAGGGCGGGAGCGGAGAGGTGAGCGCGTGGGGGGGGCACTGGAGGCGAGCGGCGGAGAGGTGAGCGCGCGCGGGGGAAGAAGACGAGAGGAGGCCGACAGGGGTGGGTCCCGCGTGGGGTCCAGCGGCAGGGGGGGAGGCGCCGCGCGCATGGGTTGACCGGGTGCGGGCTGGCTAGCGGGGTTGGTGTGCGTGGGGTGGTGCGTGAGAGCTGGGTGGGGTGGTCTGACTGGGAGGTGGGCCAGGGGCGGTGAGGGAGAGAGAAGAGAGAGGCCAAGTGGCAGGCTAGGAGTGGCTAGGAAAGAGGGGAGAGATGAGGTGGCGTATGGGGATTGGTGGGGGTGATGTGGAGGCTGGGGTGGGTAGATTAGGTGTAGGTAGAAAAGGTTTTAGGGAGGGGCCGATTTAAATTTCTAGGGTGGTCGTTCGGGTCAATCGGCCCGTTCGACTGCCCCTATTAAAAATACTTTAAATTTTTATTTATTTTCAAATAGCTTTTATAACAAGTTTTAGACAAACAAATTATCCGGAACATCCGGGGGTTGGCGTTTAAATAAAAGACGGGGCGTTTTAGAAAACAACCCGGGTTTCCGAAATAGTTTAATTCAAACAATGCCTGATGATGACGATGCAATGCACAAATTCAACGCGATTTTCTAGTAGTGATTTTGCGGGATGCCACAACAACCCTGCCCAGGCCAAGCCGGAAGGGTAACCCTGCTAACGGCGTCGATCTCAAAACCTGCTTAAACAAAAGGGGTGCCGACAAAGGGCAAAGGAAAAATAGGAGCGTCAGTACCGAGGCCAGTACACGGCGAGGCTAGAATTCGGCGGTCCTCGCCTACATAGGTATGGTGGATCGAGGCAGCGGCAAGATGCAATCGAACAACCTATAGAGACTCGATACAACTGGCGGTTATCAGAGAGGGGTAAGAATGACCTATTCGGATCCAACCTGATACTATCATCAAACAAACCCATCCTGGCGTTTCCCCCTCGAGACCAATCGAGGAAGTCAACCGAGGAACTCACACAGTTGGCAGTTTTATTTAATCAGTTATCGTTGCAGCAATTACTAGTCAGGTATAGATAATCATCCTGATAAAATAAGCAGTGGGCACTTTTAGTTAACCATTCCGTTATAGTTACAGCAATTACTAATCAGATACAGATAACATGATATAAACCCAAACCCAGCAGTTGTTGGTACTTTTATTCAGCCATTCCGTTGTAGTTGCAATACTTACTAGTCAGGTACAATGGTCGCAAGCGACACGCCAAACAAGCAGTTGTGGGCAGTATTAATTAGCCATTCCATTATAGTGAAGCTGATTACTAGTCATTATAAAGTCAAATTTATAGCAATAAACTTTAGTTATGCTTGTCTATGATCGAGATACTGTGCTCCAAGTCGTCCATATCCGCGGACACGGCTTTCAGAAAGTTTTACCCGGCCGGGGTGCACCAATAGCAACACACGCTCGATCGACCTCGGAAAAACCAAAACAAAACCCAACGAGGCTTTCACGACTGAACAATCACAGGATTCAGAAATATTTCAGGGGGCCACCCCTTGGAGTCTACCCGCAACGAAGTAAGCAAGCTCCGAGACGGACTCAAGGTTTGGGTATACGGCTGTGAACGACTGGGAACCCAAAACTGGGCTTGTCGACACCGCGGAATCGTGTCCCGATCCTAAACAGTACAGTGTGCTATCTGTCGCACAATTTAAATACATAAGTAGCATGGCATAAGTACAGGATAGTAAATAAAACCTCAAACTAGTTTGTGGCCCCAAGAAATAAGACTGAATCAAGCTCTGGCTCAGGGGGGTCCCATATACCTCCCGGATGTGGATAGCGCGATAAATCAAGGAACAGGTATCAAGTACTCGGGGTCCTACGGGACACAAGTGGGCGTTCGGAAACCAAATATTATCTATCACCCACCGATGCCTCTGCTTAATTCAATTTTAGTTGTTAAACAGGAATTTAAAGTGAACGATAAGTAAACCATGATCATCTCCAACATCAAACATACGGCAAGGCTCCAACAACTGTGGCAATTGACGACTCGCAACAGCACTAGAGCAAGCGACTACGACGCGCAAGTCCAACTATCTACCAAACACAGGCATTAGGATGTGTCCAAGGCAATATAAGGCTGCACGGGATATCACGGGTGCGGAAACTAGAGCATCGCAACACAGATAGCAATAGACCAACAGGAGGGAATAAAGACTATAAAAGTAAGATAGGTAGAAAGGGGGAGATGCTCGCCTGAAAACATTGCCGAAGGTTCAACCGAAGATCGGGGCGAAGCTCACATCAACTCAACGGCCTTATCCGCGAAGAAGCAAAACACTAGAATAAACACCGGATGCAATATTTAATACAATGGCAGAAGATCGGCATGATGCATGTATGATGCATGACATGGCAAGGGTACAATGCGATTAGGTCATATTAAGCGGAACCGGGGTCCCGATAATTAATTAGGTGGTTCATGTTATTTAGGTACCCCGCAAATTAAATGTTGTTTAACATGGCAAGATATGGTACCGGTTCGCTACACAAGTTTAAATGAGGCCAATATAAGGCTAGATTTGCCCGCATATGGGCCCCATATTTAATTATTAGGTGAATCGGCATAAGGCCCCCAAACCACATGATATGCATGCGAGATGACAATTTAATATGCAACAAGTTGTTATTATCTTATAAAATAGGGTTCTCGGATAAGGGTCACACTTTAGGGGTCTCGACGATCTTGGGGTTCCGGGGTTCGGGGTCCGGTCTCAGGGTTCGGATCTGGGGTTCGGACTCCGGGATCGTTCTCGGATTACTGGGTAGATCTTGTCGCACGGTGCCCGTGAAGTAGATATTGTGGTTCCGTGTCGGTGACCTCGGCATCCGGGAGGCAGGACTTGGTTCGGCGTCAGGGGCGCAACGGATTCTCCTGGTCGCTGCCGTTCTTGTCATCGCGAAGGTCTTGTCGGGTCCCCAAGTCGGGTCGGTCTTGGCTTCGGGGTGAAGTGCTTGTCGTTCTCGTGGCGATCTTTGCGTCCTCCAGGTTCGGGTCTTGGCGTCCACTAGATGAACGGTCGGGAATGGATGTACGGTGACCGGCGGGTAGCCGGGTATATCAAAGGCGTGGATAAATTTATCGATGTGGCTACGGCAAACAAAGAGAATGGATTTATACGTTGTCCATGTGTTCAATGTCGGAACAACAAGGAGTACTCTTCCTCGAAAATCATTCGCGGCCACCTGATTATGAAAGGTTTCATGCCCAACTATAATTGCTGGACCAAGCACGGGGAAAGAGGGGTTATGATGGAAGATGGTGAAGAAGAAGATGATGATAACAACTATCATCATATGTTTCTGAATCGTTGATACCGCAATGGAAGACAATGGAGAGGAAAAAGGTGAAGAACGGGCATCGATGAGCGGCTGATGAACTTGGTAGGGTCATTTCGATGCAAAGCGAGACTGAAATGTAAAATGAGAAGTTGAAGTTAGAGGGCATGTTAGAAGATCACAAGAAATTGTTGTACCCAAATTGTGAAGATGGCAGCACAAAGCTCGATTACACCTTTGGAATTGTTGCGATGGAAGGCGAGTGTGGTCTAACCGACTCCTCATTTGAAAAGATGCTGAAAATAATGAAGCCAAGTTTCCAAAACATAACGAACTTCCGATAGTACCTCTGAAGCAAAGAAGACTCTCTGTCCTCCGGGATTAGATGTGCAAAAGATACATGCATGCATTAATGATCGCATCCTCACCATGTAAGGAGTATGAGAATTTAGATAAATGCCGATGCAATGCTACATGATAAGATCGACGAGATGACCTGGTGATGTTGAGGGAGAGCCTCCGGAAGAGGGTTCTGCTAAGGTTATGTGGTATGCTCCTATAATACCAAGGTTGAAACGCATGTTCGTAAACAAAGAGCATGCCAGTTGTTGCGATGGCACAAAGAAGACCGTAAGAAAGACGGGAGTTGAGACACCTGGCGATGGGTCACAGTGGAGAAAATCGAGAGAGACTTCCCGGACTTTGCAGTGTGACGCAAGGAACTTATGGTTTGGTCTAAGTACGGATGGCATGAATCCTTTTGGGAGCAGAGCTGCGACAAAGACCTGGCCCGTGACTCTATGTATCTACAACCTGCCTCCTTGGTTGTGCATGAAGCGTAAGTTCATTATGATGCCAAGCTCATCCAAGGCCCGGCAACCGGCAACGACATTGATGTGTACCTTAGGCCATTAGTTGAAGAACTCTTACAGTTGTGGGGCAAACCAGTGTACGTGCGTGGGATGAGAACAAACAGAGCCATTTAATCTGAGGGTTGTTATTCGTAACCATCAATGATTGGCTGCTCTTAGTAACCTTCGTGAGACGGACAAACAAAGGATATAAGGCATGTACCACTGTTTAGATAAGACAAGGTACATATTTGCATAAATGCAAGAAGGTTGTGTACCTAGCGAATCGACGATTTCTTCCACCAATCATCCCATAAGAAAGAAAGGCAAGCATTTCAAAGGTGAGGCAGATCACCGGAAGAAGCCCTGAACTCCTCACCGGTGATGATGTATTTGGTATGGTCAAGGACATAGAAGTAATCTTTGGAAAGGGTCCCGGTCAATCAGTTCAACGACGCGTCGCTACAGGACACGCACCCATGTGGAAGAAGAAATCTATATTTTGGGAGCTGCCATATTGGAAAGTCCTGCGTGTCCGCTCTTCAATCGACGTGATGCACGTGACGAAGAATCTCTGCGTGAACCTGCTAGGATTCCTAGGCGTGTATGGGAAGACAAAAGATACACACGAAGCACGGAGGACCAACAAATTATGAAAGACCCAAAGAACATGCATACAGATAACAAGACGGATAAAGGCGTCACTTAAGTCGTACCTATGCTCTTACCAAAGCAGAGAAGGAAATCTTTTTGAAGTCCTTTATATCAAGGTGCCATCGGGCTTCTCATCTAATATAAAGGGATAATAAATATGGCAGAGAAAGTTCCAAAACCTGAAGTCTCATGATCACGTGATTATGACGCAGCTTGCTCCGATTGCATTGAGGGGCTTCTACCGAAAATGTTCGAGTACCCATTGTGAAGCTGTGTGCATTCCTCAATGCAATATCTCGTAAGGTAATCAATCCAGATATTCTGCCAAGGTTCTGGAAGGATGTGGTACAATGTCTTGTTAGTTTTGAATTGGTGTTCCCACCATCCTTCTTCAATATTATGACGCATCTCCTGGTTCATCTAGTGGAAGAGATTGCCATTCTCGGTCCGTATTTCTGCATAATATGTTCCTTTGAGAGGTTCATGGAGTCTTAAAGAAATATGTTCATAACCGTGCTAGACCAAGGAAGCATCTCCAAGGGATATGGAACAGAGGAGGTCATTGAGTTTTGTGTTGACTTTATTTATTCGACCTTAAGCCGATTGGTGTTTCGACTCATGCATGAGGGAAGACTAAGTGGAAAAGGCACGCTGGGAAAGAAAGCACTGATATGTAGGGACGGGGATTCTTTCACTAAAGCACACTACACAGTTCTAACTAATTCCACCTTGGCAGCTCAGAATCTGGACGAACACAGGAATATTGTACGCCCAAAACCCGGGAAGCTCTGAATCATGGATTACAGATGAACACATGAAGTCTGCGGTGGTTGGATGCGACACATCTCTTGAATGACACCACTGTTGGAGATCAGCTATACTTGTTGGCCGTCACCATCTTCTCGTATTGAATTTCCAAGGGTACGAAATAAATGGGAATACATTCTACACGATCGCCCAAGATAAAAGAGCACCAACCAAAATAGTGGTGTCCGCTTTGATGCAATAGACGAGAATGGACAAAAGGACACATATTATGGTTACATAGAGGAGATATGGGAACTAGACTATGGAGTCTCTTTTAAGGTCCCTTTGTTTCACGCAAATGGGTCAACCTGAATGGGGAAGGGTAAAGATAGACCAGTTATGCGGAATGACAACAAGTGGATCTCAACAATCTTGGTTATAGAGATGAACCATTCGTCCTAGCCAATGATGTGTCTCGGTTTTCTATGTGAAGGACATGTCCTCCGCATCGAAAAAAGAAAAATATGCAAACGAATACATCATATGATGATCCAAAGCGTCACATAGTTCTTTCAGGGAAAAGAAACATCGTGGGAATCGAGGGCAAGACAGACGTGTCAGAAGATTATAATAAGTTTGATGAAATTCCGCCCTTCACAGTGAAAACTGACCCAAGCATTCCGTTAAGTAAAGAAGATGCTCCATGGTTACGTCTGAAGCGGTCATAAGGAATGACATATGCCAAGAAGTTCATGCTCATATTATGTAACTCTAGTTCATGTCTGAAACTGGCCGCAGTGGTGTCCCTGCTCTCGAAAACCATCTTGCAGCTTGTAACTTCACTAACTAGATCAATACGCCTCGGAGCTAACTAATTTCACATATTAGGGAGTGCCTCTATGACCAGTTTCTCGGAGATGCCGGAGGATCAGGCTCGTCGAGATCTCCCCGAACTGGCAGTGGTGTTCCGCTCTCGAAAACCATCTTGCGACTTGTAACTTCACTAACTAGATCAATACGCCTCGAGCTAACTAATTTCACATATTAGGAGTGCCTCTATGACCAGTTTCTCGGAGATGCCGAGGACAAAATGTGTCGAACAATGATCATGTTTCAAAAAACCTTCACAAAATGACCTATCATGTTCGAGGTTTCATGGCTGGTCCAAATGACCGATGTTATGTGCTGAATCACGGCATAGTTTGTGATGTTGTGCCCATATTATGCATGTGTGTGGACATTGGTATGGAGAACAATGTTGCAGAGGAAGTTTTCCTTTTGTCGCACGGAAAACCCTTTTCCATTTTCCGAGCGCAAAAAACGGGTCGTTTTGTGAAGTAACCACCAAAATGCCGTTTCAGAATGCTACCGTCCTATTTTCCTAAAATACTAGACCACCTTACATGGACTATATCCCAACCGGTACATCTCAAACCTTTTCGTCCATCCCTGGTAAAAAGGACAAATGTCTGCCGAATCGGCAGGAAGTGGGTTACAGGTACATGATCTATCGCCCGTGATTTTTTGAAAAAATTGTTTTTAGACTCGCAATATGTGGTTTCTTCAGAGATCCAATGCAAGTTCTAACGATGCCCGTCCCCTATCTTCATGCACACCGGTTCGACCATAGTTAGAAATTCAAATAATTCAAAACGGGCATAATAAATTCAAAAAAAATCCGAACAATGAAAATCCTTCGCGTGGTGTCATATTATGTTACATAGTTGAAAGGAAAAATACCAGACTTGGTATATTGATCATGTTTCGAAAAAACCTTCACAAAATGACCTATCATGTTCGAGGTTTCATGGCTTTCGGTCCAAATGACCGATGTTATGTGCTGAATCACGGCATAGTTTGTGATGTTGTGCCCATATTATGCATGTGTGTGGACATTGGTATGGAGAACAATGTTGCAGGAGGAAGTTTTCCTTTTTTCGCACGGAAAAACCCTTTTCTATTTTCCGCCAAAAAACGGGTCGTTTTGTGAAGTAACCACCAAAATGCCGCTTCGTAATGCTACCGTCTATTTTCCTAAAATACTAGACCACCTTACATGGACTATATCCCAACCGGTACATCTCAAACCTTTTCGTCCATCCCTGGTAAAAAGGACAAATGTCTGCCGAATCGGCAGGAAGTGGGTCCGGTTTGTACTACAGGTACATGATCTATCGCCCGTGATTTTTTGAAAAAATTGTTTTTAGACTCGCAATATGTGGTTTCTTCAGAGATCCAATGCAAGTTCTAACGATGCCCGTCCCCTATCTTCATGCACACCGGTTCGACCATAGTTAGAAATTCAAATAATTCAAAACGGGCATAATAAATTCAAAAAAATCCGAACAATGAAAATCCTTCGCGTGGTGTCATATTATGTTACATAGTTGAAAGGAAAATACAGACTTGGTATATTGATCATGTTTCAAATACCTTCACAAAATGACCTATCATGTTCGAGGTTTCATGGCTTTCGGTCCATATGACCGATGTTATGTGCTGAATCACGGCATAGTTTGTGATGTTGTGCCCATATTATGCATGTGTGTGGACATTGGTATGGAGAACAATGTTGCAGGAGGAAGTTTTCCTTTTTGTCGCACGGAAAAGCCCTTTTCCATTTTCCGAGCGCAAAAAACGGGTCGTTTTAAAAATTAATATTCAAAAATAGAATATAAGTTAATTCATTTTAAAAGGTTACATTAATTATTTTTTAAAAATAGAATATGTTTTTGAATTATTTATTCAAATCCATACACTTCTTATGTTTAAAGTTTTTCTAAATTCCAAATTGATATTAAAAAATATAAGTTAATTCATTTTTAATTGTAAATGGTTCATATTTTAAATGGTTACATTAATTATTTTTTAAAACAGAAAATGTTTTTGAATTATTTATTTAAATCCAAACACTTTTTATGTTTAAAGTTTTTCTAAATTCCAAATTGATATTAAAAAAATATAAGTTAATTCATTTTAATTGTAAATGGTTCATATTTTAAATGGTTACATTAATTATTTTTAAAATGTAAAATGGTTTTGAATTATTTATTCAAATCCAAACACTTCTTATGTTTAAAGTTTTTCTAAATTCCAAATTGATATTAAAAATAAAAGTTAATTCATTTTAATTGTAAATGGTTCATATTTTAAATGGTTACATTAATTATTTTTAAAATGAAAATGGTTTTGAATTATTTATTCAAATCCAAACACTTTTATGTTTAAAGTTTTTCTAAATTCCAAATTGATAAAAAAAAATAAAAGTTAATTCATTTTAATTGTAAATGGTTCATATTTTAAATGGTTACATTAATTATTTTTAAAATGTAAAATGGTTTTGAATTATTTATTCAAATCCAAACACTTTTATGTTTAAAGTTTTTCTAAATTCCAAATTAATTATCATTTAAAAACAATACAAATTTAAACCCCAAAATAAAAAATAAGGCGAACAGAGAGAAAACCTGAAATTTTTTGAAAATAGAATATGTCCCGTGGAGCCACCAACCGACTAAATCCTCCGCGCCCTCGATTCTTGAAAATTGGAAAAAAAGTGGAGTATAGGTCCTTGGTGGCTCCAACCGGACGATGTTTTTTAGTCCCGTTGGAGCCATCAACCGACAAATGACCCATTCGCTTATAACCGGCTCGCCTCTTCTTCTTCCCATCTCACTTCTGCTTCTCACCGGCGCGCACCCTCTACGCCGGCAGCCGCCCAGCCGCCACCCGCTGCTGCCCGCCATCGCCGCCGCCTGGCCCACGCTACCGCCATTTCCTCGCGTGACCTCAATCGCTGGATTGAAGCTCCGTCCGCTGCCGCCTCCGTCGATTCCCGGCTCCCGAGCTCGCCCGGCCTCGCCACCACCTCCGTCGTGTTCCTGGTGAGCTGCTGATCCTCACGGTGGTCTTCTTTTTCTCCCTCTCCTCCTATACTCCTCTCCCCGCGTGTGCCCGACGACGCCGCCGCTCGAGCTCGACGGAGGCGACGCTCCGGTGACCAACAAGGAGCGGCGCCACCACGCCCTTTCTCCCTGCATCGCGCTCTCTCTAACGCGCCCATCCGCGCGTCCAGGGGTGCCCGCTATCGCCGCCGCCGCCGCTGCCTGGGAGCTCACCGCCAGCGTGACGTCGTGCTGACGTCACTCGTGCTCGTGTGGCAGCTGATGTGGCCTGGGGCCCATCTGTCAGCCTCAGTGGGTAGGGGGCGCCCCGGTGTAAAAATTATTTGCCTTTTTTTAATTCCAGAAATTGATATAAACTTGTAAATTCAATATCTTTTTATTTATAAGTCAGAAAAATACAAATAATATATCAAATTGTTCAGAAAAATGAAACCTATCTATTTATCCTATAATCATGCATTGTTCAACAATTTAAATGACAAGTATAATTAGAAGAACAAATGCACCCCTCTCATATGTTCCGTAGTTTCCCCGAGGTAGGGTTTTCACCGTCTAACCCGATTAAATCGTCGAGCATGTCTTAGGGTTACATTCCAATACAAATTAACTTGTCATATCATCATACTTGCTTGATCATTGCATCGATGCCATGTGTTGATTGTTTCCCTTTCTTTTCGGTGTTTCGATTATTAGGTTTATTATTAGTTAGGTATTATTAGGTTTATTAATTAGTTTGGTATTATTGGTCTTCGGCCCCACTGGTCAGTCAATGTGGGTAGCCCCAGACCTGATTCACATTGCCAGTCACTGTGGTTAGATAAGGAATCATTAATACCCCTTAGGTGCATGTGGGTTCCCCTCTCATATGCATCGGAGGTTTCTCCGAACTAGGTTACACCCCTCGGAACTCCGGAATATTGATAACGTTGATTTTAGCTAGAGTTACCTATCTACTACACGGTTTCCTTTTTGTAGCTAGGTTTAGGTTTCTATTCATTTTATTATTGTGTATGTATATATCGTGGTTTCTCCTTAACTTTCTCCTTTAGCCGCTTTGACTTATTCGCTTTTCCACCTATGCGTAAAATATGGATCCACACGAGACGAAGAAAAGGAAGAGTTGATCCAAGGTGTGATCCGTGGGGAAGATAATTTAGACGTATCAACGTTTCGAACAACTCCGTGAGGGTGATCCTCTTTACCGAGTAGACAACTTGTTTGAGGTTGAAGGTGTTGCCTTCACGAGGGAGAAGGCGATGCCTTGTGTAATCGAGAAGACGACCGCCCGCAAGGTGCATGTAATATAAATCAATTCATTAATTAATCATCTGCTATCTATATAGAAATAGTAACGGCGATCTTTCTTCTTCTTTTAGCCTCCGAATCGAAGGAATCTAATCAAAAGAGCGGACGAGGCCCAACCAAAAAGTTGGAAGACCATGAGAGGTTCAGATCGAAGATGTCAGCCGCAGACAGACCGACAGCCCCAAGTTGTCGCAACCAAATTTGTGGCACAATGCGGAGTAATCGTTAGGGACTTAATCCCGATCACCATTAGAAATTGGAATAGGCCTGCTAATGCGGATGAAGAGGAACATGTTTATTTGTCCCTAACCACGCCAAAGATTTACTGGAAGAGGCTCATGGTTAATTTCAAACTATCAAGATAGAGCTGGATCCAAATGCGGAGGATCCAGATTGAGGACGCCTTACAACATGGGAGAGCCATGGAGGCTAAGGTCGTGGAGTGGGCTTTGAAGAAGATGGCCCAAGTTTCACCAACTGGAAGAAAAGATTGCACCTTGACTATGTCGTGAAAAGAAGACTCGATTTCAAGAATATTCGTTTGAGAAGATAAAACCATTCGGGATGAGTTTGTGGAATACAAGAAATCGAAAAAGCTAAGAAAATGTCCGAAACGAATAAGTGAATGTCGCTAGCAAGAAGTATCACCATACTATGGGGCAAGGTGGCTCTGCTGGCATTCCTAAGTGGGAGAAACTTGAGCAGGAACTGCGTGATAAAAATATCACCCCAGAGATGCATTTATTGGGTAGAACGTGCAAGGAATTGGTTTTACGGGCATGGGGGCACGTTGGACTCGGAAGGAGGTGTATATATACCATATGACATAAAGAAGACCCCTTGCCAATCGAGAGGATGAGAAAAGCAAGAAGGCTGTTAAAGATGGGGACTTCATTCCGATAGAGAGAATGATGAGCTCACACTCGCCCTTGGAAATAAGGAACATGATGGACGAACACGAGGCACAATAGGCTCCCAATCATGGAGGACTGGTTTCAAGAGAGGAAGAAATATCCCGATAGAAGCCGCCGAGGAGTAAGGACAGGCGGCTTGAAGCAGAAAGTCGAAAGAGCGAATGCGTTTAATTGAAGAACGATTAAAGCAACAACAAGATGAAATTAACTCACTTAAAGAGCAAAAGTACTACGGGCGCCATCTCAAGAAGACACCTTGCATTCGATGCTACCGCCTATCGAATAATCGAAAAGCAGTGGCTTCCACCGAGGTCCCGGTGATGACAATGGCGATGCCGATGATGCACCGACGATGGCTCCTGGCTACCCAAAGGATGATATCAGAGATGACACATCGCGAGCTACATGTCAAAGTTGTGAACATATCAATGAAGGTGGCGGTCGGCTATGCCTTACCAATTGGACCCACACCAACTTACCACAGTCGTCTCGTTCCAGAGGGCTACGCTGTTGTCGGCATGGATGAAATCATGCCCACCTTTGAGGTTTTGGATCTTCACTACCCTGCTGGTGAAGGGGATGTGACTGTGCTGGGTGACGCAAAAACGCCACCATTCTATGGTCAAGGATTGTATCGTGCTTCAAATCACACGCCAAGGCCATCTTCGCGCCGCCTCACCCGCCTCCATGAGGTCGCCGCCGCCGCTGCAGCCGTCTTCGTCGCCTCACCCGGCCGCCGCCTCACCAATCTCCGTGCAGCCATCGCCAAGGAGCCATCGCCGCCAGATAAAAAGCGAAGCGCATCGCCATCGCAGGCCGTAAGCGATCGCCGAACGTAAACAAGAGCCTCTTCCAAAAGTACCAACGGTTCCTCCCAAGAGAGCTTATGATCTGATCAAGAGGAGATCAAGCGATCGTTGATGCGAAACGACAGCTGCTGCTAAGTCGAGGCGGCCGAAAGAGCCGAGTTCCCCAAAGACCAAAGAAGAAAAGCCAAAGTGTTGAAAATGCTAAAGACTCTTCATCAACCCGAGCCAAAGCTGTCATCGACTATGAGCGTTCTATTCTCAAGTCACATGCAGCACAAAAAGCCTCAAGAGCAAGATCGATGCAAGCGGAAATCTGTTGCCCAGCTGAGAACAAGCAAAATGACTTGCGCCTCTCAAGGTGATTTCTCAAACCAATGTGGGTCGAGCAAATATGGGGCGAAGAGCAAGATGATCCAGAGGTAGTTGCACTGTCACGGAGAAGCCGCCGCTGCTCAAGGTATGAGTATTGCCCAAGACTTATCCCGCTTAGAGTTCTTCCCGTGAGTGAAGTAGCATACAAATACCAAGACGGCAAACCTCTCGTCAAACCTGAGGAGGTAAATAATCTTTCAACAAAAATGCTAAGATTGCATAATCGGTACATGCACGCCACAAGGGCCGGGCTAATCGGATAGTGCCGAGGGTTACAAAAAGCATCATGGGAAAGAAAGTGATGACATGATATCCATTGAATTTAATGAGCTATTTCAATTATTCAATCAAGACTTTGGACAAATCGCTCATCGCTGCCTATTGTCTGTAAGTACTAATTCTGTAATTAACTTAGTCTCCAGCTATCTCACTTTGTTTATTGCATGTATATAATCATACCGTAATATGCGTAATGAAGATTCTCGAATGCAGAGAGGACAAATCTATGATATTGGCTTCATTGACCCATATTGGGTTCATGAAGCTAATCTCAAAATAAGCCCGTGATACGGAGGATAATATAGTACACGCGTTAAGGTTTCAAGAAACCAAAAGGGAAATACTTTTCGTTACAACTTCCAAAGGAGTGTTATTGTCTTGTATACACTTTCTATTTCGCTAACTCGATGTTAATTATATAATTGATTAGTTATGCATTCGCAGCTTCCACTATATTCTTAATCATTCAACTTGACAAAGGGCGTGTACTAGTCATGGACTCAAACATAAACCCCTTGAGACGTGGAAGGACATGCGATACTTCTCCAATGTAATTCTAATCATTACGACACTATATCGGCAATGTTCGTGAATTTTATGATATCAAGTACTTAAGAACTTATTTTATTCGCTTTCACGCCGGGCGCTGAAACGGTTCACCAACAAGGCTAGGGGTGTTTGAAAGAGGAGCTTACATTTCAACCACTAAATGTAAGCACCACTAGCTATATCCGCGCATATCTTTGATTCTAGTTTTGATACGCTTATTATCATGCTTGATTATTATTTTGATTGAACTATGTTCTTGTGAAGTGCCCCGACATGGGGACCAGGTAACAATCTGTGGATACTATGTTTGCGAGTTCATCCGCAGACGTGCGATGAGAAGGGCAGAAATTTAGAGCAACTCCAATATGTAAACAATTTCTATAGTTTTATTTTCAAACAAATTGTGTTTAGTTTCATTCATATAGACTGACCTTTTTAAATTAGATCGAACGCTCACGGACGGTCTTCCGCCAAAGGATCGTCGAGCAATTCAGGAGGAATTGGCGGATTCTTGGATGCGTAAGTCCTAGACCCAAAGGGGAGTACTATTCTGCTGTGTATAGACAATAGGGATTGTAAAAATAGCAACTCGGTCCGTGTATAGACAAGGGGAATACTTTTGTATGTAGTGCATGAACTCGATCCGTGTATTGAATGTAATATTGTCATGATGATCTTGTGTAATATAAGGTTCCTTCATTGATAAGTGCAAAACACTAAATAAACAATAAAACAACCTAAATGAATTCTCCGCGGCACAAAAGTGGCGAAAATGCTGCCGCAACAAAATGTGCAATGAATTCTCCGCAGCAGAAATGGGCAAATCTCTGCGGCAGAAGGTTATTAGTCCCGTTCAGACACGAACCGACTAAAGCCACCTCCTCGCACGCAGCAGCTGCATGTATGATCTTTTGTCCCGGTTGGTGGGGCAACCGGGACTAAAGGTTCGGGCTTTAGTCCCGATTGCCCCGTCCCGGTTGGGCAACCGGGACTAATGCCCCTTACCAACCGGGACACATGGGGTGTTTTCTACCAGTGGTCCGAGGGTAGATCTTGGCGTGTCGAGGGTGTCGAGTTCAAGGTTCTTGTGCAACTCGTCGGGGGCGTCCCTGTGGTAGATCTTGGGGGTATCGCGGTTTCGATGTCGATGGCGTCCTTGAAAGGAATCGGTCACCG
The DNA here is from genome assembly GCA_030063025.1 of Avena longiglumis. Lineage (NCBI taxonomy): Eukaryota > Viridiplantae > Streptophyta > Magnoliopsida > Poales > Poaceae > Avena > Avena longiglumis. The sequence goes on from CP125975.1 coordinate 492,101, forward strand.
ATAGCCTTCGCTTGTCAACACATGTCGATCTTGTCCATCGGATGGCAAACTTGAAAGGACAACAACGGTTGCAACACGGTCCCTCGGGGTTTTCGAGTTGGTCTTGGCTTCCGATAGAGCACTAGCGAGCACGATACGCTGAAGCGGTCTTGGCGCCGACAGCTCGCGACCGGACAGAGGCGCCGACGACAATGCGGCGGACCGTGGCCTGGGGCGAGAAGCTCGAGGGGCGCTGGGCGCGACGGACGCGGGCCGACGGACGGAGAGGCGGGTCGCTCGCGCGCCAGCGGAGGGCGGGAGAGCGCCGACGGCGGCAGCTCAAGCGGAGGCGAGGCGGGCTGGGGCCGCAGGCGCCCGCGACGGCGCGAGGCGCGACGCTGGAGAGGGGCGCTCGGCGAGGTTGTCCACCCCGGCAGCGGAGCTCGCTGGGCGCGGCCGACGGGGAAGGGGCCACGGCGGAACGGAGGTGCGCGAGGCGGCGAGGGGGCTGGCGTGGGAGGCGGGCGGAGCTCACGGGGAGCTTGAGGGGCGACGGAGGCGGGCAGAGGTGGCCGGGAGAGGAGGGCGGCAAAGGGAGCGGCCAGCGGAGCAGCGGCAGCGAGGTCGACGCGTGGGGAAGGGTGAGCGGGAGGAGGGGCGCCGTGAGGGGTGGAGGGGAGGCTGCGAGCTGGGGGCGGCGAGAGGCGCTGGAGGGCCTGGCGGCGGCTACCAGGTCACAGGCGCACGCTGGGCCGGAGGCGGGAAGAGGCGTGGGGAAGAGGGTGGATGGGGACGACGGGGTCCAGGTGGGGCTGGGGTGGGTGATCACAAGGCCCGCGGGCGTGGGAGCGTGTGGGGGGAGGCGTGTGGAGGGCGCGTGGGAGGCGCGTGGAGGCGCGTGGGAGGCGCGTGGACGGCGTGTGGGGGAACGCGGGGTCAGGGGGTGGGTCCCAGGAGCAGTGGCAGGTGGGAGGAAGGGAAGTGGGCCGCGCGGGGCCAGGGGAGGGGAGAGGCTGCTGCGCGCTGGCGCCGGTGGGTGCCTGTCGGGTGGGACCGGCTGGTGAGGTGGAGGGGAGAGAGAGCTGGGGGATTAGGTGGCAGGGTTTGATTGGGGGGAAGAGATGGGAGCTGAGGTGGCGAGTTGCTACTGGTTGGGTGAGGTGGAGAGGAGGGCTGGGTAGGTTAGTTGGTAGCTGTAGGATTTAGAAGGGCGGGTGTAGGTGGACCGTTTGTATTTTCTGGGGGTGGTCGTTCGGGTCGAAACGGCCCGTTCGACTGCCCCCGCTAAAATAATATAATAATTTTTATTTTTTTTAAACGGGCCGTGTGCAAACCGATAGCGGCCAAAAATAATTAATCCGGAGAACCGGGCTTTGCATTTGAATTAAGATGGGGCGTTTGGAAAACAAAACGGGCTTGCGAAAATAGTTTTAGACAAACAACACATGATGATGACGATGCAATGCACAAATTCAACGCGATTTTCTAGTAGTGGTTTTGCGGGATGCCACAATTCCACACCACTAACAAGGGATCTCGCCCTCGAGATCCGCCTCATGGTACCGGAAAGAAGGTCGGTGATCTGCGTCTTCTCGCTTCGTGTAGATCCTCGCGACACCACTAACGAGGGTTCCTTCTTCATCTGGAAAACGGCGGCAACACCAGCAAAGGGTCGTTGTTCCTGGTCGTCGAGAGAACACTCCGGAGAAACAAAGGACGAAGGTAGAGGTATCAACAAATAAAGCCACCCCTAACTTCCGATGGATGGAGTAAAACTGCTGGATCCACTGATTCGATGTACAAGAGCGAATGATAAGAGTAGTCGGATGGTGATCAGTCCATCGCGCACCCAAACCATTACCCTGCACACGAATAGGCGGATTATGCAACCAACTCTCGGAATCAGACTGAAGATCTCGACAACCGAGGTTCGGAAACAAAGGAGTGATGCGGACTCTGCATCGGATCTGGCGTAGGTGACGTCGTCGCGTCGGAAACACCGGGAGGCACAAGAAGGAACAAAGAGAAGTCCACCAGACGAAGGATTCCTCGGATAGCATGAAGACCTGATGCAGCAACACCGTTAACAAAGGAGGAAGCGAAACCCTGAAGGTACGATGGAAACCCAACCACGTGAATTCCTGGACTCGAAGAAAGGGAAGAGGGCGGATTCAAAACACGTAGAGGTAAGAGGGGAATAGCAAAGGGGTAAGGAGTAAAATCAGACCTAACCAGAACTATCCAACCGATTTTCAAAAATAGTTTGACACTCTACTCGCCGTTAGCTAGGTTATCCTACAGGCTGGACTTGTGGGGTATCGCAATCACGAGCTCGATACCACTATGTAACACCTCGAATCGGACCTATGCAAGTTTTAGCGAAACCCGCCAAACCCGCATAGAAACGATTCAAAGGTGCCACCAGCACTTTCGCAAGGGTGGAAACGAAGTAATAACATTACACAACAGTCCTTGATGGGACCCATGAATAGATATATATATATAACAATGACTCCATGAGTCAAGAATATACGGTACAAAGATCCAAATCACCTTGAAAGATGGAGCGTCCGACTACGGACAAGATGCAAATGGGGCTAAGAGCCCCAAGAATAACCAATGGCGCCCATAACCCTGCCTGTGCCAAGCCGGAAGGGTAACCCGCTAACGGCCGATCTCAAAACCTGCTAAACAAAAGGGGTGCCGACAAAGGGCAAAGGAAAAATAGGAGCGTCGGTCAAGGCCGACACGGCGAGGCTAGAATTCGCGGTCCTCGCCTACATAGGTATGGTGGATCGAGCGCAGTGCAAAGATGCAATCGAACAACCTATAGAGACTCGATACAATGGCGATTATCGAGAGGGTAAGAATGAACTATTCGGATCCAACCTGATACTATCATCAAACAAACCCATCTCGGCTTTCTCGAGACCAATCGAGGAAGTCAACCGAGGAACTCACACAGTTGGCGCTTTATTTAATCGCTTATCGCTGCAGCAATTACTAGTCGTATAGATAATCATCCCGATAAAATAAGCAAGGCACTTTTAGTTAACCATTCCGTTATAGTTACAGCAATTACTAATCGACATGTATAACATGATATAAACCCAAACCCAGCAGCTTGTTGGTACTTTTATTCAGCCATTCCGCTAGAAGTTGCAATACTTACTAGTCAGTACAATGGTCGCAAGCGACACGCCAAACAAGCATTGTGGGCGTATTAATTAGCCATTCCATTATAGTGAAGCTGATTACTAGTCATTCAAAGTCAAATTTATAGCAATAAACTTTAGTTATGCTTGTCTATGATCGAGATATCGTGCTCCAAGTCGTCCATATCCGCGACACGGCTTTCGAAAGTTTTACCCGGGTGCACCAATAGCAACACACGCTCGATCGACTCGAAAACCAAAAAAACCCAACGAGGCTTTCACGACGAACAATCACAGATTCAGAAATATTTCAGGGGCCACCCTTGAGTCTACCCGCAACGGCAAGCAAGCTCCGAGACGGACTCAAGGTTTGGGTAGACGGCTGTGAACGACTGGGAACCCAAAACTGGGCTTGTCGACACCGCGGAATCGTGTCCCGATCCTAAATAGTATAGGTGCTATCTGTCGCACAATTTAAATACATAAGTAGCATGGCATAAGTACAGGATAGTAAATAAAACCTCAAACTAGTTTGTGGCCCCAAGAAATAAGAATGAATCAAGCTCTGGCTCAGGGGGGTCCCATATACCTCCCGGATGTGGATAGCGCGATAAATCAAGGAACAGTATCAAGTACTGGGTCCTACGACACAAGTGGGCTCGAAACCAAATATTATCTATCACCCACCGATGCCTCTGCTTAATTCAATTTTAGTTGTTAAACAGGAATTTAAAGTGAACGATAAGTAAACCATGATCATCTCCAACATCAAACATACGGCAAGGCTCCAACAACTGTGGCAATTGACGACTCGCAACAGCACTAGAGCAAGCGACTACGACGCGCAAGTCCAACTATCTACCAAACACAGGCATTAGGATGTGTCCAAGGCAATATAAGGCTGCACGGGATATCACGGGTGCGGAAACTAGAGCATCGCAACACATATAGCAATAGACCAACAGGAGGGAATAAAGACTATAAAAGTAAGATAGGTAGAAAGGGGGAGATGCTCGCCTGAAAACATTGCCGAAGGTTCAACCGAAGATCGGGGCGAAGCTCACATCAACTCAACGGCCTTATCCGCGAAGAAGCAAAACACTAGAATAAACACCGGATGCAATATTTAATACAACGGCAGAAGATCGGCATGATGCATGTATGATGCATGACATGGCAAGGGTGCAATGCGATTAGGTCATATTAAGCGGAACCGGGGTCCCGATAATTAATTAGGTGGTTCATGTTATTTAGGTACCCCGCAAATTAAATGTTGTTTAACATGGCAAGATATGGTACCGGTTCGCTACACAAGTTTAAATGAGGCCAATATAAGACTAGATTTGCCCGCATATGGGCCCCATATTTAATTATTAGGTGAATCGGCATAAGGCCCCCAAACCACATGATATGCATGCGAGATGACAATTTAATATGCAACAAGTTGTTATTATCTTATAAAATAGGGTTCTCGGATAAGGGTCACACTTTAGGGGTCTCGACGATCTTGGGGTTCCGGGGTTCGGGGTCCGGTCTCAGGGTTCGGATCTGGGGTTCGGACTCCGGGATCGTTCTCGGATTACTGGGTAGATCTTGTCGCACGGTGCCCGTGAAGTACATCTTGTGGTTCCGTGTCGGTGACCTCGGCATCCGGGAGGCAGGACTTGGTTCGGCGTCAGGGGCGCAACGGATTCTCCTGGTCGCTGCCGTTCTTGTCATCGCGAAGGTCTTGTCGGGTCCCCAAGTCGGGTCGGTCTTGGCTTCGGGGTGAAGTGCTTGTCGTTCTCGTGGCGATCTTTGCGTCCTCCGTTCGGTCTTGGCGTCCGAGGGTAGATCTTGGCGTGTCGAGGGTGTCGAGTTCAAGGTTCTTGTGCAACTCGTCGGGGGCGTCCCTGTGGTAGATCTTGGGGGTATCGCGGTTTCGATGTCGATGGCGTCCTTGAAAGGAATCGGTCACCGATAGCCTTCGCTTGTCAACACATGTCGATCTTGTCCATCGGATGGCGAACTTGAAAGGACAACAACGGTTGCAACACGGTCCCTCGGGGTTTTCGAGTTGGTCTTGGCTTCCGATTGAGCACCAGCGAGCACGCATACGCGGAGCGGGTCTTGGCGTCGACAGGCTCGCGCACCGGACAGCGAGGCGTCGACGACAGCGGCGGCGGACCGGTGGCCTGGGGCGGAGAAGCTCGAGGGGGCGCTGCGGGCGGCGCGACGGACGCGGGCTGACGGACGGAGAGGCGGGTCGCCCGCGCCCAGCGGAGGGCGGGAGAGCGCCGACGGGCGGCAGCTGGCCGCGGAGGCGGAGGCGGGCCGCCGGAGGGCGCCCGCGACGGCGGGCGAGGGGCGCGACGCTGGAGAGGGGCGCGTTTCGGCGAGGTTGTCCACCCGGCGGCGGAGCTCGCGCCGTGGGGCGCGCCGACGGGAGAAGGGGCCGCGGAACGGAGGTTGCGCGAGGCGGCGAGGGGCTGCGCGCGAGGCGGCGGGCGGAGCTTGGCGGGGCCGGGAGCTTGAGGGGCGACGGAGGCGGGGCAGCAGAGGGTGGGAGAGGAGGGGGCGGCAGGCGGAGCGGCCAGGGAGAAGCGCAGGCAGTAGGTCGACGCGGGGAAGGAGGGTGAGCGGGAGGAGGAGGGCTCGGTGGGGGTGGAGCAGGGGAGGCGGACGGCTGAAGCTGGGGGCGAGAGGCGCTGAGGGGGCCCTGGCGAGCGGCGACTGTGCTGCAGACGCGGGGCCGGAGGCAGGGAAGAGGCGCGTGGGGAAGAGGGGTGGATGGGGACGACGGGGTCCAGGGTGGGGCTGGGTGGGTGATCACGTGGGGCCCAAGGCGGGAGCGTGGGTGGAGGCGCGTGGGAGGCGCGTGGAGGCGCGTGAGGCGTGGAGGCGTGTGGGGAACGCGGGGTCAGGGGTGGGTCCTGTGAGCAAAGGTCGTGTGGGAGGAAGGGAAGTGGCTGCAAGGGCCGGGGAGGGGAGAGGCCGGGCGCTGTGGGTGCCTGCTTGGGACCGGCTGGTGAGGTGGAGGGGAGAGAGAGCTGGGGGGATTAGGTGGCAGGGTTTGATTGGGGGGAAGAGATGGGAGCTGAGGTGGCGAGTTGCTACTGGTTGGGGTGAGGTGGAGAGGAGGGCTGGGTAGGTTAGTTGGTAGCTGTAGGATTTAGAAGGGCGGGTGTAGGTGGACCGTTTGTATTTTCTGGGGGTGGTCGTTCGGGTCGAAACGGCCCGTTCGACTGCCCCCACTAAAATAATATAATAATTTTTATTTGTTTTAAACGGGCCGTGTGCAAACCGATAGCGGCCAAAAATAATTAATCCGGAGAACCGGGCTTTGCATTTGAATTAAGATGGGGCGTTTGGAAAACAAAACGGGCTTGCGAAAATAGTTTTAGACAAACAACACATGATGATGACGATGCAATGCACAAATTCAACGCGATTTTCTAGTAGTGGTTTTGCGGGATGCCACAATACTCAATGCCACCTTTATAACCACCCAGTTATGAAGTGGTGTTTGATGTCATCAAAGCATCCATCCGATGATGGTGATTAACATGATCTCATGGTTGAAGGATTTAGGTTACTATGTATCTGAAAGCTTATAGAAAATGAACTATTGAAATGACTTGATCTTATGCTAGGCTTAACTATATGAGTATGTCCATCACATCATTCTCCTAATGATATGATCTTGTTATTAATAACATCCAATGTTCATGATTAGGAAACCATAATCATCTATTAATCAACAAGCTAGTATTACAAAGAGTCTTTACTAGAGACTCTTACATGTTTATAAATCACACATGTATTAACGTTTCCGGTTAATACAATTATAGCATGAATGTAAACATTTATCATAAACATAAAGATATAATAATAACTACTTTTATTATTGCCTCTTGGGCATATCTCTAACAGTCTACCACTTGCACTAGAGTCAATAATCTAGATTACATGGTAATATACATAACACCTATGGCGGTTTGGTGTTGGCCATGTTTTGTCCTCGGGAGAGGTTTTGTCAACGGATCCGCCATATTCATATATGTGTGTACTTTGCAAATCTTTATGTCACCATCTTGGACATGCTCACGAATAGCGTGAAAACGTAGCTTGATATGTTTCAGCTTCTTGTATGACCTTGGCTCCTGCGCATTGTCTATGGATCCCATGTTATCACAGTAGATAGCCATTGGGTCCAGCGCACTGGGAACCACACCAAGCTCCGCAATGAACTCCTTCATCCATATCACCTCTTGTGAAGCCTCCGAAGCAGCTATGTATTCCAATTCAGTTGAAGATCTCCCACAATGCTTTGTTGTACACTCCTCCAGCTCACTACTGCACCATTCAAAGTAAATACGTATCCATATTGTGATTCATAACGGCGTGGTGGTGCCATCCTGTGATTGATATAAAACACAAGTCAGTACTATAATGGAGAATAATAATAATCCAAAATAGTACCAAGATGGAATTAACCAAGATTAAAGGATACAATTTACTAAGATGATATTAAAATATCAACAAAGTTCAAAGCACCTAGAAGATATTAAGCATATCGCACACGACTGAAAAGGAGTGTGGTACACAGATATATCAAAGAAAAATTTTCCGCAATTTTCGGCATTAAAATACCAGTAGATGCGCAAAATCACTTAACGAATCAAGATTAGTGACTCTACCAAATCAATATACAAGAGCGAATGACAAGAGTAGTGGTATGGTCGCGACTCCATCCCGCACTCAAATCATTACTCCGCACATGAATAAGTAGAACACATATCCTAACCCCTTCTTCTCAAGATGAACCTAAAGATTAGTAACTACGGAAACGAACACCCCAAACAAGATAACGTCGGATAACAAAGAGTAAGACAGATCATGCGGTATACAATGAATCGATAGATCGCGTCGGTTTGCAAAAGCCCTGGTATGGAATGTACCAACAGCTTGATAACCAAAAGGCCGATTGTGATAACAACTTGATGCAACAGATAGACAAGGAATTACACACACACACACAACCTATGGTACTACGCAAACCCAGAACACGTGAATCCTAGTTTGAACTTTTAAGAAGAGGATTGAAAACGTTACACTTCCTTACCAGAAAAGGGTGGGTGGGTAAGAAGAAAAGTGGAATCAGTCCTACTCTCGCGTTTTGTTTTTCCCTAGTATACATAACTACCAAAATATTTGCTAGACTGACAACGACCATTTGGCTGAGACCCTGAAGGGCGGGATGGCTCTGATACCAATTGTAACTACCTCGGTGAATTACGCCCTAGTTACAAGCCCGGATGAGCGGAAATGGTTGAAATAGTACGGTGGGGCCCAAATGCCACTCATGTAGACCTTTTCGCCGTCCCAACCATTTCCAAACATCGGGACAAGAACGGCGGCGTAATCGGCAAGCGAAGGGATCAACTACATACACAAATGAGTATGTATGCAAGCCACCATACAACAAAGACATCGAGCCATTCCATCTAAAAGAAAGGAATATTGCAACGCCATACGGCAAGATCCAAATATCCTAGATAAATATAATAGTTTAGGATATCTCCTCATACATCAAACATCGAGTATCAAAGTGAAGCGACAAACAAGATCCGAAAGTAATAAGAAGCAAATCGGCATAAGATGCCCCATAAATAAACACATCCCACAGATCTCACGGATCCCGTTCCCGGAATCTCTACACCGAATGATCGTTGCCCAAATCGTCCGCCTCCTCCACCCAAAGATCCCTCTTGTGAGTGTACCATCCATCGAATCAAACATTTATCGTGTGAGACCCTAGGGTACTCAAGAAGTCTTTATGCCTCTAAAGGGGACACAACCTGGGGTGACGAATTGCAGCAAAAGATAAACCCTAACAATTCTATAGATACTGCTAACCATCCGCCTAACCAAAGATAGACGGATGTCCGTGAATTAATGACAGCTTATATAAGAATATCAACAGATCCATCCTCCTCCTCGCTACCAACGAGGAAGCGGACGAACAACCCCATCCGCTGGCAGTTTTATTATCCATTCCATGAGTGTTGCACTATTTACGGGCCATTTAGTCAAATTAAAAGTGGTACTTTAGTTATGCTTGTCTATGATCGAGAACTGCTCCAAGTCGCCCATAACCGCGACACGGCTTTCAGAAAGTTTTACCTGCAGGTGCACAAATAGCAACACACACTCGATCAACCTCGAAAACCAAATCAAAACCCAACGAGGCCTTCACGACAAAGCAATCACAGATTCAGAAATATTTCAGGGGCCACCCCATTGCTACCCCAACGGTTAGTCGACTTGAGACGGACTCAAGGTTTGCGCTCGTAAACGACTGGGAACCCGAAAATGTGATCGGCTTGTCGACACCGCTAAAACACTCCGCTTACCTAAACAGTAAGGTGCTCCTACAATCGTAAATAAAGCAAAGAAAGCATGGCATAAGTACAGGATAGTAAATAAAACCTCAAACTAGTTTGTGGCCCCAAGAAATAAGAATGAATCAAGCTCGCTCGTGGGGTCCCATAAGCCTCCGGATGTGGATAGCACGAATATTCAAGGAACATGAATCAAGTACTCGGGGTCCCACGGACACAAGTGAGCATGAAAACCAAATAGCAGATATTGCTCACCGTGCCACTTTCATTAGTTATCCCATTACTACTCAAAGTTAAGTTTTTAGGTACCTCGTTATCCATCGACACTCACATACCCTACACATGTGTTCTACGACTCGCATGGCTCAAACAACTCGTAGTAATGGCTCATGGGATGGAGGAACACGCTTCGGTGGGGTTTAAAAGTAAAGGCTATGCAATACTTGGGATTCAATTTAATGCAATCGTGACTCAATGATGCAAGAATAAGATAGAGGCAATAGGTACTATATGTATGCAAGCATGTGGTAGTGCTTGCCTGGCAGCTCAGTTGAAGCGAGATAAGGATCCGGTAGTGCTCCGGTTTCTTGATATATCCTCGGCCTATTCAAGAAGAACCAAACAAACAAGGGCCAACATAAATAAAGTGCACAAGCATATGAATAAATGCGGCAAGCAAACAATCATGCCATGATGAATGATGCACAATTTGCATGGCAATAAAGTAGCATGGCATGGGTGAGATGAGAAAACAGGAATAAGTCATTTTATTGAGTTTTAATCATGTTTTATACTCAGTTAAGTTGCTGTACTCTTTATATTTATATGATGCATGCTGCAAAACAGAACATGGAATGCATAAACAGAAAGGTCTCACGAAATGATCATTTTAGACATATTATTTGTTAAATTTGGAGTTATAAATCAAAAGTTATTAATTAATTAAGGTAAAAGGGCATCTTGTTGTAATTTTAATCAACTTGGAAAATAAAGTGTCCAAAATATATTTTGAAGGGCATATTTGAATTCCTCACATTTTTCTGATTTCAAAACATATATTATATGTTTAATTTGGATTTATATTTTAAAAGTTATTTAAAAACAGATTTGAATTTTGAATTTAAATTGAATTTGAAAGGATTTAAATTAAAACAGAAATAAACAGAAACTTTTTGTACTCAGGCAGATACAGACCCAGCCGCTGACGGGTGGGCCAGCTGCTGACTGGGCAACCTACTCGCAGGAAAAGGGTTTCCGCACCTCGAGCTAAACTAGCCCCAGAGAATGACAGGTGGGACCGACGGCCACGCGGACCCACACACGGGCGCGCCAGCGGGGACGCGACACGTGGGGCATCCGTGGGAGTGCGGGTTGAGATTTAAAAAGTCTAGGGGGTATGCTGTAAAACGTGCCGAGAGGCTGACGGTGGGCTCGGTTGTACCGCAAGTTTAGGAATAAAAAGTCAGGGTTTTTTTTTGCAAAAAGTGTGGCGGCACTGTGGATCTTCTCTGCGCTGCAGACGGTCGGTGCGCGACAAAGGACGGAGAGCCGCGGCGGGGCTCGAACACGCGACCTGGGGCGCGCGCGCAGAGGGCGGAGCCACTGCGGTAAGCGGTGGGTGCTGACAGGAGGAAGCTGGGCGGCTAGATAGGGCTACGCGACGCTTGGGAACGCTTCAGGCACGCCGGGCGCAGGCGTGCACAACGACCGGCGTGTCCAGGAAACGACTATAGTCGTGAGGATGTCTAGGGGGAAGGTTGGCTCACCGCGAGGTGGTCGGCGGTGTTGGATCGGGTCGGCGAGCAGCAGGACGACGGTGATGCAGAGGCCCAGCGGAGCTAGGGTTTCGGGGGCGTCTCGCGTGCAGCGGCGGTGCAGGCCTTCTCCTCCTCGCTGGCGGGTTCTGGACGATGCAGGGGAACCTCCTCGGCTCCCTTGACAACCTCCACGTCACGCCCGCCTGCTGGTTCGAGGGATCGGTGGTGGACACCGACGGTGGACGGCGATGGTGTAGCCGGTGGTAGGGGTGGACGGAGAGGAAGGGGGCAGTCTGGGGTAGATCTGGAGAGGCCAGAGGAGACGTGGGGAAGGAGGGAAAGGGAGGGAGAGAGAGGAGGAGCAGCCGAGGCAGGGGTAGATAAGGTGGCTCGGGTGCCACCTTTTTCTCCTCCTCGAGCACATGATCGGGCTGGGGCTCGGCATGGGCAGGCACGGGGACGTCCAGGTGGTGAGGCCAAAGGGGGGTAGGATCGGGTGGGGCTGCTGTGGCAGAGAGAGAAGCGAGAGGGAGGGGTGTGGCATGGAGCTAGGTTAGGAGGGAGCTCGGCTAGGGTTTGTTTAGGGTTGGGGTAGAGGTAGCTAGGTGGGGCCTGCATGGCATAGAGGAAGGGTGAGAGAGGGAAGGCATGGTGTAGCTCGGTTAGGAGCTAGGGTTTTGGAGAGAGGGGTAAGTAGCTAGGTTAGAGCTTGGGTTAGGTTAGAGAGAGGCTAGGGTTTTGGGAGAGGATAAGTGAGAGGGGGTGGTGTAGTAGATAGGATTTGAACAATACCAAAACAAGAGTGACAAAAGAGAGGAGTGAGGAAAAAGGTCTAGATACTTGCATGCATCTAGCTAGATCAAGCAAAAGAAGGAGAGAGAGAGATGAGAGAATGATCCACTCAAAGAATTCCAAATAAAATCCAAATGACTTTGATCTGGTGGTTCTTGCATGGCCCATGCAGATAATAAATGCCATGTATCATCCTTGTGAAAACAAAGTAATAAACATGGCATTATTCTCATGCATTCCCAATAAGTGGAATAAAGGCCAAGCAAAAGAATTAGTAGAAGTAGATCCATCCTATATCCCATGATCTAGATTAAATACCAAGAGAAAATAAAATACAAGCTCATGGATAATGGGATGGTGGAATTATAAGGTGGTGAAAGAAAGGGTGGTGGAGTGGAATAAAAGATATGCCCCCAACTCAACTTGGGCATTTAAAAAATATATCAAGAACCAAATACAATATCAAGAGGCAGATACAATTAACAATGCATATGAGAGAAGAGCCAAACCAAAAAAGGGTTTTAGATGATGCCTAAATGCAAGGTGGCATGATGACATGAGCATGATTGAATGATGATGCAACAATTGTATACAGGAAGTAGCCATTATATTACTAAACCAAGTAGCATTACAGTTGTTAGACAAATGGGATGCTACAGGTGGGGACTACCTGACGAAGGGATAAGATGAGATTTTTCTCCTTTTTTAAAATCCAATTTGAATTTTGGTTTGTATTTTTGCACAACTTTTCAATAAGAAATAGAAAAGCAGAATTTCTCAAATTTATTTGGAACTGATAAAACTCACAAAATTTTTTTGGATCCATGGCAATAAAGGCGGTTGCATTGAGAGTGCCACATGATCCACCTTCGAGAAGGGCGGCTACCAACAGAGAAATAACAAGATTCATCCGTCCACGGCTCGCACATCATCACTAGAGATCGTGTCGCCCCCGCTGCTAACTATAACTAAGGCTAAGATTATATATGGTTGATAGAATTTGTGACAAATTTTTATCATGCGGATGTATGAAAGTTCATTTTGTTTGCATCGTTGCAACAAACTGGAGCGATTTGCACTTCTGTGGACTTATGAAAAAAATTTTTTTTGAGCAACCGGCAGGAGCTCTGCCTTTTCAAATAGATAGAGGGAAAAACCGAACAGTACAGAGGGGCATGTTTTGGTTAAGGTGGAAACATGCCGAAATCACCAAAAACAGGAAAAAGCGAAAAAACACCTAAACCCCACATAAGTGCAACACACTTCTGTGGACTTATGAAATTTTGTAAAACAAAAGCGGTGAATTTTTTATCCCGTTGCAACGCACGGGCAGTGTGCTAGTAATAATTAATAATTATAATTATAATTAATCTATACCTAATAATAAAGGACGAAGTGTTTCTTTCGGTCCAACTCTTTTTTAGACCGTTTTGCCCTCCCACCAAATCACCTGTTACATTAGCGCCACCCATAAGTTCCACCAGTAAGTTTTATGGATGATTTTCTCTTCCCGATCCGCCACCTAGACTTGGGCTTAGTTTGATCCTTTGTTAGGATCATAGGCCCAATCGTTCGACCGGTGTAGCTGCTACTGTCTTGATTCCTTGCCCAACGTATATTTAATAGTACCACATCGCTCTGTTAAACAAAAATATACCAGTTTATATACTAAGAGAGATTGACTATCAACAAGCCAAGCAACATGATCTCAAAGAAATATAATGGAACGGCAAAGCAGAGAGAGAGGGAGGCGGGCTCGTGCAGAGGGGCGGGCACCCCATCCGAGAGGCAGGGCGCCCGTGAGGTTGGGGATGGAGGCGCTGGCAGAGCTCGATGGGCCCGCGGCGGAGGAGGCACGACAATCCCCTCGAGGAGGGGAGCAGGAGGCCGGAGGCGAGGTTCGGCGTCGATCTGGCGGTTGGGATTAGGGAGAGGAGGGGATTCCATGGGAGGCAAAGTCGGGAAGGACCCAGTCGGGCCAACGATCGGCGTTGATTTGGCGGCGGAGATCAGAGGTAGATGGCTGTGAGGAGATGAAGTTTGGTTCCCGTGTCACCGTGTGCGTGATGTCGTGTGTTTGCGGCGTTGTGTGCTATTGTGGTGTGCAGTGCTTTATTATTATACCACACCATCTCCCTCTGATCTTTTACTAAATAGTTTTTGAGACAAAAAAAATGAGATACTTCGCAAAGAAAAATCTCAACATGAAACCAGGGTCAATGCCTTTAGAAGATTTCCCTTGCGACACGCATCACGTTAGGTAGGGGTCCCAACAAGTTATTTAACTACTATCATATACTCCCTCCGTTTAGAAATATAACCCTCCGTTTAGAAATATAAGATGTTTTAGGTTTGTGAAGGAGATGTATATTGTAAGACATGAAATAACCTTTTTCTGATGTGAAAAAACCACCTCAACAAACAACAAAACTTTTTGACAGTTAGACTATAACCAAAATTTCATTCTTGATGGTAGCGTGACTCGACATGAAAACAACCAAAAATTTTGATGGCAGCAGAATCTCAAAAAAAGTTCTTACCACCAAGAAAAGCTTATTTTTAATAGTGAAATTCTTTATAGCATAAAATTAATTATATAAAAATTAACCCATAGCAACGCACGGGCTTTTATTTGCTGTAATAATAAAGCACGAAATGTTTCTCCCGATCCAATATATATATATATATATATATATATATATATATATATATATATATATATATACACACACGTCCAAGTGAACAGTGCACGTGAGCTGACCGGATATACGTCCAAGTGGACAGTGCACGTGAGCTGACCGGATATATATCCAAGTGAAATGATTGGGTATGAAATTACTAATTACTTCCTCCATTAGAAATATAAGATGTTTTAGGTTTGTAAAAGAGATATATCTAAATACCTATAAGTTCAAATGAATCTAGACACAAAAAATATCTAGATATATCTCACTCACAAACCTAAAACATCTTATATTTCTAAACATTGTACCCTGGAAATAAAACAACTGATAGGTCCAACTGCAGGTTCCCAGAAATTAAGGTGAGAGAGGCACGTACGCAATGTAAAATTAAAGACCAACGCATTGCTCTCAAAAAGTAACTGATCTGAAAAGCACCTTGCATCTAGCGCCTAACGACTGCTATCGCTGACGGCTAATTTGATTTCCGCTGTCTATGCTAGGCATCATTCCGGCTAATTAACGAGACCAACCAGTGAAATTTTAGGCCTTATTTGGTTACTATGGGTTTGGGATGAATTGACATGGATTGATCTGGATTAGATCCCATCTAGTTTAAAATCCTCTCTAATCCTTTTCAATCCATTCCAATCCATCTCTGAGGTGGATTAACTGAACATGGCCTTAGTGTGGCAAAAATAATCTATATACGTTGAAAGTGTGATGACAAACCGAAATTGGGTGTGTGCTTGCTTTGGAGAAGGCGGCCGACGGAGGAGCTAATTTGTTTATCGAGTTAGTGTCTCAGTTGCAATCAAGTGAATTTATGAGGTGAAAGTCAAACTTTGATATTTAGGGAAATGAAAGTATAATAAATAAGAAAACGACACAACTCTTAAACACTTTTAAATTAAAAAAGATATATAACTATTAATGTAAAAGAGAGTTTACAAATTTTTAGAGGGTTAAAAAGTAATGCATTCACTAAAATCTTTATGTCTCGTGCATACACCAAAATTATATAACTCTTAAACACTTTCAAATTTTACTTTGGACATGATAATGTTGTCCTAAAAAATATTGAGAGTTTACCATTTTTAGAGCATGAAAAGTAATGCATAAACTAAATAAATTCCTAAACTAAAAAACTTTATGTCTCGTTCATATGCAAAAATTATACACCTTTGAACACTGTGAAATCGTACTTAGGACATGATAATGTTGTGCTAAGAAAATCTTAAGAGTTTATCATTTTTATAGAGTGAAATATAATGCAAACTTGCATATATGAAAGTTATACACATTTGAATACCGTGAAATCGTACTTAGGACGTGATAATGTTGTGCTAAGAGAATATCGAGAGATTATCATATTGATAGAATGAAATGTAATGCATAAACATGGATATACGAAATTATACACCTTTGAACACTTTGAAATCGCACTTAGGTTTCTGGTCGCCGAGGTAGATCAACACCTTCAAATCCAAGCTGTAAAAATCAAAATTCAGAAGTCCCCGGGAAATATGAACACGTGCGTTGATCATCATACGGCTAGATTACGATTCATTACATAGCAAAATTACACCTAACAGAAAAATAAAAAAGGGCAGAGCTCGCCGGAGGACACTGTCGTGTCCTCAAATGGCCAAAATCGAGCTCTGGTTCGCCGAAGCGCCGCGCCGTCCATCTAGTCGTCGAGGATGATCACCTCCATCTCCACGTCATCGACACGGCCGGATCTGGATGGCTTGTCCGTGACGCGCACCGCGGCGAGGGCCTCCTCCACCTTCGCGCTTCGGCGCGTCCACCGTGGCGACGGCGGCCTCGACCTCCTCCTCCACCGCCGCTACGACCGCTAGTCGTCGGACCTGCGGCTGGAGCGGCGTGAATCGCTCGCCGAAGTTGTCAAGGTGAGAGGCGGCGATACGGGATTAGGGTTTTTTCGTGGTGGAGGAATGCGGGTTCTGACTCGTGTCCACTCCCTTCGACTGGTACTAGTAAGGGTTGGCATGGGCCGTTCACAGGGGTCCGTCAGGCTGGGCCCTATACGGGCTCTGTTAGCCCGCCCACGCGGCCTAGAGCCCGTATAGTTGCCAGAAAAATACGGGTTTGCCCCGTTATAGGGCACTGTTAGTCATTGCTGTAACAACAACATGATGACACAAGCATATACACCCTGCACACTTCCTGAATTCGATCATCATCCTATATATACACCCTCAGTCTTCTCAGGTTTGCTCCAGGAGCGCGTTATACACAACCATATAGAGCTTCATGTTGAGTATGAATCAATCAAACGCTAGCTGGCCTTGGCTGACAATATTGCCGGCCATGGTGTGGCTACCAGACCCACTGAGCTGACCGCGCGTTGATCTCCTCGATCGGTTCTCTTCGTGGTGCGCGAGCGGTGGTCGATCGTGGCGCTGGCGAGGCAGCGCCCTTTTCATCCCCGCCCCAAACCGCTGCCGTTCGTCGGCAACATGTCGGTGATTGACCAGCTAACCTATCGCGGCTGGCAGCGCTGGCGTATCAGCACGGCGCCCTTCTTCACCTCCGACTCCGAAAGCTCCACGTACGTCTTCGCCATGTCCACGCCGGCCAGAGCTTGCCGAGTCGAATGTGAAGAAGGCCGCCGTACTGCTTCGGCAGCGCTGCCAGCCGCGATGCATGGGTCAGCTGGTCAATCACCGACATGTTGCCCACGATCGGCAGCGGTTTCGGGCCTGGGGGAAAGGGCGCTGCCTCTTCTTCTCGACCACCGCTGGAGCACCACCAAGAAATCGAGGAGATCTCAGTTCTTCTTGTAGCCACACCACACCATGGCAATGTTAGCCAAGCCCCACGTTTGATTGATTCATACTCGATCGAACCAGTAGCTCTAAAAAGGGTTGTGTATAACGCGCTCCTGGAGTAGACACCTGAGGAGAATTCAGGAATTGTGTGCAGGGTGTATATGCTTAGTTTCATCATGTTGTTGTTAGCAGCATATTTATCTACTTCGATAAATTTCAGGTTCAGCGATTCTGGTTGTGCTGCTCTCCAGCGGCAGGGGAACTTTATCGATGTAGAAATTTTTCAAAGAAAACAAGAATGCTAACAACACCTTCCGGGCGGAACCTCACCGATGAACCTACGGGGCAGACACACGACTTTGTTAAAACAATAAGCACAATACATTTGTCAAAGAAAACAATAATGCTAGACTCAGGGCTAGGGAACTTTGTTAAGTGGAAGTTTTACACGATAAGATGGAGCAACCCGGCTGGTCTAAAAAAAAATTTCCTCCCAAAATTCCAGGATGTGAAAACCCTCCATAATCCTGAGCATCTCCACCCGCGTTTCCAGGGTCTTTTTTCCGTCCGGACGTCGAATTTTTGCCTAATCGCGTTCCGAGGACGCCGATTTCGTCCGGATTTAGCCCAACTTTCGTCCAGACTTCCCAGGCCTATCCCGGGGCACTGGGAACGCCCTCGGAACGCCGGACGAAGCGAAAACGCAGTTGGGTCAACCCTATCGGCGACTATAGGCCGAGCTCCGGCCCTTTTCTTCTTCCCCTCCCGCCATTCCCCCACAACTCCCGCTAGTTCGCTGAGATCCCGCCCACTATGCCGTCCAAGGGTTTTGTCAAACCCCGATCCACCGTCGGCAAACCAACGGAGAAAAAGGCGAGGAAACCGAGACGCCGACGAAGAGGCCGGATGGCTTGACCAACGCCGAGTGGCTTGCCCTTGTCTAGAAGAGGAAGGTCGATTCAGACGATCGTAGGGACAGGAAGGTGAGGTCCAAGGCAGCGGCCCAGGCCTAGGCGCTCGCCGAGGAAGAAGCGATGAGGGCTAAGCAGGAGGCGGCGTCGCGTGCGACGATGTTGCGCCTGAGGCAGATCGTCCTCCCGTAGTACGACGCTCACTAGGGGAGCCAGCCAAGCATCGGCTTGTCGGAATCTCGACCGAAGCTTACATACATTACATGATCTCCTCGAGCTCGGCGGCGACCGGCAACGCCTCCTTCACTCAAGAATAGTCTCGGGCCGATGCCGAACACGACATCGAGTCTCAGGATTTCGCCGAAGGCCAGGCCGAACAGACGCAGGTCGAGGACGTGGAGGACGCTGAAGGGGATGCCTTGGCTCCAGGAAAGCTAAAGGAAAATGCAAGAGGAAGGCCGGCATGTCGGCGCCGGAGCCCCCAATCAAGTGGATGGCGCTTGAGGACCTTTGCCTTGCCGACGCTTGGAAAGCGATGAGCATGGATCCCATCACCAGCGCCAACCAAAACTCAGACAATTACTGGAAGCGCGTGATGTAGGGGTTCATAACAAGGAAAACAAAAAAATTCTATCGTATGAACACAAACAAGCCAAGATCTAATCTACTAGATCGGTGCACCGAGTTGATAGAGTACTAACCCTAGAAGATTCCAAAGCGGTTAATGAGATCTAATTCTCGTGGGTGATGTAGTCGTTCACTTGCCAATCTCAAGGTCGCGTAGACGATCCTTCGGCGCCAAGTTCCGCAGTGCTTCCGCAGTTGGTCACACACTCGGTACTCAATGAAGACCTTCCTCTCCCTTGTTCCGTAAGCTGGTGGTTGTAGATCTCTCTCGCGATTCCAAAGAGCATGACGGAGTGGTGGTGGAAGTAGAAGGAAATCCCGAGGCTTCGCCTAAGCCGGAGCGGGTATGGTGGAGTAGAAGAGGGCCTTGGCGATCTAGGGTTTAGAGGGCCGAGTTTTAGAGGTGGTGGCGGCTGCTAGTAGAGGGCTAGGCGGCGCTACTTTAGAGGGTTTCTAAATTGGCGGCAACTTGAGAGGGTTGCGCCAATCTAGGTTTTTTTGTGGAGTGCAGGCGCCCCCTCTATTTATGAGAGGGAGTGGCGGTTTGGGGGGAGGGGAGTCCTCCCCCAACTCTTCCATGTGGCCGGCGGCAAGGGGAGGGAGGAATCCTTCCCTATGTGGGATTCCTTCCCTCCCTCCTCTAGGCAACCATGTTGGGATTTGACTTTTTCAAATTGGCGTTTGACTTTCAAACTAGAGTTTGATTTCTCTCTTCCCATTGCCCAGCCAAGTGAACTAGGACATAATGCAACCATTCCACTTTGGTATGACACATCCATTTACCCTTCCCACTCTAGAGTGATGGACCTTCTAGACCCTTCTAGAACATTTCGGTGAAAACACCAAAACCATTCCCGAACTCCGGAATTGGACTTTCCTTGTATGAAACTTATTCTCCGGTCCAATCTGAGACTCTGAACAACATTTGGTCTCTTACTCACTTCCCATATCTACTAAACAACATCGAATCCTCAAGTGTGTCTCCCTACGGTTCGTGAATTATGCAGACATGATCGAGACTCTTCTCCGATCAATAACCAATAGAGGAATCTGGAAATTCATATGGCTCCCACATATTTCTATGATTACTTCATGATCGAATGAACCATTTACATGTGATACCAATTTCCCTTTGTCTCGCATTACTTTACTTATATGAGGTTTGATCGTCGGTATCTCTGCATACCTAGTTTAACCTCGTTACCGATAAGTACTCTTTACTCGTTCCTGTGATATGTGATCCCTTTTGAGTCAGTCACATGCTTGCAAGCCAATTGGATGATATTCCACCGAGAGGGACCAGAGTATATCTATCTGTCGTATGGATGGATAAAATCCACTCTTGATCCATGTGCCTCAACATATTCTTTCAGAATACTTGTAACACCCTCAGAATCGGACCTATGCAAGTTTTAGCGAAACCCGCCAAACCCGCATAGAAACGATTCAAAGGTGCCCACCAGGCACTTTCGTGCGGGTGGAAAACGAAGTAATAACATTACACAACAGTCCTCGATGGGACCCACAGAACAGATATATATATAACAGCGACTCCATGAGTCAAGAATACAGATATACGGTACAAAGATCCAAATCACCTTGAAAAGATGGAGCGTCCGACTACGGACAAGATGCAAATGGGGCTAAGAGCCCTGAAGAATAACCAATGGCGTCCACAACTGTAACACCCTCAGAATCGGACCTATGCAAGTCTGAGCAAAATTCGCCAAACCCGCATAGAAACGATTCAAAGGTGCCCACCAGGCACTTTCGTGCGGGTGGAAAACGAAGTAATAACATTACACAACAGTCCTCGATGGGACCCACAGAACAGATATATATATAACAGCGACTCAAAGAGTCAAGAATACAGATATATTATACAAAGATCCAAATCACCTTGAAAACGGTAGAGCGTCCGACTACGGACAAGAAGCAAATGGGGCTAAGAGCCCTGAAGAATAACCAATGGCGTCCATAACCCTGCCCAGGCCAAGCCGGAAGGGTAACCCTGCTAACGGCGTCGATCTCAAAACCTGCTTAAACAAAGGGGTGCCGACAAAGGGCAAAGGAAAAAGAAGGAGCGTCAAGATCGAGGCCAAGACACGGAGGCTAGAATTCATGTCCTCGCCTACATAGGTATGGTGGATCAAGCGGCAAAGATGCACTAAACAACCTATAGAGACTCGATACAACTGGCGGAAATCAGAGGGGGTAAGAAAGACCTATTCGGATCCAACCTGATACTAGCATCAAACAAACCCATCCTGGTGTTTCCCCCTCGATACCAAATGAGGAAGTCAACCGAGTAACTCACACAGTTGGCAGTTTTACTTATTCAGTTATAGCTGCGGCACTTTACTAGTCAAGTTTAGATAATCGTCCTGATAAAGTAAGCAGTGGGCACTTTTAGTTAACCATTCCGTTATAGTGGCAGCACTTACTAGTCAGATACATTTAATCATGAGATAACCCCTAAACCCAGCAGTTGTTGGTACTTTTAATCAGCCAATTCCGTTGTAGTTGCCATACTTACTAGTCAGGTACAATGGTCGCAAGCGACAATCCAAACAAGCAATTGTGGACAGTATTATTAGCCATTCCATTATAGTGAAGTTGATTACTAGTCATTATAAGTCAAATTTATAGCAATAAACTTTAGTTATGCTTGTCTATGATCGAGATACTGTGCTCCAAGTCGTCCATAACCGCGGACACGGCTTTCAGAAAGTTTTAACCCGGCCGGGGTGCACAAATAGCAACACACACACGATCAACCTCGGAAAACCAAAACAAAACCCAATGAGGTCTCACGACAGAGCAATCACAAGATTCAGAAATATTTCAGGGGGCCACCCCTTTGAGTAGATCCCGCAACGGAGTAAGCAAGCTCCGAGACAGACTCAAGGTTTGCGTCAATGGCTGTAAGCGACTGGGAACCCGAAAGTGTGGCTGGGCTTGTCGATACCGCGTAATCACTCCGCATCCTAAACAGTACAGTGTGCTCCTCGCACAAAATAAATACAGAAAGTAGCATGGCATAAGTACAGGATCGTAAATAAAACCTCAAACTAGTTTGTGGCCCCAAGAAATAAGACGGAATCAAGCTCTGGCTAAGGGGGGCCCATACTCCCCATATGTGGATAGCGCGATAAATCAAGGAACAGGTATCAAGTACTCGGGGTCCTACGGGACACAAGTGGGCGTTCGGAAACCAAATGTTATCTATCACCCACCGATGCCTCTGCTTATTTCAATTTTAGTTGTTAAACAGAAATTAAAGTGATCAATAAGTAAAACTAGGATCATCTCCAACATCAGCATGCGGCAACACATCAGCAACCGTGGCATATGACGACACACATCAGCACTTGAGCAAGCAACTACGGCGCGCAAGTCCAACTTACTACCAAACAACAGGTAATAGGATGTGTCCAAGGCAATATAAGGCTGCAAGGTATATCACTGGTACGGAAACTAAAGCATCGCAACACAGATAGCAAATAGATCAACAGGAGGGAATAAAGACTATAAAAGTAAGATAGGTAGAAAGGGGGGGATGCTCGCCTGAAAACATTGTCGAAGGTTCAACCGAAGATCGGGTCGACACTAGCATCAACTCAACGGCCTATCCGCGAAGAACCAAAACACTAGAATAAACACCGGATGCAATATTTAATACAACGGCAGAAGATCGGCATGATGCATGTATGATGCATGACATGGCAAGGGTGCGATGCGATTAGGTCATATTAAGCGGAACCGGGGTCCCGACAATTAATTAGGTGGTTCGAGTTACTTAGATTCCCCGCAATTTAAATGTTATTTTAGCATGGCAGAAGATAGCACCGGTTCGCTACACAAATTTAAATGAGGCCAATATGAGACTAGATTTGCCCGCATATGGGCCCCATATTTAATTATGAGGTGAAACGGCATAA
This sequence comes from Avena longiglumis, assembly GCA_030063025.1. Classification (NCBI taxonomy): domain Eukaryota; kingdom Viridiplantae; phylum Streptophyta; class Magnoliopsida; order Poales; family Poaceae; genus Avena; species Avena longiglumis. The sequence goes on from CP125975.1 coordinate 515,122, forward strand.
GGGCCCCAAACCAATGATATGCATGCGAGATGACAGTTCAATTATGCAACAAGTTGTTATTATGTGATAAAATAGGACTCGGAAAGGGGACACACATTAGGGGTCTCGACGATCTTGGGGCTTCCGGGGTTCGGGGTTCGACAGGGTCCAGGGTCCGGTCTCGGGGTCCAGGGTTCGACGGGTTCAGGGCTCGACGGAAGCGTTATCGGATATCGGGGGTAGATCTTGTCGAATCCGGTAAGCCGGACTTGGTTTGGTGTCGGGGGCGAAACGGGTGCTTCCGGGTCGGTGTCGTTCTTGTCGTCGGCCAGATCTTGCCGGGTCCCACGGGGTCGTTCTTGCCGTTGCACGGGTCTTGTTGGGTCCGCGCCATCGAGTCGGTCTTGGCATTCGGGGGAGTACTTGTCGCGCCGGAGTCTCGGTGTCCGGGGTGAAGTACTCGGCGTTCTCGAGGGAGCACTTGTCGTATCCGTGGCGGCGACCTTGGCGTTCCGGGTTCGGGCCTTGGCGCTTCGGACCGGTCTTCAGGGGTCCAGGAAGGCGATCTTGGCGCTCGGGTTCGGCGGTCGGTCCTCGGACTCCGTGAACGGGGCATCAGAGTACCCAAGTCCGTGTGGCGATCTTGTAGTTCCGAGGGTTTTTCTCCGAGTCGGTGATGCGTCCGGGTGGTAGGTCTTGGATACCGGTGTCATCGAGTTCCATCCCGCATGGTCGTCGAAACTCGCATCAACGCAGATCTTGGCGACAAAAGGCGTCGGGGCTCGCGACGGTCTTGTGCTTCGGGAGTGAGAACGAGGTCGCGCGGGTGCCGGTTCGGAGACGCGCGGGGTGGTCATCAGGGAACCGCGAGGCGGCCGCGAACGGCAGGAAGGACTCGAGGTGGCGGCGAGGTCAACGTGGGCTCGAAGGCGAGCGGCGGATCGGCATCGCGCACGGAGAGGTGCTCGACGCCAGTGATGCGGAAGAGGCGGCGTTCGGGGAAGCTCGGGGACGGCCCGGTGACGTGCTCGCAGAGGGGCCCGCCGGGCGACGGCAGACGGGCCAGCGAGGCGAGGGCGGCTGGTCGCGGGGCAGAGGCGGGGCTTGGAGCGGTCGCGCCCAGGTGGCGGCGAACGCGGTCGGTGGAGGAGGGACCTGGCGGCGCGCCGGCGGCGGGGACTGGCGGGCGGGCCGCAGGCGGCGAGGACGGGCGATGTGGTCGAGGGGCTAGGCGGCGGCTACTTTAGAGGGCTCTAAATTGGCGGCAACCTAAGAGGGTTGCGGACAATCTAGGTTTTTTTTTGTGGGAGTGCAAGGGGGCGCCCCTCCCCTCTATTTATGAGAGGGAGTGGCGGTTTGGGGGGAGAGGAGTCCTCCCCCAACTCCTCCATGTGGCCGGCGGCAAGGGGAGGGAGGAATCCTTCCCTATGTGGGATTCCTTCCCTCCCTCCTCTAGGCAACCATGTTGGGATTTGACTTTTTCAAATTGGCGTTTGACTTTCAAACTAGAGTTTGATTTCTCTCTTCCCATTGCCCAGCCAAGTGAACTAGGACATAATGCAACCATTCCACTTTGGTATGACACATCCATTTACCCTTCCCACTCTAGAGTGATGGACCTTCTAGACCCTTCTAGAACATTTCGGTGAAAACACCAAAACCATTCCCGAACTCCGGAATTGGACTTTCCTTATATGAAACTTATTCTCCGGTCCAATCTGAGACTCCGAACAAAATTTGGTCTCTTACTCACTTTCCATATCTACTAAACAACATCGAATCCTCAAGTGTGTCTCCCTACGGTTCGTGAATTATGCAGACATGATTGAGACTCTTCTCCGATCAATAACCAAGAGAGGAATCGGGAAATTCATATGGATCCCACATATTTCTACGATTACTTCATGATCGAATGAACCATTTACATGTGATACCAATTTCCCTTTGTCTCGCATTACTTTACTTATATGAGGTTTGATCGTCGGTATCTCTGCATACCTAGTTTAACCTCGTTACCGATAAGTACTCTTTACTCGTTCCTGTGATATGTGATCCCTGTTGAGTCAGTCACATGCTTGCAAGCCAATTGGATGATATTCCACCGAGAGGGACCAGAGTATATCTATCTGTCGTATGGATGGATAAACTCCACTCTTGATCCGTGTGCCTCAACATATTCTTTCAGAATACTCAATGACACCTTTATAACCATCCAGTTATGAAGTGGTGTTTGATGTCATCAAAGCATCCATCCGATGATGGTGATTAACATGATCTCATGGTTGAAGGATTTAGGTTACTATGTATCTGAAAGCTTATAGAAAATGAACTATTGAAATGACTTGATCTTATGCTAGGCTTAACTATATGAGTATGTCCATCACATCATTCTCCTAATGATATGATCTTGTTATTAATAACATCCAATGTTCATGATTAGGAAACCATAATCATCTATTAATCAACAAGCTAGTATTACAAAGAGTCTTTACTAGAGACTCTTACATGTTTATAAATCACACATGTATTAACGTTTCCGGTTAATACAATTATAGCATGAATGTAAACATTTATCATAAACATAAAGATATAATAATAACTACTTTTATTATTGCCTCTTGGGCATATCTCTAACAGTCTACCACTTGCACTAGAGTCAATAATCTAGATTACATGATAATATACATAACACCCATGGCGGTTTGGTGTTGGTCATGTTTTGCCCTCGGGAGAGGTTTAGTCAACGGATCCGCCATATTCATATATGTGTGTACTTTGCAAATCTTTATGTCACCATCTTGGACATGCTCGCGAATAGCGTGAAAACGTAGCTTGATATGTTTCAGCTCCTTGTATGACCTTGGCTCCTGCGCATTGTCTATGGATCCCATGTTATCACAGTAGATAGCCATTGGGTCCAGCGCATTGGGAACCACACCAAGCTCCGCAATGAACTCCTTCATCCATATCGCCTCTTGTGAAGCCTCCGAAGCAGCTATGTATTCCAATTCAGTTGAAGATCTCCCACAATGCTTTGCTGTACACTCCTCCAGCTCACTACTGCACCATTCAAAGTAAATACGTATCCAGATTGTGATTCAGAATCATCCGGATCGATGTTCCAACTAGCATCGGTGTAACCGTTTATAACGAGTTGTTCATCACCTCCATAAGAAAGAACCATATCCTTAGTTCTTCTCAACTACTTTAGGATGTTTTTGACCGCTATCCAATGATCCACTCCTGGATTACTTTGATATATGCTAGTCAAACTAACAGCTTATGCAATGTCCGGTCTAGTACACATCATGGCATACATGATCGATCCTATGGCTGAGGCATAGGGAGTCTTACTTATCCTCTCTCTATCTTCCGTCGTAGCGGGACTTTGGGTTTTACTCAAGGTCGTATTGGGCAACGTGGGCAAGAACCCTTTCTTGATATCTTCCATTCCAAACCTCTTCAGAACCTTGTCCAAATATTTACTTTGTGAAAGCACTATTAAGCATCTCGATCTATCTCTTTAAATCTTTATGCCTAATATGTAAGAAGCTTCGCTAAGATCCTTCATTGAAAAACTATTATTCAAATAATCTTTGACACTTTTAAGAAGGGTCTATATCATTTCCAATCAACAATATGTTATCCACATATAGTACTAGGAATTCTACAAAGCTCCCACTCACTTTCTTGTAAATACAAGCTTCTCCATAAATTTGCACAAATCCAAAACTTTTGATCACCTTATCAAAACCTTGATTCCTACTTCGGGATGCTTGCTTTAATCCATAAATGGACCTTTGAAGTTTGCATACCTTGTTAGCATCTTTAGGATCGACAAAACCTTTGGGTTGTACCATATACAACTCTTCATCAATGTCTCCATTGAGGAATGCCGTTTTGACATCCATCTGCCATATCTCATAATCGTAATATATAGCGATTGCTAAGAAAATCCTCACAGACTTTAGCTTCACTACCGGTGAGAAAGTCTCATCGTAGTCAACCCCTTGAATTTGTCGAAACCCTTTCGCGACAAGTCGAGCTTTATAGAAGGTTACATTACCATCAACATATATTTTCTTCTTGAAAATCCGTTTGTTGTCAACAACGTTCCGGCCATCCGGTAAGTCCACCAAACTCCATATTTGGTTTTCGTACATGGATCTAATCTCGGATTTCATGGCTTCTTGCCATCTGATGGAATCTGGGATCATCATCGCTTCCTCATATGTCGTACGGTCGTCAGTGTTGTCCACCAACATGACACTCATAACGGGATCATACCAATCAGGAGTGGTACGAGTCCTCGTCGACCTGCGAGGTTCTGTAGTAACTTCGATCGAATTTTCATGAGCACCATCATTATCGTCCTCTCTTATTGGTGCAGGCACCACATGAACTTCTTCTGGTGCTGCGCTACTCTCAAATCCGAGAGAAGGTTCGACAACCTCATCAAGTTCTACTTTCCTTCGACTCACTTCTTTAGAGAGAAACTCCTTCTCGAAAGAATCCATTCTTAGCAAAGAAGATTTTGACTTGAGATCTATGATAGAAGGTATACCCAATAGTTTCCTTCGGCTATCTTATGAAGACGCATTTTTATGCTTTGGGTTCTAGCTTGTCGGCTGTAACTTATTTACATAAGCTTCGCAACCCCAAACTTTAATGACAATTTAGGTTTCTTACCAAACCACAATTCATACGGTGTCGTTTCAACGGATTTAGATGGTGCCCTATATAAAGTGAATGCAGTTGTTTTTAATGCGTAACTCCAAAATGATAACGGTAAATCTGTAAGAGATATCATAGAATGAACCATATCTAAGAGAGTTCGATTATGACGTTCGGACACTCCATTATGTTGTGGTGTTCTCGGTGGTGTCAATTGTGAAATTATTCCGTATTTTTTCAAATGCTCGCTAAACTCATAACTTAGATATTCACCTCCACGGTCATATCGTAGAAATTTCATCTTATTGTTACGTTGATTCTCTACTTCACTTTGAAATTTCTTAAACTTCTCGAAAGTTTTAGACTTATGTTTCATGAAATAGATATACCCATATGGCCATATCTACTCAAGTCATCCGTGAAATTAAGAACATAACGATAACCACCGCGCGATGCCATGCTCATCGGGCCACACACATCGGTATGTATGATTTCCAATAAGTCCGTAGCTCGCTCCATCATACCAGAAAATGGAGTCTTAGTCATTTTTTCCATGAGACATGCTTCGCATCTTTCAAATGATTCGAACTCAAGTGATTCAAGAAGTCCAATCGGAATAGAGTTTATTCATACGCTTTACTCCAATGTGACCAAGACGATAGTGCCACATGTATGTATAATTATCATTCAATTTCAAACATTTAGCATCTATATTATGAACATGTGTATCACTACTATCGAGATTCAATAAGAATAGACCATCTATCAAAGGTGGATGACCATAAAACATATTACTCATATAAATCGAACAACCATTATTCTCGGATTTAAACAAGTAACCGTCTCGCAATAAAAATATCCCGATATAATGTTCATGCTCAACGTAGACACTAAACAAAAATTATTCAAGTATACAAATAATCCCGATGGTAGATGAAGGGATAGCGTGCCGACCGCGATCACATCAACCTTTGAGCCATTTCCAACGCGCATCGTCACCTCATCTCTTGCTAGTCTGCATTTATTCTGCAGCACATGTTTCGAGTTACAAATATGAGCAACCGAACTAGTATCAAATACCCAGCCACTACTACGATTACTAGTAAGATACACATCAATAACATGTATATCGGATATACCTTTCTTCTTGATGTTGCCGTTCTTTAGATCTGCCAGGTACTTGGGGCAATTCCGCTTCCAGTGACCTTCTCCCTTGCAGTAAAAGCACCTAGTATCAAGCTTAGGACCAGCCTTGGTCTTCTTCGAAGGCGCAATGATACATCGGTAATGTATCTATAATTTTTTATGCTCCATGCTTGTTTAGTATCTACTTTTCTTTACTTGTCTACACTTTGAGGTGCTTTTTACATGTTTTCTGGTACTAACCTATTAACAAGTAGCAACAGTGCCAGATGCCTTTCTGCTGTTTTTGGTTTTAGAAAAGTTAGTAAAGAAATATTCTCGGAATTGGACGGGACAAACTTCAAAGTCAATTACTTTTCGTGGGGAACAAGAAGACCAGAGGGGAGCCCGGGAGGCCAGCCAGGGGGGCCAGACCCACCCTAGGCATGGGTGGGCCCTAGCTCGTGCCTGGCTAGGGTTTGCCAGCCCTGGCCGCCTCCTCGGCCTTCCCCTTCACCTATAAGAAGCCCCCGATGCAGAAACTCTGAGCACCCGATAAAAAATCCACGGAACCGTCTATAGCCGCCGCCACCATCGTCCCTAGATCGGGGGGGGGGGGATCTAAAGCTCTTCCCGGCACCCTGCCGGAGGGGAGATCATCCCGGAGGCCTTCTCTCTAGTATGATTCGTGAGTAGTTCCACCTTGGACTATGGGTCCATGTAGTAGCTAGATGGTTGTATCTCCTTCTTTGTGCTTTCATGTATAGATCTTGTGAGCTCCATTCATGATCAAGATCTAATATATTTGTAATCATGCATGTTGTGTTTGCGGGGATCCGATGGATATTGAGATTATTATGTTGGTTTGATTAATGGTTTTGTCTTTATGATTCTATCATGTCTGTGTTGTTTGTGATCTTGCATGCTCTCCGTTGCTAGTGGTTATCTTGGCCAAGTAGTTGCTAGTGACCCCAAGAGGGAGTATTTATGCTCGATAGTGGGTTCATGCCTCTAATTTCCAAGGAAAGTGACAGAAATCTCTTCGGTTGTAGATGTGCTGCTGCTACTAGGGAGAAAACAACGATCTCTTGTTCATGGAACATGTGTACCGTTTACCTTACACACTTTGCTTAAAGCAGTTATCTGTTGTTTGCACCTTAATACTGGAGGGGGTTCGGATGATAACCTAAAGGTGGACTTCTAGTCATAGATGTAGTTGGATGGCGTTCTATGTATCTTGTTGTATTGCCCAATCAAATCTCATAGGATCTTTCTGACTAGTAATTGCATTGTTATGCCTTGCTCAGTTCCTGTCAATTGCCCTACTGTAATTTGTTTACCCTTCATGCCTTGTTGTTTATCTAAGGAGAGCACCTCTAGTGAACTATGGACCCCGGTCCAATCTTTACCATCAGTACATCCTCTACTGTTACTTGTTTACTTGCTGCAAACCATTACCTTCCACACAATAGGTTTAATCCTTTGTTACAGCAAACCGGTGAGCTTGACAACCTCACTAATTCGTTGGGACAAAGTCTTGAGTTTGTGTTGTGCAGGTCTCCATGTTGCTTCCAACACCTGTGTGACGTTTCCTTCCTCCTTATGGTTCGATAACCTCAGTCTCTACTGAGGGAAGACTTGCTGCTGTGCTGCTTCACACCTTGCTCTTGGGGTTTGCAACGAAGCGCTCCCTGCCGGTGCGTGCATCAAGTTTTCTGGCGCCGTTTCCGGGGAGGATAAGGACATCTTCATAAGGGGAGTCCTTCACTTCCTTTCTCTTTACTTTGTTTTTTTAGTTTGCTTTGTTTCTTTTTCTTGGTTTTGTTTGCCTCTTTCCAAAAAAAACCCCAAAAATTAGTCTAGTTTGGTTTGCTTTCTTTATTCAAAAACACAAAAAAAATTAGTTCCTACTCTAGCTGCTGCTGCTGTTTTTGGCTTGCCCACCTTTTGCCAAAATGAACTCTGCTGAGAACACCAAGTTGTGTGACTTCACTAGAACCAACAACAATGATTTCCTTAGCACACCTATTGCTCCACCTGCTCCTGATGCTACCTTTTATGAAATTAAACCTGCCTTGTTGAATCTTGTGATGAGAGAGCAACTTTCTGATGCTAGTTCTGATGATCATGCTGCCCATCTTAATAGCTTTGTTGAACTCTGTGAAATGCAAAAGTATAAGGATATAGATGGATATATTATTAAGCTCAAGCTTTTTCGTTTCTCCTTGAGAGGAAAAGCTAAAGAATGGTTGCTTTCTTTGCCTAAAAATAGTATTGATTCTTGGACTAAGTGCAAAGATGCTTTTATTGGAAAATACTATCCTCCTGCTAAGATTATTGCTATAAGAAGCGATATTATGAAATTTAAACAACTTGATAATGAACATGTTGCTCAAGCTTGGGAAAGAATGAAAACTTTGGTTAAGAACTGCCCCACTCATGGACTCACTGCTTGGATGATTATCCAGACTTTTTATGCAGGTTTGAACTACTCTTCAAGGAACCTGCTGGATTCAGCTGCTGGAGGTACTTTGATGGGCCTCACCTTGGGTGCTGCAACAAGACTCCTTGACAATATGATGCTTAACTACTCTGAATGGCATGTTGAGAGAGCTCCACATGGTAAGAAGGTAAATTCTGTTGAGGAAACTGTAGGGGTTCGTAGCATGGAAAACAAAAATTTTCTATCGCATACAAACAAATAAGCCAAGATCTATCTACTAGATTGTGGCAACGAGTCAATGGAATAACTTACCCTCGAAGATTCCAAAGCGGTTAACGAGAGCAGATTCTCGTGGGTGATGTAGTCGTACACTTCCCGATCTCCAGATCGCGTAGACGATCCTTCCGGCGCTGCGTTCCGGCAGCCCCTTGATCGGTCACACGTTCGGTACTGACGAAGACCTTCCTCTCCCTTGTTCCAGCAGACAATGGAGGTTGTAGCACTTCCTCGCGATTCCGAAGACAACGGCGTGGTACCTAAGTAGAGGGGAGATCTCGCAGGGCTTCGCCTTAAGCCGGAGCGAGTATGGTGGAGTATGAGAGAGAGCTATTAGTGGTCTAGGGTTTAGACACACCAATTAGAAGGCTCTAATCCGAAGGCTAGTGCAATTAGAAGCTCTAAACCAAAGCAGCTCTAAACCGGAGGCTGTGGCTAGGGTTTAGATTAGAGGATAGGAACTTGTGTGTCAAGAGGAGGAGGCCCTGCCCCTCCTTTTATAGGTGGGAGGGCAGCCAAGGGGAGAGAGTCCCTCCCCAAGTCGGCCTTGGGTGGCGCGCCGGCTTGGAGAGGAGGGACTCCTCCCCCAAGTCGGTTTCAACCTCCTCTTGCTTGTTTCCCTCAGTTTCCTGTTTTAGCCGTTTGACTTTCAAACCGGCCATTTGACTTTTCAGTTTTAGGATTCAATTTAATCCTTTATTTGGAACAGCGAGAACACTTAGTACATGATGCAATCATTCCAATATGTAATGACACATTCATGTACCCCTTCCCCCCGGAGTGCCGGACATTCCGGAACCTTCTAGAACATTCCCGATGAAAACACCGGAATCATTCCCGAACTCCGAAACAGGACTTTCCTTATATGAATCTTATTCTACGGACCATTCTGGATCACCTCGTGATATCCCGGATCCCATCCGAGACTCCGAACAACATTCGGTCTCTTTCTCATAATACCATAACTACTCAAACAACGTCGAATCCTTAAGTGTGTCTCCCTACGGTTCGTGAATTATGCGGACATGATCGAGACACTTCTCTGAACAATAACCAATAGAGGAATCTGAAAATTCATATGGCTCCCACATATTTCTACGATTACTTTGCGATCGAATGAACCACTTACATACGATACCAATTTCCCTTTGTCCCACGATAGTTTACTTATCCGAGGTTATGATCGTCGGTATCTCTGCATACCTAGTTCAACCTCGTTACCAATAAGTACTCTTTTCTCGTTCCCGTGATATGTGATCCCTTGTGACCCAGTCACATGCTTGCAAGCTAATTGGATGACATTCCACCGAGAGGGCCCAGAGTATATCTATCCGTCATATGGATGGACAAATCCCACACTTGATCCATGTGTTTCAACCAATACTTTCCGAACACTCAATGCCACCTTTATAGCCACCCAGTTACGGTGTGGTGTTTGATGTCATCAAAGCATCCATCCGGTAAAGGTAATATGCATGATCTCATGGTCGAAGGAATTAGGTTACTATGTATCAGAAAGCATATAGCAATTGAACTATTAAAATGACTTGATCTTTATGCTACGCTTATCTATAGGAGTATGTCCATCATATCATTCTCCTAATGATATGATCCTGTTGTTAATAACATCTCTATGTTCATGATCAGGAAACCATGATCATATATTAACCAACAAGCTAGTTTAACAAGAGGCTTTACTAGGGACTCTTATTTTAGTTTACAAATCACACAAGTATTAATGTTTCCGGTTAATACAATTATAGCATGGTATGTAAACATTTATCATAAGTGTGAAGATATGATAATAACCACTTTATTATTGCCTCTTGGGCATATCTCCAACAGAAACTTGCTCTTTGAGTGAAAATATTGATGTTATTATGGCTATGCTTGTTAATGGGAAAGCTCCTCTAGATCCTAATAGTGTTCCCTTAGCCTCTTTGGTTGCTCAAGAAGAGAAATTTGATGTGAACTTCATTAGAAACAACAATTTCAACAACAATGCCCATAGGAATAATTTTGGTAGCAACAACAATTATAGGCCTTATCCTCCTAATAATGGCAATTCCTATGAATAAAAAAAAATCTCTTACAATAATGCTAGAAGTGCTCCCTCTGAACTTGAAGTTATGCTCTAGGAATTTATTAGTAAACAAACCACTTTCAATAATACTATAGAGGAAAAACTTTCAACTGTTGAGAAAAATATATCCTCTTTGTCTGAAGCTCAGTCTTCCTTGATTAATAAAATGGCTGCTAAACCTGAAACTATGGAAAACACCTTTGCTACTGCTCATGCCATACAAGTTACTATTGATGAAAATGTTATGCTGGTAGCTCAACTTCATGCTAAATAGGAAAGGGAAGCTGAAATTGATAGAAACAATAGTGTGTGCACCATCACCACTAAAACACCAGTAGTCCCTATTTCTCCTCCTACTATGCCTAAGCCTATTGATCCTACTACTAGTGATGCTAAGTTTGATTTTGATATGGATGGTTGCAATATTTCTGAAGTGATTATGTTCCTACAAAAGCTTGCTAGAAGTCCTGATGCTAGTGATATGCATGTTGCCTTCACCAAACACATTACAGATGCTCTTGTTAAGATTAAGGAAGAGAAACTAAAACACAGGATTCATGTCTACCCAGACTATAACGATTAGTTATATAAACTACACCATGTTTCTATGTGTTCAGATTTGTTGCCATTTGTCTACTTATTTGTCACTATAATCGGATTAAATAATCAATAAAATATGAGTGTCATTTAATGTGTTTTCTTATTAGCTATGTTTCTTCTGTTTATTTATTTGCACGGCGTTTTGATTTTCCAGCTGCTGAGTTTTTGACAGTCAATCCGGTTTTATGTTTGATTTGAGCTACATATGTCGCTTCATAGGTCAGGTCATAGGTATCGAACATGTGCGAGACTGTCTCTTATATTATTATAAGCGTTTTTTCGAACACACGTCATGTATAGTCGTATGTTTCATCGGTTACACATTTAGTCTTAATTTGATGGCTTAGACCGCTCTCAAGCAACTTATAGATTAATCTCAGGTATGTTTTTTTTTAACTTTTATAATGGTCACACACAATGTCCGGCAAAAGAAAAGGTAAAATGTAACGTGACATACCACCAAATCATCTAGACTTTGGGTTGACATACCACCTAATCATCTGGGTTCTCCTCTCCTGCCATCTCTGTCGGTCGACAGTGCACATGAGCAGACCGGGCGTCCAACTGATTGCCTGGATTGGGTATTAATTGGATCGTTTTTAATTGAGTTTGTGTTTAACTATTGGAAATATCATGTCTTTGTAATATTTAGATTTGTAATCAGAGAAAAAAATTAAACAAAAGTTGTCGCTTTTCGGACGCTTGACTTTATAATCAGATCATTGTCTTTCTAATACTTATACTTATGTTTATAATCGGATTGAATAAATAAACTACCTCTGTTTCACGTGTATGCATATGTGACACTACTTCTTCGCTGCGTAATCGTATTAAATAATTAATAAAATCTGAGAATCAGTTAATGTGTTTTCTTGCTAGCTATGTTTCTTATGTTTATTTCTTGGCATGGTGCTTTGGCTTTTCGGCAGTCAACTACCTGATTTTACACTTGATTTGAGCTACCGATGTCGCTTCGTAAGTCAGGTCGTGGTTATCGAACGTGTGTGTCTTTGATATGGTTGTAAGAGTTTTTCAGACGAGACACGTCGTGTATGGAGCCCGTGCGCGAGAAAACGTCTCACATAGTCCTCAGTTTCATCAGCTATACGTTTAGTGTTACCTCGACAGTCTGGTCTCAAGCAGCTTATAGATCAATCTTAGGGTTTTTGTTAAAAAAATTCATAAAGGCCATGGTCACATCAAACTACAAGAGTTTACTTTCTTTACTTCATCAACATGTCATACATCGCTTTGTCTGACACATTCAAACGATTTGATCATCGACGTGTTTACCATATACTGCTTCTTATTTAGCTAGTTCAGTTTCTCTTGGGCTAACATATAGCGCAACCATATCATTAAGTGTTCTGCTTATCGGCCGTGACCCGGGAGGCGCCGCGCGCGAGAGAATTCTAGTCTGTAGAACCCACACTCAGATGCACCAAACAACGGAGTGGCACAAATAATTGGGCGAACCGAGTTGCATTGGTGTGTTCGAGATGGACAACGTAACGCGCATGAATACCTATCGATGACGACGTACGTGTAGTAAGCCCGATATCTTTTTTTCAGCCATAGTACGCGCAATATTATTGGTTGATTGAGACCAACTGCTGAACACTCTCGTCTAGACTCCCAAGAAAAGTAGTAGTAATGTGCAAAATCCAATTTCTTATTGAAGCAAAACATAAAAAACGTAAGCATTAATTGCAGCTAATCATGTAGCTAGACTTCCCTCCCGGCCGATCGAAAGAGGAAATAAGCATAACATCTATAATAATAATAATAATATAATCTCTACTACATAATTTGTCTTGAGGTGGTTTTCGTCTCCACCAAATTTTCGCAGCTTACTCGATGTTAAGTATATAATTGATTGGTTATGCATTCGCAGCTTCCACTATATTGTGTTAATCATTCAACTTAACAAAGCGCGTGTACTAGTCATCGACTCGAAACATAAACCCTTGAGTAGTGGAAGGACATGAAGATGATCCTCCAGCGGTAATTCTAATCATTACGACACTATATCGGCAATGTTCGTAAATTTTATGATATCAAGTAATTAATAACTTTTTTTATTCGTTTTCTTCGCCGGGCAGCGCTTGGAAACGGTTCACCAACAAGGCTAGGGGTGTTTGGAAAGAGGAGCTTACATTTGAAGCACTAGATGTAAGCACCACTAGCTATATCCGCGCATCTCTTTGATTCTAGTTTTGATACAGTTATTATCATGCTTGATTATTATTTTATTAAACTATGTTCTCGTAAAGTGCCTGACACAGGGACCAGGTAACAATCTATGTGGATACTAAGTTTGTGAGTTCATCCGGCAGACGTGCGATGAGAAGGGCAGAAATTTAGAGCAACTCCACGTACGTAAACAATTTCTATAGTTTTTAATTACAATCAAATTGTGTTTAGTTTTATTCATATAGGCTGACTCCTTTTTTAAATCAGATCGAACGTCTACGGGACGGTCTTCTGCCAAAGGATCGCGTACGAGCAATTCAGGAGGAATTGACGGGATTTTTGGATGCAGAAGTCCTAAACCCAAAAGGGGAATACTATTCGGCTGTGTATAGACAATAGGGATTGTAAAAGAGCAACTTTTGTATGTAGTGCATGAACTCGATCCGTGTATCAAATGTAATATTGTCATGATGATCTTGTGTAATACAACGGTTCCTTCATTGATAAATGCAAAACACTAAATAAACAATAAAACAATCTAAATGAATTCTCTGCCACGGCACAAAAAGTGGCGAAAATGCTGCCGCAGCAACAAAATGTGCCAAAATGAATTTTCTGCCGCGGCAGAGAAATGTGCCAAATCTCTGCCGAGACAACCATTTGTCCCGGTTGGTGGGACAACCGGGACTAAGGGTTGGGGCTTTAGTCCCGATTGCCCCGTCTCGGTTGGGTAACCGCGACGAATGCCCCTTACCAACCAGGACCAATGGGGCGTTTTCTACCAGTGCATAGTCCTCAGTTTCATCAGCTATACGTTTAGTGTTACCTCGACGGTCTGGTCTGAAGCAGCTTATAGATCAATCTCAAGTTTTATTGAAAAAAAATTCATAAAGACCATAATCACATCAAACTACAAGAGTTTACTTTCTTTACTTCATCAACATGTCATACATCGCTCTGTCTGACAGATTAAAACGATTTGATCATCGACGTGTTTATCATATACTGCTTCTTATTTAGCTAGTTCAGTTTCTCTTGGGCTAACATATAGCCGCAACCATAACATTAAGTGTTCTGCTTATCGGCCGTGACCCGGGAGGCGCAGCGCGCGGCGAGAGAATTCTAGTATGCAGAACCCACACTCAGATGCACCAAACAACGGAGTGGCACAAATAATTGGGCGAACCGAGTTGGTGTGTTCGAGATGGACAACGTAACACGCATGAATACCTATCGATGACGTACATGTAGTAAGCCCGATATCTTTTTTTCCACTGGTAAAAAACACTTCTTTGCTACTAAATAAATTACAACATCTTACATTGCAATCAATCCAATGCCGATAAAATGCATGGTACATGTTCTATATGTTAAATCATTTTTTCTGTGAATGGGCTTTAAATTTACCATATTAATTTTGTATCCCGGTACAATACACGGACACATGTGCTAGTACACAATAATGTCCGGAAAAAGAAAAGGGAAAAAGTAACGTGACATGCCACCTAATCATCTAGATCGACTTTGGGTTCTCCTCTCCTGTCGTCTCTATCTGTGGACAGTGAACGTGAGCTGACCGGACATACGTCCAAGTGAAGTGATTGGGTATGAAATTACTAATTACTCCCTTCGTTTATAAATATAAGATGTTTTAGGTTTGTGAAGGAGATGTATCTAAACACCTTTTAGTGTATAAGTTTAAATAAATCTGGACACTAAAAAATATCTAGATACACTCATAAACCTAAAATATCTTATATTTCCAAACGGAGGGATTAGTAGTTTCGTTGTACCCTCGAAATAAAACAACTGATAGGTCAACTGCAGGTTCCCAGAAATTAAGGTGAGAAATTTCTCTCAAAAAGACCAACGCATTGCTCTCAAAAAGTAACTGATGATCTGAAAAGCACCTTGCATCTAGCGCCTAACGACTGCTATCGCTGACGGCTAATTTGATTTCCGGCTATCTATGCTAGGCATCATTCCGGCTAATTAACGAGACCAACCAGTGACATGGGGACGTTGAAAGTACTTCATTAACTGACGACAAATACTATCTAAAAACAAAGCGACGACCAAAACTACATGGGGACTAAGATATCGGTGACGTATCTGCATATATCTATCCGTTATATAGATGGACAAATTCCACTCTTGATTCATATGCATCAACCCATACTTTTCGAACACTCAATGCCACCTTTATAGCCACCCAGTTATGGTGTGGTGTTTGATGTCATCAAAGCATCCTTCCGGTGATGGTGATTAGCATGATCTCATGGTCGAAGGAATTAGGTTACTATGTATCAGAAGCTTATAGAAGACGAACTATTAAAATGACTTGATCTTTATGCTACGCTTATCTATATGAGTATGTCCATCATACCATTTTCCTAATGATATGATCTTGTTATTAACAACATCTCAATGTTCATAATCGAGAAACCACGATCATCTATTAATCAACAAGCTAGTATTATAAAGAGGCTTTACCAGGGACTCTAATTCAGTTTACAAATCACACAAGTATTAATGTTTCCTGTTAATACTATTATAGCATGAATGTAAACATTTATCATAAATACAAAGATATAATAATAACTGCTTTTATTATTGCCTCTAGGGCATATCTCCAACAGCCATTGCCATCAATGGTGACCAGGCCGAGCCTCACCATGTCACCCCAGTGTGGACAACAAGCTAGAGGAAGAACTAGCTGTGCCAACTGCTTGTATGGGAGGTAGTTCATGCCTCACCGCCCCCTCTCGACCAGCCCTAGCTAAAGGACAGAGACCGGAACTGCCAGGAATGCCGCGCCCGCGCCGCTGTTGACCATGCTGACGCACACCCCAGTGCACGCTCCGTTCCACGCAACCCGACCACCTCGAGCCCTTGCCGCCCTCCAGTATGCACCCCACCGTACCATGAGACCACTAGACATGATCGTTTCATCGCCTGTACCCCGTAGCCACCGCACGCCGCGGAGTTCGCCGCCTCTGCCTCGCAGAGCACCGCACGTTCCCGACCAATTTCCACCGCCCCTAAGCTCGCATTTAAGTCTTAGAGCATCGCTAGGAGACCGCCCATCGATCGCCAACCTCAGCCATGCTGAAAGAACATTTCTTAATCCCTAGTGTTTTGTTTGTTAGATAACAATACCAAGGATCATTTAATGTGTGTTGAAGTGTTGCAGCTCTATTTGAGAATAAAGGGAAAATGACTCTTCCTTTGGGGGCGGATAATCCGGCCCCACCAGGGGCGGATAATCTGCCCCTCCCTTTGCCCAAGCAGGCGCAAGCCCCAGAAGGGGGGCGGAATTTTGGCCGGATTTTCCGGCCCCGCCGGATAATCCGCCCCTCAGGGGGGCCGGATAATCCGCCCCCCTGCTCATCGCCAAGGCGCAAGCCCCAGAGAGGGGGCGGAGTTTTGGCCGGATAATCCGCCCCTCAGGGGGGCCGGATTATCCGCCCCCCAAGATCTTCACCAAGCTTCACCAAGGCGCAAGCCCCAGAGAGGGGGCGGAGTTTCCCCCGGAGAATCCGCCCTTGGGGCGGAGTTTTCCCAGGGGGCGGATAATCCGCCCCCAAAGTTGTTCAACTGCCAGATCTGGGGAGGGGGTATTTAAGCCAGCCATCCCCCTCCTGCCAGAACTCTTGATTCATCTCGAAAAAGACCAGATCAGATCTGAAAGCTTCATCCAAGAATGCTCCACCTAGATCCACCCAAAGGCCCCATCCCTTGGGGAATCGAAGGAGGAGAACTCGATCTTCATCATCAGCAATCAAGCGCTTCATCTCCTCTCCATTAATTTGAAGAACCTCCGATCTAGTATTTCTTGCAAATATCTAGATCCTCATTTTTGTTTATATTGATAAACCTTGTTCTTGTGGCAGCTTGTTGTCATCCCGGGAGCCCCCAATTCAGTTGTGGGTGTGTGCCCCGATAGTGTTGTAAAAGGCACCGGTTCCCGCCTCGAAGGGATCCAATAGTGGAGAAGGTGGATCAGGCCTCTCGTGGCGAGATCCATTGGAGAATAGGGTGAGGCCTATTGTGGCGTGGGGGTCTTAGAACCGCCGACCCCTCCAACGCAGATGTACTTCCCTTAACAAGGAAGGAACCGCGGTAAAACAAATCCCTGTGTCTTCGCGTGCTCCACTACGGTTTCCTCGCTCCTCTTTTACGTGCTTAGTAGTTAGGGTTACATATAGGGAAATTCTCGTAGCTGCATATCTAGAGAATTTACTTTGTGTCAAGCCTAAAATTGAAAAAGTATTAAAAATTGGTTAGCACCTATTCACCCCCCCTCTAGGTGCCCATACGATCCATTTCAATTGGTATCAGAGCCTCGGCTCTTATTTCGGGCTTAACCGCCTAAGAGAAGTATGGGTTCCAAGGGAGATGGGAGTGATGCTCCGGAGGTAGTCATCATGAACGATATCAAGACGTTGGAAACAACCTTGGTGAGTTCAATGGAGGCTAAGATGGAAGAGATGCGTAAATTGATAATGCGTCTCTCCACATCCGCAACATCACCTCCATCTAACTCTGAGGATACCACTCCGCAATCCAAGGAAACGGGTAAAACTGTTACCAAAGATAACAAAGTGGTAGGTGATGATACTAGCAAGATCTCCTCCTCGAAAAAGGATAGCGGTAAGGATGGATACAATGAGGTTTCTCATGTGTATTCCCCTGATCCGCCTATTCCTCACCCACATATACATAATAGGGGTGATCCACCCAAACTTTCTGCATCTACTTTCTCTCAATGGCAATTTTTGATGAAATCTCATGTGTGCAGTTCCTCCATAGAGTTGTGGAAGATCATCGAAAATGGTCTTCATGTTGGAAATCCTAACAATCTCACAAGAAGAGAAGTAGTCGATAGCCAACTCAATGCTACAACTCTACACATGATACAGCTTGGTGTGGGTGACAAAGACATGCCACACATTCAGCATCTTAGCACAGCTAAAGAAGCTTGGGATGCTCTCACCGAGCTCTTCATCGGAAATGAAAGTATGAGAAGGAATAGATATGATGCCTTGAGCAATGAAGCTGAAGTATTTTACATGCTGGATGGAGAAGACCACAAGGACATGTATAGGAGGCTCAAGGCAATAGCCACAACCTTCAGAAACCACGGTGCAGCTCATGTTGATGATGCTTGGATCAAGCGCATGTATGTCAGTGCTCTTATGCCATTTGAGCCCACAGATTTGAAAAGTCTCCAAGGTAGGCATAACTATCACCTCATGTCATCCAATGAGGTAATGCAAGAAATGGCCGCCTTCAAGGTGGCTGCCAAGAATGCCGAAGATGCTCGTGCTCGAGCTATGGGGATGCAAAAGGGGGTCAACATGGCCTTGAAGACTAGTGTGATTGATCATGATGAATATGCGGTAGAAGGTCTGGACTGTCCCGAAGATATAAAAAGGATCCACGGACAATACTTGGCTCTTTATGCAAGAAACTTTTGGAAAGATCCAGCCAAGGCTAAAGCTGAACTAGATCGCAAGAGTGGAGCCTATGGAAGAAAAGAAAATGGTCCCAAGATGAGAACATGCTTTAATTGTGGTGACCGGCTGCACTTCGTAGCTGAGTGTCCATATCAAAGTAGAGAGGATAATGGAGGAAGACTCATTTTCAAGGACAAATCAAAAGCTCCACGTAAGAAACAGTTTGTAAAGAAGAATGCTCCTTTCAAGAAGCAACCAAAGATTGTTCTAGTGGTTCAAGAATAATATTCATCGGGGAGTGAAGATGAGGACGAGGACGATAGCTCTCAAGAGGTGGCTGCTATAGCCACCACATCTACATCAACATCTCTCTTCGACTCTCCGAACGAAAACATCATCAACAATAATGCTACTTGCCTCATGGCAAGAAGCTCCGAGGTAACTTCTTCTAACTCTTCTTTTCCCAAGGCTATGATAGACATGGATGATCCTGCTAGTCTTAAGGTTAAAGAAGAGATTATTGCTTTGGATTATTTCTATACTAACTTGCAAGGTGAGCACAAAGTTCGTCTTGAGGCTCTTATGGATCAGCTGGCCCAAAACGAAGCACTCCTCGAAGAAAAGGGCAGAATTGAAAGGGAGGATGCAATGGAAATTGCATCCCTAAAAAATGCTCTTGAAGAAGAAGAATAAGCTCGGGTTTCTCTTGAAGAGAGGCTTGAGTCTATGGAAGAGTCACATGAAGAAATTGTGACTAAACTTGTTAAGGAACGTGACAATGCTGTCACCAAGGCAAAGAAGTTAAAGAAGGAAAGGATTGACTTTGGGGCTGCTCATGATAGACTCTCCGAGGAATTGGAGAAACTTGACAATGCTCACAAGGCGTTGAAAAACGAGTTCTCTATTCTCAATGAGTCACATGATCAGCTTCAAAGTCGGTTGGCCAAATATGATACTCCTAGCTCTTCCAACTCAACATATAGTAACAAGAAAAATGCTAGTGTGGAAAAAGAAGTGATCAAGGACATCACTACAAAGGACAAAGGTGTGCTTGATGAAGTCCTTGGCAAGCAAAGGTCAAATCATGGTAAAGAGGGACTTGGGTATGTCACCAAGTCCAAGAAGAAGAAAACCAAGAAGACCAAGACCAAGAATGTGCAATTAAACACAAGCACTGCTGAGAAGGTTGTCACAAAAGACAAGACTAATAATATTGGTTTTGCAGGGTCTCACAATCCGAATTATGAACTCTTTTGTGATGACTATGGCGATGTTTATGCTTATTATGTTGGTCCTTTTGATGAATATATTGCTTGGTCTATTTGGGTCCCAAAGACCCTTGTTACTAACATGAAAGGACCCATTGAAAAATGGGTACCTAAAACCAAGAAGTAATTTTCTTGCAGGGCTATGCTTCCGGTGGGTCGAAATGGGTGCTGGATAGTGGCTGCACTAGTCATATGACCGGAAGCAAGGAGATCATCACGGAGATGCGTCCAAATCATGATAATATCACAGTCTCCTATGGTGATAAGTCTAAATCTTAGGTATTGGGTCTTGGCAAGGTTGTGGTTGCCCACGATATCTCTCTCATGGACGTCATGCTTGTTGAGACCCTTGGCTACAATCTTATTTCTGTTCGTGCCCTTGGCAAGATGGGTTTTGCTGTTTTTATCGATGATGATTTGGTGGTACTCTTATGGAGCAAGTCTCTAAAGGCCGCTTTCGTTGGATACGTCGAAAATGACCTGTATGTGGTGGACTTCTCGGGGAAAACCACTTCGGGTCCGATGTGTCTATTCGGAAAGGCCGACGTGGGCTGGCTATGGCATTGCCGTTTATCCCATGTCAACATGAGAACTTTTCAAAGTCTCCAAAAGGGTGGCCACATCCTTGGACTAAAAGACAATGTCTCTTTTGCCAAAGATCGTGTTTGCAGGGCTTGTGTTAAAGGAAAAATGCATGATTCTCCCCACAAGAGGAAGACTATTGTGTCATCAAAGAGGATCTTGGAATTACTTCATGTGGATTTATTTGGTCCTCCTTCTCATGCAAGTCTTGGTGGAAAGAAATATTGCTTGGTCATTGTAGACGATTACTCAAGATATACATGGGTCTATTTCTTCAAGCTGAAAAGTGAGACTCAACAAACTGTCATCGACTTTGCCAATGAAGTTCAACGTAAACACAATGTTCCCATCTTGGCAATTAGAAGTGACAACGGCTCCAAATTCAAGAACTACACTTTAAATGAGTTTCTTAGCGAAGAGGGGATCAGACATCAATATTCCGCTGCGTACACCCCTCAACAAAATGGTGTAGCCGAGAGGAAGAACCGGACTTTGATGGATATGGCAAGATCTATGCTAGCTGAATTCAAGTCTCCTTATATTTTTTGGGCTGAAGCCATATCCACTGCTTGTCACTCATCAAACCGGCTCTACCTTCGGAAGATCTTGGACAAGACCCCATATGAAATACTTACCGGTAACAAACCCAACATCTCATACTTCAGGGTATTCGGGTGTAAGTGTTTCTTTCTTATTAAAGGTGTCCGTTTGTCAAAATTTGAATCCAAGGCTTTAGAAGGTATTTTCGCTGGTTACGGTGCCGAATCCCACACTTATAGAGTCTACAACAAGTTCACTGGGATTGTTGTAGAATCTTGTAGTGTGGAGTTCGATGAAAATAACGGCTCCTTTGTAGGGCAAGTTGATGTTTGTGATGCAGATGTTGAAATACCCCAAGATTCCATAAGAAGAATGGGCGTGGGATTTTTCCGCCCCATTGAGGAACCCCTTGTGGCGGATCGGGAAGGTGTTGCCTGCCAAAACCCACCGGCGAGCAGCGACTGGCAACACGTAGAGCCGGGAGGCTCCCAGACTCGGTGGCCCGTCCTCGGGCGGCCATAAGCGTTCAAACGCGTCCTGGCTTGGTTCGAGGGCGTGCCACCTGACCTATACCTGGTCAGGAAGGTGAAGGATTGCTCCGATTGATTTCCTGCATGATAAACAAGTATACGTAAAATTCGAGCCCTAATCGGCTCCCAGGTTTCCCTGTAAATCGGCTCCTAAAGCCGATTACCCCATGGTTCTGCATTAGATTTATGATAACATGGGGTTTTGCTTGATCACTACAAGTTAAATCGATCTACGATAGTCTAATGTTTTCACCACGCAATTGGAACATCCTACGCGTGATTGAGCCTGGTACGTACAAAAGATGAAGAATATTAACCCTAGAGGAGGCCTAATAACCAACGTAAAGCCAATTACCGGAACATCCTCTCTAGAGCAAATAAGCCACGTCTTTATGCATTACTGGATCGTTCAACCCGTTTGTAAGGCCTCACTACGTAGATATTAAACTAAACCTTGGTGAACAAGGCACAACTATAACAGATCGAATCGACTAAATAAAGATCAAGCAAGGTGCTACCCTTGCACTTCGGGAAAAGGTGCAAGGGTAGCGTGATAGCTAGAGGTAGCATAACTCGACGATAGTAAAGAAAAGCACCGATGCTAGCCTCAAACAATCTATGATAATGGTATTACTGCCATAAAAAGCGCTTGATTTAGTAAAACCAGGTAATGAATAGATATCGCCTAGATCGCAAG
Source organism: Avena longiglumis (assembly GCA_030063025.1). Taxonomy (NCBI): domain Eukaryota; kingdom Viridiplantae; phylum Streptophyta; class Magnoliopsida; order Poales; family Poaceae; genus Avena; species Avena longiglumis. Next base: position 537,568 of record CP125975.1, read on the forward strand.
ATGCGATCTAGGCAGCATGGCACTTACCCGAAAGAAACCCTAGAAACAAGGGGTGGCGATGCGCCGAGATTGTGTTTGTTGTGAACGTGGTTGTCCTCCTCTTTCAATATCCCTAGGTACATATTTATAGTCCGGAGACTCTCTACTTTTGGAATAACTCTACAATTCTATCTTTACCTAAACATAAACGGAACCTAAGCAAACACAAAACCTACTATGATACAAGATACACGGGCAATTTAGCCCAAATCCACACACTAGGCCGATCCAACAACTCGTTGAATATATGTATCTTCTAAGCCCATCTTGATCACGGCCCATCTCCGTGTCTGGCCAAAATACGGTGGTAACACATGCCCCCCTGGTTTTGGCAATGATAATTCCAAAACCACTCTGTGTGTTTTTTCCCTTCTTCTCCTCTTTTTTTTTATCGGGCTGCGCGTAGACAAAATGCGTGGCAGAACAGAACCGTCACGCTACCCCTTCATCATGATGCCCTCTTCTCAACTCCTCGCAAAGGCATGATTTGACGATTTTGGCAAGGTAACTGGGAAACCGCTATGGCATTGAACCGTCTGTCCACTATTCCCCTTATTTAAATCAGCCTGAACATTTCGCAGTCCCCATCTTCCTCCAGTTGCCAGAAAACCCTCTCCCTTCACCGGAAAAACCCTCTTTCTCACCATGGCTTCCTCTGCTTCCTCCGGTGTGTCCTCCCACGCCTCCAACTCTCTTAGCGACCGAGAGCCAGCTGCACCACCTGGCGTAAGATTTTCGCCCCACGATGGTGGGACGAAAGGGACTGGGATTTCGCCATCTGGTCAGAGGACTATGCGTTCCTGACTGACGGCGAAGAGAGCCTCCAGTTCCTTATCGACGGGGAACTGGAGGCGAAGAGCAGCGACGACGCCTGGTCGTGGGACGGCGTCGACTCTTCCGCCGAGGAGGAGGAATCGGAGGAGGACACCTCCTCCGACGAGTATCCGCCGACGAAGCGCTTCCTTCGGGTCCAGCGATACGAAGATGACGACGAGGGCGAAGAGGTCCCGCTGGTTTCTTCAGCGGCGCGGACGATGCAGCGGCAAAGAAGACAGCGAAGAGGACGGCGGCGACGACAGCGGCGACGACGACCTCGGCTTAGATTAGGAATCAGTAGTAATAGTCGTAGCAGTAGTAGGCCCCTTTTGTAACCGATCGTCCTGTAAGCAACGATCTTTTGAATGAATGGAAACCTGTTTCCCCAATATTGTTCTTCTTTGCTTTAATTTTGCCGACAACCGAAATAAGTCGATGCTTCAGAAGTCAATGACGCTGTATCGGCTTCCTACATACTGTATGCACACAGTCAAACAAGTCACATCGCACAGAGCCGATGACTACCCATCGGCTTCTCCAAAAAACCCGTTGACAGGGTCAACCTTCGGTTGCATCCTTGGACACATTACAACGGCCACTTCTTGGTTTCAAATGATGACCTGTGACCTTCCTCAATACGGGCGACCCAAATCTCCCATTGCCTATCGAAAAACGTGCCCCGCGCAAACGACTAGTGATAAGAAAGGATGAAGATGACTATTCCGAGATCGCCAAGGTGGACCTGTTTGTAACATGTGCGAACCTCTAGAGTCGATGGCCGTGCATCGGCTATATATATATATTTTTTTTTATTCGGCCGATTTTCAGCATCGGCCCCCATATTTTTACTGTCCATCATCTCACGTGCCTTACTTAGCCGATTTCATGCATCGGCCCCTCGTATTTTCACTGTCCAACATCCCACATGCTTGGGAAATATTTCTTGAGATGTTGCCCATTGACTGCTACTGGGAATTTTACACCATCTAACTGCTCGAGCATGTATGCGTTTCCTCTCAAAACTTGGTCAACCCTGTACGGACCGTGCCAATTTGGAGACCATTTACCATATGTCGCATCCTTAGTCCCCAAGGGCAACACAGCTTCCCATACCAGATCACCAACTTGGAACTCTTTCGGCTTCACTTTCTTGTTGTATGCACGAGCTACTTTGGCTTTGTTCTCTTTGATTTTCTCGAGTGACCACAGCCTGAGCTCAGTTAAATCCTCTACACTGTCACTCATCAGGGTTGCATATTCTTCAGTCGTCAGATCGTCCTGAAAAGTGACGCGTCTTGATCCAGCCGTAATTTCCCAGGGTAGGACGGCTTCTTGTCCATATACTAGATGGTATGGTGAAGTTTTTATTGCTCCATGGCACGACATACGATAAGCCCATAATGCTTCTGACAAAACCTCGTGCCAACGCCTTGGGTGCTCATCGACTTTTCTCTTGATCAACTTGATGAGACTCTGATTGGACGCTTCAGCTTGCCCATTTGCTTGAGCATAGTATGGAGATGATCTAATCAGCTTAATCCCCATGTCCTCGCAGAACTTTCTAAACTCTTGAGAAATAAAGACCGAACCTCCATCGGTCGTGATAGTTTGGGGAATCCCGAATCTATGGATGACATGTTCTTTCACAAAATTGATAACATCCTTCGAGTTTACTGATTTCATTGGGACAACCTCCACCCATTTAGTGAAGTAGTCAGTGATAGCCAGAATCCACATGTGGCCTTTGCTTGATGGAGGATTGATCTTGCCGATCATATCCATGCCCCAACCTCGGAATGGCCAAGGCTTGATGATGGGATTCATTGCTGACGCGGGCACCATCTGGATTTTTCCAAACTTCTGACATGCTTGACACCCTTTGTAGTAGTTGAAACAGTCCTCAAGCATGGTGGGCCAATAAAACCCTGATCGCCTAATTAACCATTTCATCTTATGAGCCGATTGGTGAGTTCCACAGGTGCCTTCTGTACCTCGTGTAGAGCTGATTGGCCTCGCCGACCCTGCATTTGAGCAATAGCCCTTCCAAAGGTCCTCAAAACATGTCATCCCCAATAAGCACATACTTCATGGCTTTGTACCTTATCCGTTTAGGTGCCACCCGAGCCGAATCTTTCAAGTAATTGAAGATATCGGCTCTCCAGTCATCCGCTTCCAGGAACTGTACCTGAACATCGGCGCCTTCTACCACGTCCTTGTATCCTGAAGCCATCTGCGCAAGATCGTTCGCCTCGGTATTCTGCGATCGTGGGATCCAAGTGAAGTTTACGTACCGAAATTGCGTCATCAGCTCACGGCAGTGCAGCCATAATGGGAAGAGGGACTCGCTCTCGCACTTGTAGTCCTCCGTGAGCTGGGAAATCACCAACTTGGAGTCTCCAAAAATTTCCACTGCTTCCGCTCCAGCTTCGATGAGTAACTCCATCCCTTTGCATATCGCCTCGTACTCGGTTACATTGTTGGTGCAAGAGGTAGACAATCTGATGGAGAAGGAAAATGTTGCCCCCCGAGGCGACACGAGTAAAATGCCGATGCCGCAGCCGTCGTCACAAACTGATCCGTCGAAAAACATAGCCCACGCTCTTATGGACAGTGCTGTTATGTTGGTGTTGATCCTTTCAGCGATAAGATCGGCCAGCGCCTGCCCCTTAACTGCTTTCGCAGGTTGATACCGGATGTCAAACTCTGATAATGCAAACATCCATTTGCCCAGTCGGCCTTTTAACATAGGAGCCGACAGCATGTGCTTTATGACGTCTGATTTGCATATGATGATGATCTCTGCTGATAGCAAAATGTGGCGCAACTTGGTGCAGGTGAAAAACAGGCAGAGGCACAACTTATCGATATCAGGGTACCTCGTCTCTGCGTCCAGCATCCTCCTGCTTATGTAAAAGACGACCCGCTCCAGCCCATCATAAACTTGCACCACTACCGAGGCGATGGACGTGTCAGCCACTGACAAGTAAATGTAGAATGGCCTGTCAGGCTGAGGTGGAATTAACACTGGCGGTTTTGTCAAATACTCTTTGATCTCGTCAAAGGCTCGTTGTTGTTCTGCCCCCCAGCGGAATTCCTCGTCAGATTTGATTTTTACTAGCCCCATGAACGGCTCAATCCTTCCTGACAGATTGGAGATGAATCTTCTGACGAAGTTGATCTTGCCGATAAGGGACTGCAGTTCTTTCTTCGTGGTGGGTGGCTTCATTGTTCGCACTGCCTCCTGACTTTTTAGGCCGATCTCAATTCCGCGTTCATGGACCAAAAAACCCAAGAACTGACCGGCCGTCACCCCGAAGGCACACTTCTTCGGATTCATCCGTAGGCCAAATTTTCTTGTTCGGTCCAGGACCCGTTGCAGATCGTCCAAGTGTCCGTGCGCTGAAGCAGACTTGACCACCACGTCATCGATGTAGATTTCAACCAATTTTCCGATTAGGTCATGGAAAATATAATTCATGGCCCTTTGGTACGTGGCGCCGGTATTTTTCAGTCCAAACGTCATGACTACATATTCAAATAACCCCACAGACCCTGGGACTCTGAATGCGGTCTTGTGTATGTCTTCTGGAGCCATGAAGATCTGGTTGTACCCGGCGTTGCCGTCCATGAAGCTCAAAATTTTATGACCAGCTGCTGCATTGATCAATGTTTCTGCTACCGGCATCGGATATTCATCCTTTGGGGTAGCTCTGTTGAGATCTCGAAAATCTATAGCAACACGCCATTGGCCGCCCTTCTTCTCCACAGGCACGATGCTAGAAATCCATTCAGCATACCTGCATGGCCTGATCAATTTGGCCGTCAACATTTTCTCGACCTCTTTCTTGACTTCTTCCAGAATTTCGGCCTTCATTTGTCGTGCTCGCTGAAACGGCCAAATCCTTTTTGAGCGGGAGCCATGCTCGATGATGCTCTGTCCAACCTGTGCATCTCTGTAGTCCCGTGAGAAGCGCCTGATATTGTTTCAACAGGCTATCATCGGGCCCCGCAGACTTGGTTCTAACTTTCACGATAAATGTTGGTCGTGGCTTATCCTCAGACCAATGTCGATCTCTTCTAGATCATCACCGACGTAAACCCGCACCTAGATTTCCGCCCCGCCAAATCGACGCTAAACACAGGGCAAACGGTGGGTGAAGACAACAATAATTTGGGCCGATCGCTTGAATCGCCCCTTTTGCTTGCATCACCAAGGACGGTTTACACCTTATTATTTTACATGGCGAGCATCTCTCCGCCACGACTACATGAGCCGTTTGTCGATGATCGCTGCTTTTATTTTTTGTGGCCGATCGCAGGATCGGCCGTACCACGATGTTCGTGGGCTTTTCTACTGTAAGGCCGCGGATAAGACCAGCCTCACCCCGCTTTTTGTAGCTTCAATACGCCGCAGCCGCCTAGATTGATTCCAGATCGCTCTTGGTCTTCGCTTCCCACGCTCATGCCAGCTATGGAGATCTCGATAGAATCGTCTGCGTGGATGACCTCCACTTCGCTCCATCCCATCGATCGTGCATCGATGCATTGTGGACGGATGCAGCAATTAGCGTGAATCCAATCCTTCCTAGCAAGACCGTGTAGTGCTTTTGTCTCTGACGAAGAATGACGTGGGTACAGTTTTCGCCCACCGCCAAGTCCACGCTTAGTACGCCTTATGCTGAAGACTGACCGTTGAAGTCGCTCAACGTGACGTTGGTTTTGATCAGATCGGCGGTGGAGCGTCCCAAACGTCGTAGCATAGAGTATGGCATGATGTTGACTGCCGCTCCAGTGTCCACCAACATCTTGCTGACAGGTTGCCCGTTGATGTAACCTCGCAGGTACAGGGCTTTCAGATGTTTGTAACCCTTCTCGCGTGGCTTCTCAAAGATAACCGGCCGTGGGCCGCAGTCAAACTGTGCCACGGGTAGCTCATCGGTTCTTGGCGCGCAGAATTCTGACGGGAGTACGAACACCATGTTTGTGCCAGCTGATGTCCTTGCATCGGCTTTTATTGGTTTGGGGCGCCACTCTTTCCTGGTCGGGTGGTCATCCGTTTCCACGGCCTGCCTCACTTTGACGGCCAGATCAGGCCGTGCTTTCTTCAAGGCGTGGAGATACTGCGCTTCAGCTTCCTCTAAGTTACGCAGCCGCTGCACTCTGCGCTTCTGGGTGTGTCTGAGTCCGTCGGGGCACCACCTTGGACGGTGATACCTGTCTCCGTCCCTGCCATCCTTTGGCTCCTCGAGGTCCCTTGCTCGAGCGGACTCCCTGTGGCGGCCTTGGGGCTGAAGAGGCCCTAGACGTTTGAATACTGACACTGGCCTCGTGTCTTCCTTTTGCTGACCGCATTCCGGGCAGTTGTCGATTGTAGGCAATCGGCTCATTCCCGCACCCCAGCAATACCTGAAGAAAGGACAATCCCAATGCCTGTCTGCGCCCTCCTTCTTCCTCGGCGGCCCTCTAGCAAGGTGCTCATCTCTTTCGTCGTCTCTGTCACGCCCGCGACGTTGGTCGTACTGGCGCTCATACTTGTTAAGGAGATGCGTAGAATGTGGCTTCTGATATCGCACTCTCCTCACTTGTTCCTCTGTTAAGTACCGCCTGTCATTGTGGCTGGGCCGGTCGCATGGACTAGCCTCCTTTCTTTCCTTGCCCCGAGAGTGACCACCGTCCTCCTTGTACGTGTCATGGGGGTATCCAGCCCCTGCCATGTTAACGCCGAACGAGAAATCCAGCTTACGTCTTGCGAAGCGACTGAGTTCTACCATGTTGACGCCGGGAAATGGGTTTGTGTCCACTTTCATGGCGAACTGCCCAAGGATCAGACGGCCTTGTTCTATAGCCATCTGGATTTGGCGGCGAAGCTCTTTGCACTCGTTGGTGGTGTGAGTGAACGAATGATGCCACTTGCAGTATGGCCTCCCGTTCATTTCCTGAGCCGTAGGGATTTTGTGGCCTTCGGGTAAATTCAGCTGCTTCTCCTTCAGCAGCAGGTCGAATATCTGCTCAGCTTTGCTCACATCGAAGTCGAACCCTTTCGCCGGCCCTTGCTGTTTCACCCATTTGCGTGCAGCCACGTGATCTCGCCGAGCCCATTCAGCTACGGCCACCTCCTGGTCCTGCGCGGGTCTTCTTCTTCGCATCGACCAGGCTTATCGGACGCTTGAATTTGTCTTGGTACAACTCGTGGTGGCGCTGCTCATACATTGTCGTTTCGGGCCATGTCGCCAATGAGTCAGATTCTACCGAACGCCATATCCTTGATGGGTGCCGAGACCCAACACCGCCAGCTCGACCGCTTCTTTCTCGCTTAAACGAGCCGAGTAACATCGGTTCTTGACAGTCTGAAGCTGGATGTACTGCTACCGCTTTCCTCGCTCGCCGCACTGTGTCAGATCCGCAATGCCAGCCTCGAGAGCCTCTGAATGGTACTGGACGTGGAACTGCTCTTCCAGTTGCTTCCAGGTATGGATTGAGTCAGGTGGTAGTGAGGTGTACCACCCAAAGGCTGGTCCTGTCAGAGATTGCGCAAAGAATCTTACGCGCATCTGATCCGACGCCGAAATCATCCCTAGTTGTGCCAGGTATCGGCTTATGTGCTCGATCGAGCTTGACCCTTCTGACCCGCTGAATCTTGAGAACTCAGGGAGCTTATACTTGGGTGGCAGCGGAATCAGATCGAACTCGTTGGGGTACGGCTTTGAATAGCCGATTGTCCTTCTCTTCGGCACGAAGCCGAACTGGTCCCTTAAGATGGCACCGATTTGCTCCACTGTTTGAGCCGTAGGGGCTGAATTCTCATGACTTGTCCCAGTGGCATACTTAGCTAGCCATGCCTGTTTGCCAGCGTCTATACCCGCCATCGCTGCTCCAGGCACGCCTGCCCCTGAAGATCCTGTCCCACGCACTCCTGGCGCAGAAACTCCTGCAGTTGCAATCTGCTTGGTGCGCGTCCGGTTATTGCAGTCCGGCACGTAGGCGCATATATATCCGTGTGGGATCTCCTTAGGTGGCTCAAACAGGAATTGGCAATCGCCTGGGTCGCCTCCAGCCTTGTAGACGACGTAAGCCGCTGCTCCTGGCGGCTCTGGAGCGGCAAGTGCGAACGGGAGCTGTGGCCTGGTTTGGAGCGGTCTTTCTCCCTGGTGAGTCCCTAAAGTAGGTCCCGACGGAGAGTACTGATGCTTCATGATCTCGAACTACGCACCGCAACCCGCCGAAAGCGTTCACTGTGCTCGTAATGGCGGTGCAAAGAATGAGCCACCATGTAGTTGACTTCCGTCAGAGGGCTCGTGCGCTCTTCCGAAGGAAAGATGATCCACCTCATTAAGAGCGCCGGGGAGAACCCTTCCACCTGATGCCATGCGACGGGTCCTCTCAAAAGAGCCGATGAGGTCTTCCTCGAAGAGGGCCTTGATCTCGTCATTTGGCCTTGTGCTCATCAGTGATCGTGTACGGATCGGGTCTGCTTCTCCATTGCAGCGCTTGTTGATGTAGACGTTGTTGAAGGTCCCACCGGCGTGTAATGTGTTGCCTGCCAAAACCCACCGGCGAGCAGCGATCGGCAACACGTAGAGCCGGAGGCTCCTGTGATCGCCAGCCTGGTCCCTCGGGCGACGGCCCGCAAGACACGTCCCGGCTTGGTTCGAGATGCCACCTGACCTATACCTGGTCGAAGGTGAAGGATTGCTCCGATTGATTTCCTGCATGATAAACAAGTATACGTAAAATTCGAGCCATAATCGGCTCCCAGGTTTCCCTGTAAATCGGCTCCTAAAGCCGATTACCCCATGGTTCTGCATTAGATTTATGATAACATGGGGTTTTGCTTGATCACTACAAGTTAAATCGATCTACGATAGTCTAATGTTTTCACCATGCAATTGGAACATCCTACGCGTGATTGAGCCTGGTACGTACAAAAGATGAAGAATATTAACCCTAGAGGAGGCCTAATAACCAACGTAAAGCCAATTACCGGAACATCCTCTCTAGAGCAAATAAGCCACGTCTTTATGCATTACTGGATCGTTCAACCCGTTTGTAAGGCCTCACTACGTAGATATTAAACTAAACCTTGGTGAACAAGGCACAACTATAACAGATCGAATCGACTAAATAAAGATCAAGCAAGGTGCTACCCTTGCACTTCGGGAAAAGGTGCAAGGGTAGCGTGATAGCTAGAGGTAGCATAACTTCGACGATAGTAAAGAAAAAGCACCGATGCTAGCCTCAAACAATCTATGATAATGGTATTACTCGCCATAAAAAACGCTTCAGTACGAGTAAAACCAGGTAATGAATAAGTAGATACTGCCTAGATCGCAAGATGCGATCTAGGCAGCATGGCACTTACCCGAAAGAAACCCTAGAAACAAGGGGTGGCGATGCGCCGAGATTGTGTTTGTTGTGAACGTGGTTGTCCTCCTCTTTCAATATCCCTAGGTACATATTTATAGTCCAGAGACTCTCTACTTTTGGAATAACTCTACAATTCTATCTTTACCTAAACATAAATGGAACCTAAGCAAACACAAAACCTACTATGATACAAGATACACGGGCAATTTAGCCCAAATCCACACACTAGGCCGATCCAACAACTCGTTGAATATATGTATCTTCTAAGCCCATCTTGATCACGGCCCATCTCCGTGTCTGGCCAAAATACGGTGGTAACAGAAGGACAATGATCCACACATGTGGAGCCCTCATCTACACAAGATCAACAAGCTCCTACTGTTGGAGACAATCCTGCACCAACACCACAATCTGCTGAAGACCATCTGTCCCCTGGACAAGCTGGTAGTACCAGGCCGGACTATCCGCCCCCTCCAAGGGGCGGACAATCCGCCCCTGGCACTCCAACTCGTTCCAGAGGATCCGAAGGATAAGTCAACAACTCTAAAGCTCCCAGGCCGGACTCTCCGGCCCCTGAGGGCAGATTATCCGGCCCTAGGTCTCCAACTCCAGTCAGGCTTTCTCAGGAAGATGGTTCTGGTACTTCACCTCCCAGGCCGGATAGTCCGGCCCCTCCAAGGAGCGGATTATCCGGGCCTGAAGAAAATGTTCAGCAACAATCTTCTGGCAGTAACGGTGACCAAGATCAAGGGCAGGGCAGTAATCAAGACAAGGATACAACTATTGAATCCACTCCTCCTAGAAACAATAAGGACATTGAGGCTCGTCGCAAGGCTCAGTCGATCGGAACCTTGAACTAAGAGGTCACACTCTTGACAAGGTTGTGGGTGATCTACGACGAAGGGTATCCACTAGAAGAGAGCTTGCAAGCTTCTGTGATCATCAAGCTCACATTTCCATGGTTGAACCGAAGAAGGTTTTTGATGCTCTTGAAGACCCCGATTGGGTTGTCGCAATGCATGAAGAATTAAATAACTTCGAATGCAACAAAGTTTGGAAGCTCGTAGAAAAGCCAAAGGATTGCCGCAATGTTATCGGCACCAAGTGGATCTTCAAGAACAAACAGGATGAAAATGGCATTGTTGTGAGGAATAAAGCACGACTCGTGGCTCAAGGACTCTCTCAAGTAGAAGGAATTGATTTTGGCGAGACCTACGCTCCTGTGGCTCGCCTTGAGTCCATCCGTATCCTTCTTGCATATGTAGCCCATCATAATTTTAAATTACAACAAATGGGTGTTAAGAGCGCTTTCCTTAATGGTCCTCTTCACGAGTTAGTATACGTCAAGCAGCCCCCGGGGTTTGAGGACCCCAAATTTCCGAACCATGTATATAAACTCGATAAGGCGCTCTATGGCCTTAAACAATCCCCACGTGCGTGGTATGAGCACCTTAAAGAGCTTTTGCTAGACCGTGGATTCGAAGTTGGGCAAATCAATCCCACTCTTTTTACTAAGAAGGTTAATGGGGAGCTTTTTATATGCCAACTTTATGTAGATGACATTATTTTTGGCTCTACTAACCAAGCTTTTAACGATGAATTTTCGAAGCTTATGATTGACAGGTTTGAGATGTCCATGATGGGTGAGCTCAGGTTCTTTCTTGGATTTGAGATCAAAAAACTTAGAGAGGGAACCTTTATTAATCAAGCTAAGTACATCCAAGACATGCTCAAAAGGTTCAAGATGACGGATCTAAATGGTGTTGCTACCCCTATGCAAACAAAGTGTCATCTTGAGCTCAATCCCAAGGGTAAAGACGTGGATCAAAAGGTATACCGATCCATGATCGGCTCTCTCCTTTACCTTTGCACATCTAGGCCCGATATCGTGTTAAGTGTATGAGTGTGTGCAAGGTACCAAGCCGCTCCTAAAGAAAGCCACTTAGTGGCAGTCAAGCGAATCTTCTGATATTTGGTTCATTCCCCAAATTTTGGATTATGGTATCCCAAGGGTTCAAGTTTCTCTCTATGTGGTTACACTGATTCAGACTGGGCTGGTGACAAAGATGATAGGAAATCAACCTCTGGTGCATGACAATTCTTGGGCAGGTCTGTAGTGTGTTGGTCATCAAAGAATCAGAATTGTATTTCACTCTCAACCGCCGAAGCTGAATATGTTGCTGCTGCAAGTGCGTGTACTCAATTGTTATGTACGAGGCAAACTTTAAAGGAATATGGTGTCAATTGTGACAAAGTGCCTCTTTTATGCGACAATGAAAGTGCTATCAAAATTGCTTACAATCCCGTGCAGCATACAAGAACAAAACATATAGAGATTCGCAACCACTTTATTCGGGATCATGTTGCTCGTGGAGATATCGCTCTATCCTTTGTGAGCACGAAGAACCAACTTGCTGATATTTTCACGAAGCCCCTTGATGAAGCAAGATTTTGTTATTTGAGGAATGAGCTAAATATCATAGATTCAAGGAGCTTGGCTGGACTACCCTTGCACACTCACTTGCTCTTATTCATGTATTTGGTTTAGATGCGGGCATAGACATAGGGGGAGTGTGGTCCTAATTGATTGGGCCAACCCTCCCCCCATAATGCCGAAAGCAAGTCAAATCATTTCCCTTAATATCATTTTGTGATATGTGGGTCATCGATGAGCATTGGTTTTGAACTCAAGATACATCTTCGCGGTGTCATGCCATGCGCTCCAACATGGTGGCTTCGACCACCGCCCTCTTCCTCGAGAAGAGTTGGTTTTTCATGGGTCTCGTTAGATTTTCTTGCATATCTCTTGTTCTTTTGGAAAACACACTCAAATTTGGCTTTTGATTGATTTGATTCTTGCAAATTTGGGTGTGAATTCTGGGTGTCCAGGGGCGTTAGCATCGCTCTTCTTCCTTTTTGGCGTTTCGATGCCAAAGGGGGAGAAGTAGTTCTATTAGGTCTCGTGGATTTGCAAGGGTCGGGCACAAGCTATTAGATTTTAGTCATTTTTATTTGCTTGCTTGTGCCTTTTCTAGCGTGAACTCGTTTGCTATTTGTGTTTGTCTATGTAAGACTATGTCGTACTCCACTATGTTTGGTATTCATGGAATTCTGGATTTATCTATCATGGACCCCATGGAATTCTGGAATTATGGAGCATATTTTATGGCATATGGATTCATGGGATTATCTATGTTTTCCTTGGCTATGTTTGGCATATGGAGCATATTTGGTGGCATATGGATTCATGGGATTATCTATGTATGCCTTGGCTATATTCTCATTCCGGTGGTATGACATTTTTCCCAAACCTTAAAGTAGTGTTCTCCCTAGTGTGTGTATTTGTATTCAAATACAAATCTTAAATATGCACACATCTAGGGGGAGCGTCTTTCTTTATTTAAGGTGGCATTTGCCGGTTTTATTGCAAATCCTAGTATTGTCATCTAACACCAAAAAGGGGGAGATTGAAAGAACATTTCTTAATCCCTAGTGTTTTGTGTGTTAGATAACAATACCAAGGATCATTTAATGTGTGTTGAAGTGTTGCAGCTCTATTTGAGAATAAAGGGAAAAGGAATCTGCCTTTGGGGGCGGATAATCCGGCGCCACCAGGGGAGGATAATCCGCCCCTCCCTTTGCCCAAGCAGGCGCAAGCCCCAGAAGGGGGGCAGAATTTTGGCCGGATTTTCCGGCCCCTCAGGGGGCCGGATAATCCGCCCCCCTGCTCATCGCCAAGGCGCAAGCCCCAGAGAGGGGGCGGAGTTTTGGCCGGACTTTCCGGCTAGGCCGGATTATCCGCCCCCCAAGATCTTCACCAAGCTTCACCAAGGCGCAAGCCCCAGAAACGGGGCGGAGTTTTGAAGGGTTTTGCGGCATAGTAAATCAAAATTTTCTACGGATGCGAACAGAGGGAAAGCCAAGATCTAATCTAGGAGATGCAAACAACGAGAGAGATTGGATTATATCTTCATACCCTTGAAGATTGCACAGCGGAACGTTTGTCGGAACGTGGGTGATGTAGTCGTACTCGCTTCTCCTCCTCGCGATCCGATCCGATCTAGCACCACAAGTGGCGGTGCCTCCGTTAGATGCACACGTGCAGCACCTCGACGTCTCCTCCTTCCTCGGTCCAGCAAGTATGGTGGAGGGAAGGATTGGATCTACAACGCGACGGCGCGGTGTATGTGGTGGAGATTTTCTGCAGCAGGGCTTCGCCTACACGCAGTCAGGAGGGAGAGAGAGAGAGAGGAGGGCAGCAGGGCGACTGGCTTGAGGGGAAGGTGTGGGGGGTGGTGCACCCCCAACCCTCTTTATATAGAGGGGTGGGCGGAAGCCCTAGCCCCTCCCCCAAGCCCAAACCGGCGGCCAAAGGAGGAGGAGTGGGGGGCAAGGAAACCCCCCCCCCTTCTAGAAGGTCCAAGCTAGGGTTTATCCCCTCTTGGCCGGCTGGGCCCTATGGGGCCTTGTGCCCCTGGACCAATGCGGCCAGGGCACTCCCTCATAGGCCCATGCCCCCTCCCGGATAAGGATGGCAATTTTACCCATGGGTACGGGTACCCGCGGGTACCGTACCCGTATGGGTAAGGTATGGGCACACTTTTATACCCATGGGTAATACCCATACCCTACCCGTTAAGTCACGGGTATGGGCACGAGTATAGACTTGTACCCATGGGTATACCTATACCCTGCCCGTTTAAACTGACGTGTCAAACTTATCTATAGAATTTAAACCTATGCGGCCGAGAAGCCTAGGGACGAGTATGAGATTACAACTTCTAAACTTTAATTTGATACTTTCATGTACTCATCTACTATTAGTAAGTAGAGATTATTGTCTTTTTTTAAATATGCTGAAAGTAAAATTTTGAATAACTCATATACTATTGGATATATCCGTCGGGTACCCAATGGGTACGGGTACCCGTCAGGTATGGGTATAGGTAAAGTTTTATACCCGTGGGTACAGGTATGGGTAAATTTTTATACCCATTGGCTACACGGGTATGGGTATGGTGTCGCTCTACCCTGCCCATACCCTACCCATTGACATCCTTACTCCCGGAAGGTGGGGCCACGTTGGTCCCCTTCCGGAAGGTTCTAGAAGCTTCCGGTACAATACCGATTAAACCGGAACAATTCCGAACTCCAAAAACTGCACTGCCTTATATGAATCTTATTCTCCGGACTACTCCGGAACCTCTCGTGATGCCCCGGATCCCATCCGAGACTCCGAACAAAAATTCATAAACCAATTATCCAATCTATCCTAGCGTCGAGACACGTTAAGTGTGTGACCCTGCGGGTTCGAGAATATGCATACATGATCTTCTATCAATAATCAACAGCGGGTCCGAAACCCATATTGACTCTACACATTCATCGATGATCATATCGGATGAACCACAATGCCAGGATTCAATCAATCCCATATATATATTCCTTCGTCTCGCGATATTTTACTTGCCCGAGATTTGATCGTTTGCATTGGTCATACCTAGTTCAATCTCGTTCACAACAAGTACTTTACTCGTTCCGTAATCCGATATCACTTTGTGATTAACTCCTTAACCACATGCTTGCAAGCATTGTTGATATCGATCAGCGAGTGGGCCTGAAGTATATCTCTTCGACTTGGGAGGGACAAATCCCATCTCGATACATACAACCCAACAGATACTTTCCGATCACCTGAGAGATGTAGGGTTTCGTAGCATGGAAAACAAAAATTTTCTATCGCATACAAACAAACAAGCCAAGATCTATCTACTAGATTGTAGCAACGAGTCGATGGAATAACTTACCCTCGAAGATTCCAAAGTGTTTAACGAGAGCAGATTCTCGTGGGTGATGTAGTCGTACTCTTCCCGATCTCAAGATCGTGTAGACGATCCTTCCGGCCATGCTCCGGCAGCGCTCCAATCGGTCACACGCTTGGTACTGACGAAGACCTTCCTCTCCCTTGTTCCAGCAGGCATGGAGGTTGTAGCACTCTCGCGATTCCGCAAAGACAACGGCGTGGTACCGGAAGTAGAGGGGAGATCCCGCAGGGCTTCGCCTTAAGCCGGAGCGTGTATGGTGGAGTATGAGAGAGAGCTATTAGTGGTCTAGGGTTTAGACACACCAATTAGAAGGCTCTAAACCGAAGGCTAGAGCAATTAGAATCTCTAAACCGAAACGGCTCTAAACCGGAGATTAGAGGATACGAACTTGTGTGTCTAGAGGAGGAGGCCCTGCCCCTCCTTTTATGGGTGGAGGGCGCGCTGCCAGGAGGAGGGAGTCCCTCCCCAACTCGGCCTAGGTGGGCCGCCGGCTTGGAGAGGAGGGACTCCTACTCCAAGTTGGTTTCAACCTCCTCTTGCTTGTTTCCCACAGTTTCCTGTTTTAGCCGTTTGACTTTCAAACTGGACATTTGACTTTTCAGTTTTAGGATTCAATTTAATCCTATATTTGGAACAGCAAGAACACTTAGTACATGATGCAATCATTCCAATATGTAATGACACATTCATGTACACCTCCCCCCCGGAGTGCCGGACATTCCGGAACCTTCTAGAATATTCCCGATGAAAACACCGGAATCATTCCCGAACTCCGAAACGGGACTTTCCTTATATGAATCTTATTCTCCGGACCATTCCGGATCACCTCGTGATATCCCGGATCCCATCCGAGACTCCGAACAACATTCGGTCTCTTTCTCATAATACCATAACTACTCAAAACAACGTCGAATCCTTAAGTGTGTCTCCCTACAGTTCGTGAATTATGCGGACATGATCGAGACACTTCTCCGAACAATAACCAATAGAGGAATCTGGAAATTCATATGGCTCCCACATATTTCTACGATTACTTTGCGATCGAATGAACCACTTACATACGATACCAATTTCCCTTTGTCTCACGATAGTTTACTTATCCGAGGTTATGATCGTCGGTATCTCTGCATACCTAGTTCAACCTCACATCGATAAGTACTCTTTTCTTGTTACCGTGATATGTGATCCCTTGTGAGCCAGTCACATGCTTGCAAGCTAATTGGATGACATTCCACCGAGAGGGCCCAGAGTATATCTATCCGTCATATGGATGGACAAATCCCACTCTTGATCCATGTGTCTCAACCAATACTTTCCGAACACTCAACGCCACCTTTATAGCCACCCGCCACGGTGTGGTGTTTGATGTCATCAAAGCATCCATCCGTAAAGGTGATATGCATGATCTCATGGTCGAAGGAATTAGGTTACTATGTATCAGAAAGCATATAGCAATTGAACTATTGAAATGACTTGATCTTTATGCTACGCTTATCTATAGGAGTATGTCCACCATATCATTCTCCTAACGATATGATCTTGTTGTTGATAACATCTCAATGTTCATGATAGGGAAACCACAATCATTAATCAACCAACAAGCTAGCGAAGTATAGAGGCTATACTAGGGACTTCAAATTAAGTTTACAAATCACACAAGTATTAATGTTTCCTTGTTAATACTATTATAGCATGAATGTAAACATTTATCATAAACACAAAGATATAATAATAACTACATTTATTATTGCCTCTAGGGCATATCTCCAATAGTCTCCCACTTGCACTAGAGTCATCTAATCTAGATTACATGGTAATATACCGAACACCCATGGCAGTTTGGTGTTGGTCATGTTTTGCCCTCGGGAGAGGTTTAGTCAATGGATCCGCCACATTCAGATCTGTGTGTACTTTGCAAATCTTTATATCCCCATCCTGGATATGTTCTCGAATAGCGTGAAAACGCAGCTTGATATGCTTCAGCTTCTTGTGTGACCTCGGTTCTTGCGCATTGGCTATGGCGCCCATGTTATCACAGTAGATAGACATTGGATCCAGCGCACTAGGAACCACACCCAGCTCTGTAATGAACTCTTTCATCCATATCGCTTCTTGTGAAGCCTCCGAAGCAGCCATGTATTCTGATTCAGTTGAAGATCTCGCCACAACGCTTTGCTTTGCACTCCTCCAGCTAACTGCTGCACCATTCAAAATAAATACGTATCCAGATTGTGATTTAGAATCATCCGGATTGGTGTTCCAACTATCATCGGTGTAACCATTAACAACGAGCTGTTCATCACCTCCATAAGAAAGAACCATATCCTTAGTTCTGGATCCACTCCTGGATCACTTTGATATCTGCTAGTTAAACTAACAGCATATGCAATGTCGGGTCTAGTACATAGCATGGCATACATTAGAGATCCTATGGCTGAGGCATAGGGAGTCTTACTCATCCTTTCTCTATCTTCTGCCGATGTTGGACTTTGAGATTTACTCAAGGTCGTATTGGGCAACATGGGCAAGAACCCTTTCTTGCTTTCTTCCATTCCAAACCTCTTTAGAACTTTGTCCAAATATGTACTCTGTGACAATGATATTTGGCGTTTCGATCTATCTCTATAAATCTTTATGCCCAATATGTAAGCTGCTTCGCCAAGATCCTTCATTGAAAAACTATTATTCAAATATTCCTTGACACTATTAAGAAGGTCTACATCATTCCCAATCAACAATATGTCATCCACATATAGTATTAAGAATGCTACAGAGCTCCCACTCATTTTCTTGTAAATACAAGCTTCTCCATAAGTTTGTATAAAACCAAAACTTTTGATCACCTTATCAAAACGTTGATTCCAACTTCGGGATGCTTGCTTCAATCCATAGATGGACCGTTGAAGATTGCATACCTTGTTAGCATCTTTAGGATCGACAAAACCTTTGGGTTGCATCATATACAACTCTTCATCAATGTCTCCATTGAGGAATGCTGTTTTGACATCCATCTGCCATATCTCATAATCATAATATGCAACGATTGCTAACATAATCCTCACAGACTTTAGCTTCGCTACTAGTGAGAAAGTCTCATCGTAGTCAACTCCTTGAATTTGTCGAAACCCTTTTGCGACAAGTCGAGCTTTATAGACAGTAACATTACCATCAACATCTGTTTTCTTCTTGAAAATCCATTTGTTCTCGACAGCCTTTCGTCCATCCGGTAAGTCCACCAAAGTCCATACTTGGTTTTCATACATGGATCCAATCTCGGATTTCATGGCTTCTTGCCATTTATTGGAATCTGGGCTCATCATTGCTTCCTCATATGTCTCGGGGTCATCGGTGTTGTCCACCAACATGACACTCATAACGGGATCATACCAATCTGGAGTGGTACGAGTTCTCGTTGACCTCCGAGGCTCAGAGTAACTTCAACCAAGTTTCATGATCACCATCATTAGCTTCCTCTCTTATTGGTGCAGCACCACAGAACTTCTTCCGGTGCTGCGCTACTCGCAATTTCGAGAGAAGGTTCGACAACCTCGTCGAGTTCTACTTTCCTTCCAGTCACTTCTTTCGAGAGAAATTCCTTCTCTAGAAAGGATCCATTCTTGGCAATGAAGATTTTGCCTTCGGATCTATGATAGAAGGTATACCCAATAGTTTCCTTCGGTATCCTATGAAGACGCATTTTTCCGCTTTGGGTTCAAGCTTGTCCGACTGTAACTTCTTTACATAGGCTTCGCATCCCCAAACTTTAAGGAACGACAATTTAGGTTTCTTCCCAAACCATAATTCATACGGTGTCGTTTCAACGGATTTAGACGGTGCCCTATTTAAAGTGAATGCGGCTGTTTCTAATGCATAACCCCAAAATGATAGCGGTAAATCTGTAAGTGACATCATAGAACGAACCATATCTAAGAGAGTTCGATTCGACGCTCGGACACACCATTACACCGTGGTGTTCCCGGTGTCAATCGTGAAAGTATTCCGCATTTCTTCAAATGCTCGCCAAACTCGTAACTTAGATATTCACCTCCACGATCAGAACGTAGAAATTTAATCTTCTTGTTACGTTGATTCTCTACCTCACTTTGAAACTCCTTAAATTTCTCGAAAGTTTCGGACTTATGTTTCATGAAATAGATATACCCATATCTACTCAAGTCATCCGTGAAGGTAAGAACATAACGATAACCATCACATGATGCTACACTCATTGGACCACACACATCGGTATGTATGATTTCCAATAAGTCCGTAGCTCGCTCCATCATACCAGAAAATGGAGTCTTAGTCATTTTTCCCATCAGACATGCTTCGCATCTTTCAAGTGATTCAAAATCAAGTGATTCAAGAAGTCCATCAGAATGGAGTTTCTTCATACGCTTCACTCCAATGTGACCAAGACGATTGCCACATATAGGTCAATTATTGCTTGATTTCAAACGCTTAGCCTCAATGTTGTTGATATGTGTATTTCCACTATCGAGATTCAATAAGAATAGACCATCTATCAAAGGTGCGTGTGCATAAAACATATTACTCATATAAATCGAACCATTATTCTCGATTTAAACAAGTAAACCGCCTCGCAATAAACAAGATCCCGATATAATGTTCATGCTCAACACAGGCACTAAATAACAATTATTTAAGTATAAAACTAATCCCGATGGTAGATGAAGGTAGCGTCAACCGCGATCACATCAACCTTTGATCCATTTCCCACGCGCATCGTTACCTCGTTTTTCGCTAGCTTCCGTTTATTCTGCAGCACCTGTTTCGAGTTACAAATATGAGCAACCGAACCAGTATCAAATACCCATGCACTACTACGAGTACTAGTGAGATACACATCAATAACATGTATATCAGATATACCTTTCTTCTTGATGTTGCCATTCTTCGATCCGCCAAGTACTTTGGGCAATTCCGCCCAAAGGACCTTCTCCCTTGCAGTAAAAGCACTCAAGATCGCTTAGGTCCAGCCTTGGTCTTCTTCGCGTGGTAACTTTCTTACCACCCTTCTTGAAGTGTCCTTTGCTTAGACTTGCCTTTCTTGAATTTGGTGGTCTTATTGACCAACAACACTTGGTGCTCTTTCTTTATCTCCACTTCAGATTTCAACATGGCAAAGAGTTCGCAACGCCTTGTTCATGTTCTCGCATGTTGTAGTTCATCACAAAGTTCTTGTAACTTGGTGGTAGTGATTGGAGGACACGGTAAATCCCCAAAGAATTAGGAATAACTATACCCAAGCTTTGAAGTTTGTTTATGCCTGACATCTTAAGCACATGCTCACCGACTTGAGCTGCCTTCTTCCATCTTGCGCTTAAAGAACTTTTCATAAGCCTCATAGCTTTCAATTGCCGCATGAGTCTCAAAAATCAATTTGAGATCCTCGACAATATCATATGGGTCTGACTCTTCAAACCTTTTCTGAAGCTCCGATTCCAAACCATACAAGATAGCACACTGAACTATGGAGTACTGATTCTTCCGAGCGAGGTAAACATTCTTTACTTCATCGGGAGCATCAGCTGCAGGTGGGTCACCCAGCGGTGCATCCAGCACATAGGTCAAATTACCAGCTGTGAGGACAATCCTCAAATTGCGGAACCAATCCGCGAAGTTGCTTCCATTGTTTTTCAACTTTTCTTTCTCTAGGAACGCATTAAAATTGATGGTAGGGGCTGCCATTGATCTACAACATATTTGCAATAGTTTAGACTAAGTTTATGACAAATTTGAGTTCAAATTAATGATGAAATTAAACTAGGTGAACTCCCACTCAAAACAACATCCCTCACATTGTTTTAGTGATCACACGAACCAAATCCACTACATCAACACCGATCATCACGAGAGTTGATATAGTTTCAATGGCAAACAATCGTCATGTTCATCATATCTACTATATGATTCATGCTTTACCTTTCGGTGATCCGTGTTCCGAGACCATGTCTGTACATGCTAGGCTCGTCAAGATCAAACCTTAGTTTCCGCATGAGAAAATCTGGCTTGCTCACGTTGTATACACTTGCGGAATCTAACACACCCGATCATCACGTGGTGCTTCGAAACAACAAGCTTTAGCAACGGTGCTAACTAAGGGTGAACACTTTATGACTTGAAATTCATGTGCATGAGGGATCATCTTATAATGCTACCGCTGCCTACTAAGCAATACAAGATGCATAAAGGATTAACATCACATGCAATTCAATAATATGTGATATGATATGGCCTTTCTTCTTTGTGCTTCCGATCTCCATCTTCAAGCACGAACATGATCTCCATCATCACCGCATTGCATCAAGGTCAATGACGCTTCTCCATGGTTGTCGCCCACCGCTTCAACTATTACAACTACTTTGAATAGACACGCGGGTCTTAACATAAATTAAAGACAACCATATATTCCCGCCGGTGCCAACTTTACAATAAGGAACATTGCATACATCGATATAATCACAATCATGGCCATATCACATCATCAACACCCTGCAAAACAAAGTTAGACGCCTCTACTTTCTTTGCATATTGTACGTGGTTTGGGGCTTTCAATAAGTGTCGTTCTAACTTACGAACAAGAACCACAACATTGATACTAGCATTGTTGATCACCCGTTGTAAATTGGATCTTAACTATGCTAGGAGAAACAGGCACCCGCAAAGCCACTTATGCAATACAAGTTGCATGTCAAGCGTGGAGCAAGTCTCATGAATGATTTCATGTAAGGTTAGCCCGGGCCGCTTCATCCCAACATACCGCAAGATGCAAAGTACACAAGAATCAATCGACAATAAAAGCATCAACGCCCACAATGACCATTGTGTTCTACTCGTGCAACAGATCTACATATAGACACGGCTCGATACCACCGTAGGGTTTCAGAGCATGGAAAACAAAAATTTCTATCGCATACAAACAAACAAGCCAAGATCTATCTACTAGATTGTAGCAACGAGTCGATGGAATAACTTACCCTCAAGATTCCAAAGTGTTTAACGAGAGCATATTCTCGTGGGTGATGTAGTCGTACTCTTCCCGATCTCAAGATCGTAGACGATCCTTCCGCGCCATGCTTTAAGCGCTTCGCAGTGATCACACGTTCGGTACTGATGAAGACCTTCCTCTCCCTTGTTCCAAAGCAGTGGAGGTTGTAGCACTCTCTCGCGATTCAAAGACAACGGCGTGGTACCTAAGTAGAGGGAGATCCTGAGGCTTCGCCTTAAGCCGGAGCGAGTATGGTGGAGTATGAGGGAGAGCTATTAGTGGTCTAGGTTTAGACACACCAATTAGAAGGCTCTAAACCAAGGCTAGAGCAATTAGAAGCTCTAAACCAAACGGCTCTAAACCGGAGATTAGAGGATAGGAACTTGTGTGTCTAGAGGAGGAGGCCCTGCCCTCCTTTTATGGGTGGAGGGGCAAGGCCAGGGAGGAGGGGAGTCCTCCCAACTCGGCCTAGGTGGGCTGCCGGAGAGGAGGGACTCCTCCTCCAAGTTGGTTTCAACCTCCTCTTGCTTGTTTCCCAGTTTCTGTTTTAGCCGCTTGACTTTCAAACCGACATTTGACTTTTCAGTTTTAGGATTCAATTTAATCCTATATTTGGAACAGCAAGAACACTTAGTACATGATGCAATCATTCCAATATGTAATGACACATTCATGTACCCTCCCCGGAGTGCGGACATTCCGAACCTTCTAGAATATTCCCGATGAAAACACCGAATCATTCCCAACTCCGAAACGGACTTTCCTTATATGAATCTTATTCTCCGGACCATTCCGGATCACCTCGTGATATCTCGGATCCCATCCGAGACTCCGAACAACATTCGGTCTCTTTCTCATAATACCATAACTACTCAAAACAACGTCGAATCCTTAAGTGTGTCTCCCTACGGTTCGTGAATTATGCGGACATGATCGAGACACTTCTCTGAACAATAACCAATAGAGGAATCTAGAAATTCATATGGCTCCCACATATTTCTACGATTACTTTGCGATCGAATGAACCACTTACATACGATACCAATTTCCCTTTGTCTCACGATAGTTTACTTATCCAAGGTTATGATCGTCGGTATCTCTGCATACCTAGTTCAACCTCGTTACTGATAAGGTACTCTTTTATCATTCCCGTGATATGTGATCCCTTGTGAGCCAGTCACATGCTTTCAAGCTAATTAGATGACATTCCACCAAGAGGGCCCAGAGTATATCTATCCGTCATATGGATGGACAAATCCCACTCTTGATCCATGTGTCTCAACCAATACTTTCCGAACACTCAATGCCACCTTTATAGCCACCCAGTTATGGTGTGGTGTTTGATGTCATCAAAGCATCCATCCGGTAAAGGTGATATGCATGATCTCATGGTCGAAGGAATTAGGTTACTATGTATCAGAAAGCATATAGCAATTGAACTATTGAAATGACTTGATCTTTATGCTACGCTTATCTATAGGAGTATGTCCACCATATCATTCTCCTAACGATATGATCTTGTTGTTGATAACATCTCAATGTTCATGATAGGGAAACCACAATCATTAATCAACCAACAAGCTAGCGAAGTATAGAGGCTATACTAGGGACTTCAAATTAAGTTTACAAATCACACAAGTATTAATGTTTCCTTGTTAATACTATTATATCATGAATGTAAACATTTATCATAAACACAAAGATATAATAATAACTACATTTATTATTGCCTCTAGGGCATATCTCCAATAAGAGACACCTTTATGATCACCCTCTCATAGGATGACGTTTGATGACCTCAAAGCTTTTTTCCGATACCAGGGAGTTGTATTATCTCATGGTCTAAGGAATACAATATTTGACATAAGAAAAGCTTCGCAAAGATGAACACGATTGCACGATCTAATTGCTTCGCTTAGTTTGGGTATGTCCATCATATCATTCTCCCAATGATATGATCTCATTATTAATTGACAACTCATGTCCATGGTTAGGAAACCTTAACCATCATTAATCAATGAGCTAGTCCATAGAGGCGTACTAGGGACACGGTGTTGTTCACAAACCACACAAGTATTAAAGTTTCCGCTTAATACAATTCTAGCATGGAATATAAACATTATCATGAACAAGAATTATAATAATAACATCTTTATTATTGCCTCTAGGGCATAATTCCAACAAGTTTCCCCCGAAGAATCCGCCCTTGGGGCGGAGTTTTCCCAGGGGGCAGATAATCCGCCCCCAAAGTTGTGCAACGGCCAGATCTGGGGAGGGGGTATTTAAGCCAGCCATCCCCCTCCTGCCAGAACTCTTGATTCATCTCGAAAAAGACCAGATCAGATCTGAAAGCTTCATCCAAGAGTGATCCACCTAGATCCACCCAAAGGCCCCATCCCTTGGGGAATCGAAGGAGGAGAACTCGATCTTCATCATCAGCAATCAAGCGCTTCATCTCCTCTCCATTCATTTGGAGAACCTCCGATCTAGTATTTCTTGCAAATATCTAGATCCTCGTTTTTGTTTATATTGATAAACCTTGTTCTTGTGGAAGCTTGTTGTCATCCCGGGAGCCCCCAATTCAGTTGTGGGTGTGTGCCCCAATAGTGTTGTAAAAGGCACCGGTTCCCGCCTCGAAGGGATCCAATAGTGGAGAAGGTGGATCAGGCCTCTCGTGGCGAGATCCATCGGAGAACAGGGTGAGGCCTATTGTGGCGTGGTGGTCTTAGAACCGCCCACCCCTCCAACGCAGATGTACTTCCCTTAACAAGGAAGGAACCGCGGTAAAACAAATCCCTGTTTCTCCGCGTGCTCCACTACGGTTTCCTCGCTCCTCTTTTACGTGCTTAGTAGTTAGGGTTACATATAGGAAAATTCTCGTAGTTGCATATCTAGATAATTTACTTTGTGTCAAGCCTAAAATTGAAAAAGTATTAAAAACTGGTTAGCACCTATTCACCCCCGTCTAGGTGCCCATACGATCCATTTCACATGCCTCTAGCCGCCCGTAGCCATGTCGCCACCGTCGCCTGCCCATCCCTCTCGGTCTCGCCGTCGAGCCTATAAGAGGAGGCGACCCCCAGCCGTTTGAAGCACACCATTCCACTCCCCTCACCTCACTGATCGTTCCACCCTCTAGCCGAAGCACGAGGAGCAGCAGCTCGCCGGAATTGCGCCAGATCAGGCCGCCTCTGGAGAAGAAGGGAGCCATTGATTTCGACCACCCCCGGAGCTGCCTCGACCTTCCCTGAGCTCGCCGTCGACCAATCGTTCGTCTTCCCGCCTCGCCGTCATTGCTGGAGCCCTGGTATGGCCCCTATGCACCCCCACTGAGCCGCTAGGGTACGAGCTCGCCTGTGACATGTTCATCGTCGACGACGACCCTTAGCCGTTGATCGTCCTTCTAATCCAACGAACCACACTGCCCACCCCCTGTCAGCTGTGCCCCGCGCTGCGGAGTGACACTGGGCCAACCCATTAACCTTTCTCGCGCAGCCCAACCGTTTGAATTTAGATTTTTCTATTTTAATTCAAACACAGTTCTGTCCTTAGATTCAAAAATCAACCTAGCTCGATTCAGTGAACCAAATTGCATGAAACCAATTTTGATAGAAAGGTACTGGAATGCTTAATCCAAGCCCTTTGGATTCAAATCATTTGGATCTGTAGATCACCCTTGGTAAAAATAACAATTCAAAAGCTTTTCTACATTCAAACATTTTTCAAAATTCAACCATAATATCTTTTGAGTTGATTCCAACTCTCAAAAATCACATTTGATCATATCTTTCAGAATATATAAAAACATATGGGTTTACTTACAGAAACAATGTCCAAGTAATAAAAGAATGCCACATAGGCATTTCTAGTCACTTTAATTATTTAAAATAAAAAGGTTAAACCTTATTAAATTGTGACACCACTTTAAATCACATTCCCGTGTACTAAAATATGTAGTGATGACATGTGTCAACATGATCCCATGTTTGAGTTGGAGAATATTAAATCTTAAGTAGTTTTTCAATGAGTAGAAATGACTTTTCTCAAATTAAAATAAATAAGGCAAATGCTTTAATCTTGTAACATAGGTGATGATTCTAGATCATCTATAGTGCATCCTTGTGTGATGATTGAAAATAGTTAAGTATTGTTTGGTGATTGTGTACCTAGTATTTATTTTTAGACGCTAGTACCGACCAAGGATACGAGGAGGAAGGAGGATACTACGAGGAAGAAGCCGAGGAGAACTTCAACCACTACTTTGCACAAGGCAAGCCTTACTAACCAAGTTGACCTATGCAAGCTAACACTTGCAACCTAGCAAGTTTATACCACTACCTTAGCAAGCCAAACCATACAAGTTTTACTTGCAAGCTTATACCACTTGATAAACCATCCTAGTTTTATTTGCAAGCTTTATACTTTATTTCTTTATCAAAGCTATTTCTTAGAGTTTACTTAAGTGACTTGTAGATTCTAGGAAGATAATTGAAGGTTGCATAAAGAGCATTAAATTTGGCCTAAGCTAGATAATCTTGATGTCATCCTAAGGCATGAGATTGAACTTAATTAATCTCCACTTGTTTACCACCCCTCATTAGTGCTCACCCCACTTGTAGATGCTAGTGCTAAGCATAAAACTTGATCAACTTTAGATGGGAATACTTGGTGAAAATGGTTATGAAAACCTTAGAATGATGAGTCATTCTACTGAGATGTGTTGACATGTGTTTCCGAACACCAGATGATTTTGATGATGAAAATGTTGAGGCATGAGCCTTAGCCCTTTATAAAACTGATGGTTGTCTGGATGCGATACCATTCCAATTTTACCGTACAACCACAATACCCGAAAATTGGGTAGGGCTTGACTGGAAACTTATATACCTTAGTATGGGTTCCCTCACGGCCAAGGTCTGAGTTGAGGATACCTTGTGAAGATTGTCTACCTGTGCAGTACCCAAGATGACAGTTGGTCATGGTTGGGAGTCTGAACTCACAGGAGAGGTGCCTATACTAGGGCGTGTAATTGAAAGGTTAGGATTGATTATCTGCATACTGAGTATGGTGAATTCAGGATTTGTTCCTGACGGATGTATCGAATGTTGTGGTGAAAGTGTACAATCTCTGCAGAGTGTTAAACTATTCGAATAGCCGCGTCCGCGGTTATGGACAGTTGGAGTGGCCATATTGTTCCCCCGTCTGATGTTTTTAAAATGACTTGTGTAATGAATTGAGACTTTGACTTGACCACAACAGAGTTGTGATATGAAATTCAAGTTCCCACTTAGGTGTTATGAAATTTCAACTAGTTTCTTGCTTCTGAACTTAGTAGAGGTAAATCTGGCTTTTTGCAAAACAAGCCTAGAGCTTAGTGCCCTACTACAAAAACCCCCTTCACTTGTTAGTGTTAGTTTATGAGTACTTAAAGAGTACTCATGGCTTTGTCCCTGGCATTTCCCGTGGCCAGACTATGAAAAGGAGTACCAGGATGATGGACCCTAGGAAGGTTACGACAACTAGGATCATCTCCCATCATCAGCATTTCCAGTGACCCCGAAGATGGAGCTTCGCCTACGCTACCTTTATTATTACGTTATTCCGCTGCTTGAGTTGTATTAAGAACTGGATCATGAGATCCTTATTTGTGTAAGACCTTATGTAAGGTTTGTAATGGATGATGTACTGTGATATCCAAATCTGTTATGTCTCGCAAAAATGGTAATCTTGGGATTGCGATGTACGGAATAACAGGCATCTGGGATTAAAAATCCGGGTGTTGACACTATGTCATGGGTGAGTGTCAAAACTATGCCGTGAGTGGCGGCACTATGTTGTGAGTGACGAAATTATTCGGTTGGTGGCGGCACTATCACTAGTGGAGAACGGGCCTATCGTCCCGATTCATGAGGGGCTTTTGTCCCGGTTGCGCAATCGAGACGGAGAAATCGGGACTAAAGCCCCAACCCCCTCCCCCTTTAGTCCTGGTTGTGTTGCAAACCAGGACGAAAGGGGATCCATGTGGACGCTGTTTGGAGTGAGGGGGAGCACCGTTCGTCCTGGTTCATAATACAAAACGGGATCAATGTTTCTCTGATGCGGCTGCATTTTGGGCACTTTTGTGCCGCGAGAGAGAATTCATTTTATATTTTTTTCCATTTATTTTACTACCCCATTTATTGTTTTCCTTTTATTTTGTGTTTTGCACTCAGAAATGAAGGAACCATTATACTCCCTCCGTTTCAAAATATAAGATGTTTTAGGTTTGTGAAGAAAATGTATCTAGTCTTTTTTTAGTGTGTAGATTCACTCCAAACCCGAGTGATCCTACATATTAAAATAAATCTAGATAAATTTTATTCACAAAACTAAAACATCTTATATTTTGAAAAGGAGGGAGTATTACACAACATCGGTATGTAAATATAGAGCTCGAAGTGTCGAACATATTACATATGGTACAAGAGTTTCATGCATATATATAATATAATCTCTTTTTACGGTCCCTAATCCACTATCAACATATCCCGATAGTATTCTCCTTTTGGTTGTAGGACCTCTGCATCTAAGAAACCTGCCAATTCCTATTGAATTGCTCGTACGCATTTGGTAGAAGACCGTCTCGTAGCCATTCGATCTAATTTAAAGGAGTCAGCATATATGAATGAAACTAAACACAATTGATGGTAATAAAAGAAAATTGTGAATATTGTTTACATACCTAAAGTTCCTCTAAATTTTTTCCCTTCTCATAGGTCGTTTGACGAATGAACTCACAAACATAGTATTCACATAAATTATTCCTGGGTCCCTGTGTTAGATACTTTACGAGAACATAGTTCAATCAAGCATGATAATGGTATCGAAACTAGAATCAAAGAAGATGCATGGATCTAGCTAGTAGTACTTACATCTAGTGGTTGAAATGTAAGCTCCTCTTTCCATTCACCCTTAACCTTGTTGGTGAACCATTTCCAAGCGCTGCCTGGCAAAGAAAATGAATAAAGGGAGTTATTAATTAGTTGATATCGGGAAATGAATGAAAGTTTTTGATATAGTGCCATAATAATTGAAATTACCTCTGAAGCATTGTCTGCATGTCCTCCCACGTCTCAAGGGTTTATGTCAGGTTGTATGATTAGCATTGTCTGCATGTCCTCCCACGTCCATGACTTGTACTACTCCTTTGTCAGGTTGAATGATTAGCAGAATAAAGTGGAAGCTACACAAGCATAAATCATCAATTATAGACTTAACATCGAGTAAGAAAAATATAATTTGTACAAGACAATAACACTCACTCGTAGTTGTAAGGAAATAGTATTTCCCTTTTGGTTTCTTGAAACCTTAACGCCTTTGCAATTTTATCCTCTGTATCCTTGGGTTTATTTTCGAGATTATGTTGATGAACAAAATATGGGTCAATGAACCCAATGTCATAGATGTGTCCTCGTTTGCATTCGAGAATCTTCATTCTACATAATATAGTGAGTATGATTATATATACAATAAACGAGGTGATCTAGCTAGAGACTTAATTACAAAAATAGTACTTACAGACAATAGTCATTAAGATCGCTTTGTCGATGGTGTCTTGATTGAATAACTAAAATAGTTCCTAAAATTCAATCATTACCTCGGCATCTCCATACCCATAATGCTTGTTTATAACTCCCAGCATTATCCAGTTTTTTCCTTCCTTTGAGGCTTGCATGTACCACTTATGAAATCTTTGCATTTTTGTTGGTAGATGATTGACCTCCTTAGGTTTGACGAGAGGGTTCCTGTGCCGGTATTGGTATGCTACATCAACCATGGGGAAGTACTCTAACTGGGATACGTACTGAGCAATAGTCATACCATGAGCAGTGGCCGCATCTCCGTACATTGCAACATACTCTAGATCATACTTATCGACCGCACATTTGCTCGACCCCACATTGGTATCGGAAATCACCTTGAGTGGGGGGCACGATTATTTTTTTGTTCTCCGAGTTTGGGAACTGATTTCCCCACTGTTCAAAAAATAGGCCGAATCAGTGATTAATAGGCAGATTAATCGCTACTAGGGACCTGACCGTGTCAATTACCACTAATCATTTGTGTTAATCGTTTAGCCTGATTAATAGCTCTGACAATCCGATTATTAGGTATGTTTCTGATTAACTACTACACTTGGTCAAAAAATTTGCAAAATTATCAATACATATCGCCCATCCATCTGCTAGCCCGCCCTAATGAAGTTGGTTTTTTGAAGCTCCTCCTCGATCCCTGCCTCTAGGAGCTCGATTTCTGCCATCACCAGCCAGTTCCTTGTCGTTGTTGACTAATTCCTCGTAGTTGCCAATCAGACCTCAGATACAAGAGCTCGAGCGCCTTGAGGATCTCATTCGGGAGCTCGAGGCTGCCTTTAATAGGGTAGGTGGTTGAGGTGAAAGAGGAGTCATATGTGTTTTAGTTGCCAATTTTTGTAGGTTGTACCTATTAATATCCAACCGAATAAATCAGTTAATCGTCCAAATTCTGATTAGTCGATACTCCCAAGACAACCGAGCAGTTAACGATTACCGATTTCCTTAACATTCATTTCCCGCTTGCACTACTACTCTTCGACCGCACATTTTCCACATGTGACTTGAGAATAGAGTGCTCAAAGTCTGATGATAGCCTTGGCTCGGATTGATGAAGGGTCTTCAACATTTTTTGCACTCGGGCTTTTTCTTCTTTGGTGCTAGGGAACTTTGGCTCTTTCGGCCGCTTCAGGTTACCAAACCACTCTTTCGTTTGGGCCTTTGTGGTCACCTCATTCTCCTCTGGAGTATAGTCATAAGATCTCTTGGGAGGATCCTTTGGTACTTTTGGGAGGGGCTCTAGTCGATGTCTCAGTGACCGGTTACCACTCCCTAGAGTAGCGGTGGTAATCTTATGCTTTTGCTCCTGAGCCATAGTGGGCTAAGATGGCTGCCACGACGGCTGCGCTACCGAGATGGTCAAGGCGTGTCATTGACGATCTACTGGAGACGCATTGGCAAACAAGACGGCTGTGCTGGAGGCGAGTGAGGTGGCGGAGACAACTGTTGCACTAGAGATGGGTGAGGATGGAGTGCTCTGAAAATTCGATGGCCTTGGCGTCCGATTTGGAAGCACGATCTTTTCCTTTCACCATAGAATGCTGACGTTTTTGGCTTCTCCTAGTTTAGTCATATCCCCTTCACCTGCAGGGTAGTCAAGCTTCAGCTGGTGAAATCCGGTCATAACTTCATCCACCCCAACAACGGCATAGCCCTGTGGAACCAGACAACAATGGTAAGTTGGTTTAGGTCCAATTGGTAAGTCATAGCCGACCTCCACCTTCATGGTTATGTTCACTACTTTAACATGTAGCTCACAATGTGTTGTCTTCATGATATCATCCACTAGGTAGCCAAGAGGATCCATTGTCGGTGTATCATCATCACCCCGCAGCTCAGTGGAAGCCACGCTGCTTTTCCGATTATTAGATATGCTGGCAGCATCGAATGCAGGTTCTACCATGTGCCGCTGAGATGGGTCGGTAGTACCTTGTTGGCTAAGTGCGTCAATTTGATCATGTTGTCGCTTTACTTGTTCTTCTATGTTATGCATCTGGTCTGCCTGTTTCCTTGCTTCAATTTCATCATTTTCCTTTCTCCTCTTACGGCTTCTATCGGTATATTTCTTCCTGCCGACGGGAAACCCAATTTTCCATGGTTTGGAGCCTGATGTGTCTCTTGTTCGTCCTGTGTGTTCATCATTCCCAAGGGCGAGTGTGAGCTCGTCGTTCTATCTATCGGGAAGGAACTTCCCCTCTTCAATAGCCTTTACTGCATTTCTAATGTCTTTTATGCGTACGGGATTTTCATCATGTCTTTTGTTATATATGGACTTCCCTTCTGAGTTCAACGTGCCCCCATGCCCGTAAAACCAATTTTTTACCTGTTCGAGCCAATTGTTTGTCTCTGGAGTGATCTCTTTAGCATGAAGGTCGTCTTCAAGTTTCTTCCACTTAGGCATGCTATTCCTACAACTACCTTGCCCCGTAATATGGTGATACTGCTTTTTAGCAGCATTTTTGTTATTCTTTTCAGAGCTAGCTCCGATTTCTTGTATGCCACAAGTCATCCCAGTCGTCTTTTATCTTGTCATATGCTCCAGTGAACTGCAGAGTCTTCTCTTTCACGATAAAGTCAAGGTGCAATCTTTTCTTCTAGTTGGTGAATTGCTAGGCCATCTTCTTAAGATCCCACTCCTTGACCTTTTTCTTTATGGTATCAGCAAATTGCTGTGCATTCTCTCTATCCTCATTTGGATTCTCCTCATTTGCTTCCACCTCTAGCATAGGTAGGGTGAAATTAACAATGAGCTGTTTCCAAAGAAAATCTTTGGCTTTGTCACCGACATATCTACCTCCTCCATCCTTTGGCCTATTCCATTCTCGAACGGTGATCGGGATGTAGTCCCTAACAATAACTCCACATTGTGCTACAAATTTGTTTTTAATATGAGTGGGAGCCGTCGGTTCGCTGTCTTCAGTGACTTTTTTGATCATGTGCCTTTCATGGTCTTCCAACTTTCTGGTTGGGCATCGTTTTCTCTTTGTAGAAGATTTTCTCAATCTGGAGGGCTAAAAGAAGAAAGAACATTAATATATGTATATAGACAGTAGATGATTAGTTAATTAATATATATTCACCACGCCAGAGTTTATAATATTTAATGTGTTGGGAATATGCCCTAGAGGCAATCATGTATGATGATATTACCCATTGTATTCATAAAGTAATTAAGTTGTCCTTGTATGAATATCTGATGTGTATCATTGAATATGTGATTCAGTTGTGGAACTATACATTCATGTTGTTTGTACTAAATATCCTTGGTCATCGAGGTTGTGCTGGACACACAACTTAGACAAATGCGAAAGTCGGCTGATGACTCGCTTCACTTGTCATGGGAATGGTGATGCTATTCCGACTTACACAGATTCGGCTAAAGAGTTCAGCGAGTCGGATTGACCCATATTGAGATACAATGAACAAGTCGTCATTTGTATGTCTCAATCAATATAATCCTTAGACATGAGGTTGTTGCATAGTCCGAGGTGAGGATCACCGACTTATGTTCTGTCAAACGCTGATCCGTAATAGGGTAGTTATAAAGGTAGAGTTCAGGTCGACTGAGAATCAAGATGCGTGATATGAATAGCCAAGATGGTATTTGGCCCCTCCACTTAGAGAGATGTTCTCTGGGACATCTCAGATGATATGATTCGGTAAGCATGGCAATGCACGACTCGGCTAAGTGTTAACCAAGGAGATCGACTAAGAGTTAGTCAGATGAATCACTTATCTCGGATCGAGAAGAGAGTCAGACTATTTAAGAGATAGCATTTATTCGCCTATAGTTTCGACAAGGTATATCATGAGGCAGAAGGGACTCGGACGTAAGTCACATTGGAAAGGCATGTCGTCATGACACTTTGGTACTTGGGAGTCGGCACATTCTGCTAGGAGCCGCTACCGACTGATCGTTTGAGATTTGGACTCTAATCGTTTCCATGTAGCCATGAGCCTGTTGAAGGGAATATGCCCTAAGAGGCAATAATAAAGTGTTTATTATGTGTATTCCAATTATATGATAGATGTTTATTTTGCATGCTATAATTGTATTAATACGGAAACGTTAATACATGTGTGTTTAATAAACAAACAGAAAGTTCCTAGTTATGCCTCTCTCATAAACTAGCTCGTTGATTAACAAGATGATCAAAGTTTCCTGATCATAGACATTGGATGTTGTTAATAACGAGGTCATAACATTAGTATAATGATGCGATGAACATTCATCCGAAGTATAGCGTTACGATCAAAGTCATTGAGTTTATATTGCTATAACAACTTACAAAGTGATCATAATCCTTAGACCATGAGATCATGTCAATCACCAACACCGGAAGAGTTTCTTGATGACATAAAACGTCACACCGTAACTGGTTGATTATAAAGATGGCTTCAGAACTACTAAAATGTTATGTTGAGGCTCATGGATCGAGAGTGTAATTTGTTCATCCTGATGACGGATAGATATACTCTGGGCCCTCTCGGTGATATCACATTGGTTAGCTTGCAAGCAAGTGATTTGATCACTAGAATGTTATATCACGGGGATGAGAAAAGAGTGCATGTCGGTAACGAGATCAAACTAGGTATGGAGATACTGATGATCGAATCTCGGACATGTAATATATCGTGAAACAAAGGGATTAAGATACTAGCGTAAAAGGTTCCGACGATCACAGGAAAGTCATCATTGAATGTGTGGGAGTCAGTATGGATCTCCAGGTCCCGCTTCTGATTATTGATCGGAGAAGGGTCTCGATCATTTCCGTATTATTCGCGAACCATAGGGTGGCACACTTAAGGGACACTGACATCCAATTGCAGCAAAATTTTCATGCCGGAAAGAATAACAAGCGCAGGAATTTATTTCATTAGATACCGAAACAGGTTTTCGGGTGAAATTGCGGAAAGTGTTTTTGCATGTGAAATGGAATACTAGCAAGAGGTTATATGTGAATGTTTGTCATTAAAGTAATTGACAAAATTCTGAATAAATAAAAGGATTTTTATTTAATGAGAGTTTGCATTAAATTTGGTGGAAATTTAATAGCAATTTTGAGTGGGATTTTGAGTGGAGGGAATTGAAGAGATTTTTGTGAGTGGAGTGTCCACCCACATGAATGAAGGAGGGGAGGGGGCAGCCCCCATGGCCGACGGCAACCCCCTTGGTTGCCCCCTCCTCCTCTAAAAGGCATCCCCTCTCCTCTCTCTCACTCCCACCTCCTCGTGAAGGATCTCTCTCCCCCTCTAGAATTTATTCCCCATGGTCTCGGACTAGCGAGATACATGTTCCCGGTGGCTATTCGGAAAGAAAGGGTTGTTCTTCCGCTACGTCGCTTGAGCGAGGAGGTGGAGGTTGCTCGGTGTCTTATACGTGTGTGTGAGCATGGATGCGCTGCTATTTTGCGGCGCTAGGACTTCCTCTCGATCTTGAGATCGGTAAGAGATCGTCAACATCAACCACGAGTTTAACTTGTTAAGCTTTGTCGGTCTTCAAGGGTATGTTCTCTACGGATATACATCCGCCAGTTGTTTGTATCTAGTAGATAGATCTTGGTACATAGTTCCCATCGTAGGAAATTTTTTGTTTTCTATGCTGTGAACCCTAGAGTGGTGTCAGAGCCGGATCTATGCGTAGATGCTTTACACGGGTAGTACACATATGAGTATGTGGGCGATGATGATCATGTTGTTGCTTCTTAGTTGTAATTTTGGATATTGGTGGCATAGTGGGATAAAGCGTCCCGGATAAACTTTACATGTCCTTGCACATGAGACCTGTTCCACGCTTGACATGCAACTAGTTTGCACAAGTGGCTAGCGGGTTTGTGTCTCTCCTAATATAGTCAATATCTATTTTGCAACGAGTTGTCAACAATTTGGTTATCCTCGTTGTGGTTCATGTTCGTAGGTATGAACGGTTCTATCTTCGAAAGCCCTAAGCCATGTAAAACTTGCAATGGATAAATTAGAGGCGTTTAGTTTAGATAGTTGTTGGGCTAGTATTATTATATGGTAGTGTTGTAAGTAGAAGTATGAGATGATACTATTACAACACACATAACGTGTAAGATCCATAGACCTTGGACTTACACATAGAGGTATGATAGTGATCATATCACGGTGCACATGATGGAGATCATATGCGGAAACCATATCATTTCACTTATAAACATATGATGTTTGATAACATCTTATATTGCTTGTTTGGCATTTTATTAGCATAATAAGATGACCCCTCATTTAAATATCAAAATAATAATGTGTTCTTCCTTAAGTATGCACCAATTATGTTTTCGTTACTCTAAGACATCACGTGATGATCGGGTGTTCTTGGATCCACGACCATATTTCGGGTGTAAGACAATTACACACGCGAATACTAAGGT
Organism: Avena longiglumis; assembly: GCA_030063025.1. Lineage (NCBI taxonomy): Eukaryota > Viridiplantae > Streptophyta > Magnoliopsida > Poales > Poaceae > Avena > Avena longiglumis. The sequence goes on from CP125975.1 coordinate 573,650, forward strand.
TCTAATTTAGCGAGCCTAGCATGTACAGACATGGCCTCGGAACACGAACCGAAAGGTTAAGCATGAGTCATATAGTAGATATGATGCCCATTTGATGCTCGCCTTTGAAGCAACTCCGACTCACGTGATGATTGGACTTGGTGTAGTGGATTTGGTTCATGTAATCACCAAAAAGGCACGAGGGATGTTGTTTTTGAGTGGGAGTTCATTCGTAATATGGATTAGTTGAACTCAATCTATCATAAACTTAGTCTAAACTTTACAAATTCTGTTGTAGATGGCACCACCTTATTTTAATTTCAATGTGTTCATGGAGAAAGAGAAACTTGCAATGAACGATAGCAACTTTACCGAATGGGCCATAAATTTGAGGATTCTCCTCTCTTCTACACAAAAGCAATATGTGCTAGAAGCTCCGCTAGGCCCCCCACCTTTCGATGATGCCCCTGACGAGGAGAAGAATGTCTATCAGACTCGTCAGGAGGACCACAACTTAGTTCATTGCGGCATATTGTATGGGCTAGAGCCGGAACTTCGAAAGTGTTTCAAAAAATGGCAATGCATATGATACAATGGGTGAGTTGAAAATGATTTTCGACACACATGCTACTGTAGAGAGATAAAATGCTTTAGAAAAGTTCTTTAGCTGCATGATGGAAGAGCACAACTCCGTAAGTGAGCATGTACTCAAGATGTTGGGTTACACCGATAAGCTTGTATCCTTGGGAATAACTATTCCCATTGACTTAGGCATCCATCATGTTCTGCAGTCTCTGCCACCTATATATAAGAGCTTCGTGATGAACTATAATATGTAAGACATGAAGAAGTCTCTCCTCGAGCTTCTGTTAATGCTTAAAACTGCAGAAGTGGAGATCTAGAAGGAACATCAAGTGTTGATGATCAATAATAACACTGGTTTCAAGAAAGACAAGAAGGGAAAACGTAAGGGAAGTAAGGGCAGCAAGCCGGTTGCCGTGCCTGAAAAGAAACCCTGAGTTGGACCTAAGTCTGATACCGAGTGCTACTATTGTAAGGGGACTGGCCATTGGAAGCGCAACTTCCCCAAGTATTTGGCAGACAAGAAGGCAGGCAAGGCAAACAAAGGTATATATGATATACATGTTATTGATGTATACTTGACTAGTGCTCGCAGTAGCACCTGGGTATTTGATAATCGGGTTCGCCATAATATTTGTAACTCGAATCGTGGTGGGAAGCGACCGCTAGCAAGGGGTGAGGTCAAGATGTGTGTCGGCAATGGATCAAGCGTTGATGTGATCGCCGTCGGAACTCTACCTATCCACTTGCCGTCGGGATTAGTAATAAACTTGAATAATTGTTATCTGGTGCCAGCACTGAGCATGAACATTGTATCTGGATCGTGTTTGATGCGAAGTGGTTATTCATTTAAATCCAAGAACAATGGTTGTTCTATTTATATGAATGAAATCTTTTATGGTCATGCACCGATGATGAATGGTTTATTTCTATTGGATATCTATAATAGTGTTACCCATATTCATAATGTTGATGCTAATAATATTAAACTTAATGATGATATATCCGCATATATGTGGCACTGCCGTCTAGGTCATATTGGCGTTAAACACATGAAGAAGCTCCATTCGGATGGACTTTTGCAATCACTTGATTTTGAATCATTTGATACATGTGAGCCATGCCTTATGGGCAAGATGACTAGAACGCTGTTTTCTGGTTCAATGGAACGGGCGATAGATTTATTGGAAATTATGCATTCTGATGTATGCGGTCCAATGAGTGTGCCGGCGTGAGGTAGATATCTTTATTTTTTACTTTCACAGATGATTTAAGTAGATACGGTTATATCTATTTGATGAAACATGAGTCTGAAACCTTTGAAAAGTTCAAGGAATTTCAGAATGAAGTGGAAAATCATCGTAATAGAAAGATCAAATTTCTACGGTCCGACCGTGGAGGTGAGTATCTAAGTTACGAGTTTAGCACTCACATGAAAGAGTGTGGAATTGTTTCACAACTCACACCTGTCAGAACACCACAGTGAAATGGTGTGTCGGAACGTTGTAATCGTACTTTATTAGATATGGATCGATCTATGATGTCTCTGATGGACATTTCATTGTCATTTTGCGGTTATGCATTAGAAACTGCTGCATTCACTTTAAATCGGGCACCATCTAAATCCGTTGAAAAGACACCATATGAATTATGGTTTGGAAACAAACCTAAGCTGTCATTTCTTAAAGTTTGGGTATGCGATGTTTATGTGAAGAAACTTCAACCGGATAAACTCGAACCCAAAGCGGAAAAATGCGTCTTCATAGGATACCCTAAGGAAACTATTGTGTATTCCTTCTATCACAAATCTGAGGGCAAGGTTTTTGTTGCCAAGAATGGATCCTTTCTAGAGAAAGAGTTTCTCGTGAAAGATGTGAGTAGTCGGAAGGTAGAACTCGAAGAGGTTATTGAACCTTCTCTTCAAAGTATGGCGAGTAGCGCAGCGCTGGAAGTTGTTCCGGAGTTGGCTTCACCAGTTGAAGAAGGAACTAATGATAATGATCATGAAACTCCGAAAGAGAGTACTACCGAACCTCGCAGGTCTAGCAGGACACATGCAGCTCTCGAGATGTACGGAAATCCAGTCACGAATTTCATGGTTGATGAAAATGATGACCCTGTGACGTATGAAGAAGCGATGATGAGCCCGTATTCCAACAAATGGTTAGAATCCATGAAATCCGAGATGGAATCCATGTATGAAAATCAAGTTTGGAACTTGGTGGACTTACCTCACGATTGAAAGGCTGTGGAGAATAAATGGATTTTCAAAAGGAAAACTGATGCTGATGGTAATGTAATTGTCTATAAAGCTCGACTTGTCGCAAAGGGATTTTGAAAAATTCAAGGAGTTGACTACTATGAGACATTCTCTCCCGTAGCGATGCTAAAATCAGTTAGGATTATGTTAGCAATTGCTGCATATTTCGATTATGAGATATGGCAGATGGATGTCAAAACCGCGTTTCTCAATGGTAATATTGAAGAATAGTTGTATATGATACAACCAAAGGGTTTTGTCGATCCTAAGGATGCTAACAAGGTGTGCAAGCTTCAGTGATCCATCTATGGATTGAAGCAAGCATCACGAAGTTGGAATCTCCGCTTTGATGAGGTGATCAAAGAGTTTGGACTTGTCCAAACTTATGGATAATCTTGTATTTACAAGAAAGTGAGTGGGAGCAATGTGGCATTTCTGATATTATATGTGGATGACATATTATTGATCGGAAATGATATAGATTTTTTAAACAGTGTTAAAAGTTATCTAAACAGCAAATTTTCAATGAAGGACCTAGGTGAAGCGTCATACATATTAGGCATAAAGATCTATAGAGATAGATCTAGGCGCCTAATAGGGCTATCGCAAAGTACGTACCTTGATAAGATTTTAAAGAAGTTTAAAATGGAAGAAAGTAAGAAGGGGTTCTTACCTATGTTGCAAGGCACGACATTGAGTAAGACTCAAAGTCCGGCTACGGCGGAAGAAAGAGAGATCATGGACTAAGTCCCCTATGCTTCAGCCATAGGCTCTATAATGTACGCCATGCTATGTACAAGACCGGATGTGGCACATGCTATTAGTTCGACTAGTAGATACCAATCGGATCTAGGTTCGGAACACCGGAAAGCGGTCAAGAATATCCTTAAGTACTTGCGAAGAACTAAGGATATGTTTCTTGCATACAGAGGTGAAGAAGAGCTCGTCGCTAAGTGTTATGTCGACGCTGGCTTTGACACCAATCCGGATGACTCTAAGTCTCAATCCGGATACGTATTTATCATGAATGGCGGAGCGGTTAGTTGGAGGAGCTCCAAACAACCCGTGGTAGCGGGATTAACAATGGAGGCCGAATATGTTGCTGCTTTGGAAGCGGCTCAGGAAGCAGTTCTGATGAAGGATTCATATTCGAACTAGCTGTGTTTGCAAGCGCATTGGACCCAATTGTGATATATTGTGACAACAATGGTGCCATTTCCAATTCCAAAGAACTAAGATCTCACAAGTATTCCAAGCATATTAAGCGCCGGTTTCACTCCATCCATGAACATGTCAAGGATGGAGATATAAAGATTTCTAAAGTACATATGGATGTCAATGTAGCAGATCCGTTGTAGAGGTCCCAACCTTTAATAAGGTAGAGATCCCTGTGTTTACAATGCTAGTCCCTGGATAAATAGCTAGCATCCACAGTTAAGATGTAATATCAAGAAACAAAGGTCATAATACAACTTTATTACCCTTTATTACCAGGAATAAAATAATTCATTACATCTTACATAGCTCGTTTGGCTATCTCATTTCAATGCAGCAGAAATAACTATAGCATGGAGTCTTTCATCTTCAAAGTGCCACAGGAAATCATGTTGGTTGTAGACTTGTTATCCTAATCAACACACTTCACTAACATCAACCAAACCTGCAACATAATAAGTTACAGCCACAAGGGTCAATACATTTGAACTGTATTAGCAAGTGATATTATGGTAGTATAGTGGAGTCTATCATCTATATGCATTTGGCTAACTGGAGCTTAGGCTTGCTTTGATAAAAATAGATTTTTTCTTATCATTTGAAAACACTAAGTTTTTTATTTGTCAAAATCACCCAAGGCATCTACCAATCATTGATTGAAGATCCTTTAACCCTTGTTCAACCACAAGTTCAGAAATTGGGATGAGGATATTCTTGATAGCTTCCATGTCTTGATGCTCAAATTGTCCATTACCGGGGACACGAATAAGTACTTAGATTTTACTCTCGAGAGAGGTGGTGCACTTTCCCCACAAGACTCGACATGCATCGAGACAAGATCTTTCAGAAGCCTTCCCTTAGACCAAAATGGACGTGCTCCAAACCTATCATCCCCTACCACCAACTGTCCATTTGGCTAAGTTATTGCAACCTATATGATCCAGGCAGAGCCCATAATGCCAAGTGGCTGCACTTGAAGCTTCTCAACATTTGACATCTCAAATCTCTTTGTTCCTAGGTGGCATTCCACAAGTGAGATACACAAGGTTCACCAGTCTCCTGGCCTTGTGTAACCACTCAACAAAAATCCATCCAAGCAATACCATTCCACCCAGGTGATTCATTCACATTGTTGTTTTATTAAACAAAATACAAGTCCTTGACCTAGAAATATTCCATAGCATGAATATAATCCACCCTTGTTTCTACTAGCTAGGCTAAGCATGATAGTAGTAGGAATCTTAACTTAGGGAAAATTCTACTGAGGTTTCATCTACTAGGATTTCCCATGGCATAGTTTATACTTAGCAAAAATTCCATGTAAGTCCTACTTAGAAATATCACTAATGCATAGTGAAAATAATAGGACAAAAGTATGAAGCACCACTTGCCTTTTTGGTAGAGAATATAAGTTCACTCCTTGATCTTGCAATAGTCACACTCTTCAAATTTCACTACAATTCAATCAAGTCACAAATTCAATCTATCATTCAAGCAATTCATCACATAGAATAATAAAGACAATGCAATGCATGCAAGCATGCCAAATATTTTTTTATTTGGAAAAGTGGTTTCTAATAGGTTATAAACATTCTAAAACATCTATTGGTCATTTGTAAAAGTGGCAAAACCATTTTAAGTCAAGTTAGTGAAAATGGCCACTTTAAGTCATTTTTGTTTTGCTAGAAATGATTTAAATCAAAGTGATAATTTTTAGTGTTTGTAAAATATTTTTAAACACAACATGTTAGTGTTTTAAGGTCAAGTGTTTAGTATTAAAACCATTTGCAAAAGGTTTCATCTAAAAACCATTTTAAATCAAAGCATTATTTTATTTTGTTGGAAATGCATTTAAACAAAGTAATAATTTTATAGGGTTCACCAAATTTATTTTAAATCCTAAAACTTGGTGTTTACGGTCAGAGAGTTTAATTCAAATCATTTTCCAAAGGTTTTACTCAAAAAGCATTTTTAAAACATAAACAACATTTTTATTTAACTAGGAATGCTTTAATTCAAGGATTTATTCTTTAGCATCACAAAATATGTTTTTAAATCCAAAAGTTGGTTTCTATGGTCAGTAGGTTCAAAACAATCATTTACCAAATATTTTACTCTAAAAACATTTCTAGAATAATTTTTATATTCAAATTATGCCTACACAAGTTTCTGCAAAAACAACTAATTTACAGAAGAAAATTACTAAACAAAGTGCATGGATGGAAATTATTTGTTGATATAAAGTTTCCAAAATTTGGACGTGTGGATCAAAAGTTATGCAATTTACAAAACCAAACATCTAATAGACATAATTCTGTTTTTAAAACAAACTACAAGCCACGCGTCATCACCTCATTGGCTGGTACCGGTTCGTGAGGATCGAGCTATGTGGAGCATTGGATTTAAAGTGGATTGTGCGGCACAGGTGAGCATACCAGTTCGATTTAAGTGGATCTATCCTACTCACTGGATCCAGATCTAACGGTCCAGAGCAGCTGGCCACTAACTGGCGGCGCTGGCGGCGGAGAGTGGCGGCGGCGCGCTCAGACGAGGATGGTGCCGGCGATACCGGAAGCGAGAGAGGACGTGGGGTGGCTCACCGAGATCGCCGTGGCGAGTAGATGCTCAAGGTGGTCTCTGTCGATGGAGGGGCACGCGGGGTCGTCCTGAATCGCTCGTCGGAGCTGCACTTCTTCTCGGGTGCGGTCAGTCGTTGTCGGAGGCGGGTGTCTGGGCGCAAGCGAGCAAGTAAACGTGTCAAGAGGGTGTGCAAGTTTGTAGAGGTTGAGAAGGAACTCACCATAGGGCAAGGGGCACACGGAGTCGACGAAAGTAGCTCGCCGGAGCTGATGCAGACGACGGTGGTACCCAGACGAAGACGAAGGCAAGGCTGTGGGGCACGTGCAGGCAAGTGGGGGGTACTGGAAGAAGCGCACGGTGATGGTGAACGAGATCATAGCATCCAAGGGGCAAGGGAAGGCAGGTACTGGCCAGAATCGAAGGAAAAGCTCGCCGGAGCAGTGGGCGTCTCGAGCAACAATTGCTGCGGCCTGGTGGCTCATAGACAGAGCCGCTTTGGGGGAAAGGTAGAGGAGGACTGGGCGATAAAGAGGGATTGATCACGGGGTGTAATTAGCGCAGTATCAACGCGAATTAACGCGAGAAGTAACTAACAGAAATGACGACGAGGGGGAAGAACAGGTCGCAGTGGGTGAGGACGATGAACTGGCAAGTGGGGTCACGGAGTCAGCGAGAGAGAGAGGGTTCGGGTGGGGTCAGTTGATCAGTGACTGGGTGGGTGAGCGCCTGAATGATAAAATGTTTCGCTCGGGGTGGGTTAGTTGGGCCTGGCTAGTGGGTTGGGTTGTTTCCCTTCTTTTTATTCTGAAACCTTTTCTTTTTCCATTTTCATTTTCTGTTTTGAATTTGTTTAAACATTTCAAACAACCATATGAATTAAAATCCTTTCCAATGTTTCAGAAATTTTGTTTTCTGTTCAAACATGTATTTTAAAGATAATTTTGGAATATTTCTTTTATTCCCACACGTTTTAATTATTTATTTAAAATGGCCCTTTTTTCTTTATTTAAATAGGATTTTAATATGTTTTCCAACTTTTATTTAAATTCCAAATTTTATCAAATCCTTTTCAGTAGGTTTTATTTATTTAATAGGGTGTTAAATAATTCACTTTGAATTATTTGAAATATTTTTAATATGATTTATTAATCATTTAAAATGAGTATTTGTCTTCAATTAAATAAAATTTGATTATGGTTTTAATACCCTATAAATTTTTATTCAAATAATTCTTTTAAGTTAATTTGATAGATTTTTAATCCCCTTTGTTAAAATTCCATTTATTACTTTCTCGTGATTTAATTAATCATTTCTATTAGGAATTTTATCTTTATCCATATATAATTAGAATATTGTTTAATGCCATATAATTTAATTGAAATCATCTTTATCCCTTTATTTTATTTGGATTATATTTATTTCATTTGCTTATGGATTTGTCCAAGATTTAATTTGGCTTTTAAATATTCCTTATTTATTATTTCTTTCTTTCTTTATCTTATAAAATCCATATCTTTTTATTTATAGATCCAAAATTGGTGATTTCAATTTGTATAATTTTATTTAATATTTGTTTATCCTTTTAGGATTTATTTGCTCACCATTTGGTATGGATTTTAGATGGAAGCTTTATTAGCTTTAGAAATTTATTTTCTTTCATCTTTATTAAATTCATAAGTTTTTATCCATGGCTCCAAATTAAGCGAAACCAATTTCTATGGTTTTATAATACTTTTAGTTATCATTTTGATCATTTATAAATGTTTGTTGATAAATTTTTATATGGATCAAATCCATGGTCTTAGAGAGATCTTGGAAATGATTTCTTCCATTAGGGTTTTTGAGTTTTGGTTTATTTTCCAAGTGTTTAAATTTCAAGATGCATTTATGAAGAATGCATTTCACTTGATTTGATTTTAGGTGGATTCCCTATTATTCAAAGTTTGTTCAAGATGGGTTTTTAAGTTTCCATTTAGAAATAAAAAGTTTCTTTTTACCCTAAATTTCAACAATTATTTATTTTGTTTATTTATTTTTCACATTTTAAAATTTGGAAAATTTTGGGATGTGACATCCGTTGACTAAAAGTCTCCCTAGAGAAAAACATGATCAACACTAGAACTCCATGGGTGTTAGATACATCACTATGTAACTAGATTATTGTCTCTAGCGCAAGTGGGAGACTGAAGGGAATATGCCCTGAGAGGCAATAATAAAGTGTTTATTATGTGTATTCCAAGTATATGATAGATATTTATTTTGCATGCTATAATTATATTAATACGTAAACATTAATACATGTGCGTTTAATAAACACACAGAAAGTTCCTAGTTATGCCTCTCTCATAAACTAGCTCATTGATTAACAAGATGATCCAAGTTTCCTAATCATAGACATTGGATGTTGTTAATAACAAGGTCACAACATTAGTGTAATGATGTGATGAACATTCATCCGAAGTATGGCATTACGATCAAAGTCATTGAGTTTATATTGCTATGACAACTTATGAAGTGATCCTAATCCTTAGACCATGAGATCATGTCAATCACGTCTACTGGAAGAGTTTCTTGATGACATCAAATGTCACACCGTAACTGGGTGATTATAAAGATGGCTTCAGAACTACTAAAGTGTTATGTCGAGGCTGATGGATCAAGAGTGGAATTTGTTCATCCCGATTACGGATAGATATACTCTGGGACCTCTCGGTGATATCACATTGGTTAGCTTGCAAGCAAGTGATTTGATCACTAGAATGTTATATCAAGGGAACGAGAAAAGAGTGCATGTCGGTAACGAGATCAAACTAGGTATGGAGATACTGATGATCGAATCTCGGACATGTAATATATCGTGAAACAAAGGGATTCAGATACTAGCGTAAAAGGTTCCGACGATCACATGAATGTCATTGTTGAATGTGTGGGAGTCAGTATGGATCTCCAGGTCCTGCTTCTGATTATTGATCGGAGAAGGGTCTCAATCATGTCCATATTATTCGCGAAACGTAGGGTGGCACACTTAAGGGACACTGACATCTAATTGGAGCAAAAGTTTCATGCTGGAAAGAATAACAAGCGTAGGAATTTGTTTCACTAGATACCGAAACAGGTTTTCAGGTGAAATTGTAGAAAGTATTTTTGCATGTGAAATGGAATACTAGCAAGGGTTATATGTGAATGTTTGTCATTAAACTAATTGACAAAATTCTGAATAAATAAAATAAGTTTTATTTAATGAGAGTTTGCATTAAATTTGGTGGAAATTTAATAGCAATTTTGAGTGGGATTTTGAGTGGAGGAAATTGAAGAGATTTTTGTGAGTGGAGTGTCCACCCACATGAATGAAGGAGGGGAGGGGGCAGCCCCCATGGCCAGCGGCCACCTCCTTGGGTGCCCCCCTCCTCCTATAAAAGGCACCCCCTCTCCTCTCTCTCACTCACACCTCCTCGTGAAGGATCTCTCTCCCCCTCTAGAATTTATTCCCCATGGTCTCGGACTAGCGAGATACATATTCCCGGTGGCTATTCGGTAAGAAAGGGTTGTTCTTCTGCTGCATCGCTAGAGAGAGGAGGCGGAGGTTGCTCGGTGTCTTGTACTTGTGTGCGAGCATGGATGCGCTGCTGGTTTGCGGCGCTAGGATTTCCACTCGATCTTGAGATCGGCAAGAGATTGTCTACATCAACCACGAGTTTAACTCGTTAAGCTTTGTCGGTCTTCAAGTGTATGTTCTCTACGGATATACATCCGCCCGTTGTTTGTATCTAGTAGATAGATCTTGGTACATAGTTCCCATCATATGAAATTTTTTTTCCATGCTACGAACCCTACACCTGCGGGGTCACACACTTAAGAGCGGGAGCAAGTTCGGATTGGATCTGAATCAGAAATCTATTTGGGTTGGACCTGAACCGGATTTGGACCGAGTCAGTGAGTCGGACTCATAGTGACTAGTTTTATATGGGCTTTAGTGAATGGGCCATGAGTAAGTGGATCTCACTTTCACTCCCTATATATAGTGGGACGCAGAAACCCAAAAGTGAAAACGGTTAGCTCATTCCATGCGTTGGAAACTCTACCTCCACAGCAGTCCTCCCACCATAACGAACCTAGCAGTTCACCGCTGGCGCTCCTCCTTGTATGTGTGGATACCAGCAGCGGTGTTGTACGATCAGCACCATGACAATCAGGATCGGATCAGATCAGATCAGATCATGAGTACTGCACTGCATCAATTGACATGCTTCATTAGTAATCCACAACCGCGCATTTAGTGCTAATCCTCGTGGCCTTCTACCTCGGCTAGATCTTGGGATCACCACACTAGAGGGAAAAAGTTTTGTTTTATCTCTACGTGGCCAAACAGTGGTATCAGAGCGATACTTCTACCTCGGCTAGATCTTGGGATCACCACACTAGAGGGAAAAAGTTTTGTTTTATCTCTACGTGGCCAAACAGTGGTATCAGAGCGATAGCTTCTGGTTTTAGGCTCGAGATCTTGCATATGTGATATGCGATTGGCTATAGATTGGGTCTATGTCCTATTTTGGTGGTCGATCTATGAGATAGATTGGTTTTGTACGATGTTGATTGGATCAACTATACTCAGGGAATGGAAGATCTGATTTCCATGATCATACTGCTAAAGTTGTGGAACGACATACCCCTACTGATCAGTTTCTGCCATCGGGGTAGACTGTGATATGTAAATCCAGAAGCGGTGATCGAAGATCAAAAGAGTTTGATCGAGTCAGTACAATGGTCGGAATCCATGTTCGGAATGTAGATGAGATCTACGTTTCCGGAAAAATCGTCGGGTGCTGCCCGCCCCCGCGAGGGACCGCCGGCTTCACCCTGTTGTAGTGTCTTAGATGTCGTTGAGAGTTTCACAGCGTCAGTAGATATCGTATCTATGCATAACTTGTTTTTGCAGGAAGTTGTGAATGGTATGGTTCATTTGCATGTGATGTATGTGTGTAATCCATACGTGATCTGTGAATCACGGTTTTGTCAGTCGGATGGAGCCTAGGTGCTGTCATTTTATTGTATAATGACCTGCGTGTCGGATTTTCTATGTAATTTACTTTACTAAGCTAGTGTAGCTGTCGGCAACATAGAGTAAGACGACAAGTGACAAGAGTTGGCACGATTCGGATTACAGGCTTTGTGGAGATGGAGATCGCCATGAAGAGAGCCATACCATTTCACATTATAATTGCTTTATTTTTTGTTATTGTTATGTCTCTATTTTACCTCTATTAGATAGTCGGTAAAATTAAATCCCTCAAAGAAGGTCTATTCGGTTTCCCCGCCAGTGTTTGCACCATCACAAGTCGGACATTTTTGGTAGTGGGCTCACAAAATTGAGGTACTGCCAATTCTTTCCTACTAGGTGGGTTCGAGTCAGACTCTTATAGAAGAAACACTCGGAGCTAGACGGGTCTATCACAACGGTTGTGGGACTCAGGAAAAGTCAGACGGGAGCCGGGGCATGTGATGCCACCCGACCAATAGGAGTCATATGAGATGCGATTGACAAGGAATTGTCTACCTAGATCACTTGGCGGCTAGCGGTGATGCTAAAGCTCACTAGCCGACTTGCTTATTTAGAATCCGGAATCACTAAGCAACCATCGAAGGGGTGTTGGTTCTAGTGGGAGCATAAATATTTAAATGTTTAATATGCTTGCTCTTTTATGAATACATGTCTTAAGCATTTTGCATATTTTCTGTTATAGGTCATGGCACCAAGTAACAGTCACCCTCAGATATCCAGTTTTGCTTTGAGAACCATTCTTGAGAAAGATAAACTAAATGGCACTAATTTTACCAACTGGTATCAAAATCTGAGAATTGTTCTCAAACAAGAAAAGAAGGACCATGTCCTAGACAACCCACTTCTAGATGAGCCGGATGAGAATGTGACGGTCGCTGCCACCAATGCCTACTTTCGGACTAAGGATGAGCCCACGGATATTAGTTGTCTTATGCTTGCTCACATGGAAGCGGACTTGTAGAATAAGTTTTAGAATGTTGAGGCCTACGATATGATCAAAAACCTCAAAAGTATGTTCTAGGATCAGGCTAAGACTGAGAAGTATCAAGTCTCTCTGGCTTTGCTGAGTTGCAAGATTAAGGATGGTGATCCACTAAGTCCACATGTGATAAGATGGTTGGTTACGTGCAGTCTCTGGAGAGTCTTGGCTTCCCCAATAGCGAAGAGTACACTACAGACATAATTCTGAACTCTCTTCCTAGTACATATGGTCAGTTCATATCGAACTACCACATCTATGGTATGGATAAGAAGCTCACTCAATTACATGGGATGCTCAACCAGGAAGAGGAATATCTCAAGAAGGGCGCCAACCAAGTGTTGATGGTGCAGAATAAGGCTAAGTTCAAGAAGAGTTCTTGGACTAAGAAGAAGAAGACTAAATCGGGAGGTAACTCTCAGGACCCGGTCCCAAGCGCTTCCTAAGGGACTAAGACATCTCCTTCAGCCGGATTTACTTGCTTCTACTGCAAGGTGGATGGCCACTGGAAGAGGAACTACATCAAGTACTTGGCCGACAAAGCCAAGAGTGGAGGTACAACTTCCAGTTTAGGTACACTTGTTTGCAATGGTATAGACATTTATATTTCTAATGCACCTAATAGTTCTTGGGTATATGATCCTGGATCAGTTATTCATATCTGCAACTCATTGTAGGGACTGGTAAGAACTAGGATCGTAGAAAGAGGCGAGGTTGATATCCGAGTTGGCAACAAAGCGAGAGTCGCTGCATTGGAAGTAGGCACGATGCAACTACATTTACCTTCCGGATTCATTATGGGACTGAATAATTGTTATTCTGTTCCAGTGCTCAGTCGAAACATTATTTCTGCTTCATGTTTGATGAGTCAAGGCTATGATTTGAATATTAAGAATAATGGTTGTTCTTTATATTTGAATGATATGTTTCATGGCTTTGCACCAATCCAGGATGGGTTATTTATTTTGAATCTTGATGGTGAGTGGGTATATGACATAAATGTTAAAAGGTTGAAACCAAATGATCTGAATAAGACTTACTTTTGGAATTGTCGGCTTGGTCATATAAGTTGGAAATGCGTGAAGAAGATTCATGACGATGTACTCCTAACTTCATTCGACTTGGTGTCATTCGAGACATGTGAATCTTGCCTACTCGGCAAAATGACCAAGACACCTTTTGCAAAGAGTTGCGAAAGGGCGTCCGACTTGTTGGGAATAGTACATAGTGATGTATGTGGACCAATGAGCATGACAGCCAGGGGTGGTTATGAGGACTTCATTACCTTCACTGATGATTTGAGTAGGGTGTGACCCACCTGTCCACCTCTGGCTCCGCCCTCTCTCCTATATCTTCTCCTCGAAACCTAATACTTGGGGAACGACCACAAAAGAATTCCTCCGCCTCTGCGGGTCAGAAAATACCGAGAGAGAAAGAGCTCTCCGGCAGACAGATTTCTACCGGGGAAATTCCTTCCCGGAGATGGGAGATCGTCGCCATCAACACCATCATCAAGCTAAACTTCATTGGGATCATCATCATCCACACCATCATCTCCACCAACACCAACACCATCATCACCACTCCATCCCGCTATAACAATCATGTTGAATACTTGCATAGTTCTTAGGGGAAACTTTCCCGGTGTTGATTACTATTGTAGTTGATGCTTGTGAGTTGAACCATTGGATTATTGTTTATGTTCAGATTGTTATTCATCACCATATCATCTTTGATATTGATCCATATGATGTCTCATGAGTAGTTTGTTTAGTTCCTGAGGACATGGGAGAAGTAATGTTGTTATTAGTGGATTTGTGTTGAGATATTATTCAATGGCTTAGTATTTAAGTTGTGGTGCTATTCTTCGAGTGGTGTCATGTGGATGTTGACTACATGATACTTCACCATTTATGGGACTAGGGGAATGCATTGTGTATTTGGCTACTAATTTTGGGGTTGCCAAATCTGAACCCCCGTTAGGACACCATTGAACAAGGGAGTGTAGGATCTTAGAGTTTAAGGCTGTGGTTAGGTTTATACCTTAACTGCTTTCTTGTAGTTGCGGATGCTTGCAAGGAGTTTAATCATAAGTATGTATTAGTTCAAGTAAGGTTGGTACATTAGCACAGGTTCACCCAAAGAACACTTACAAAACCAAAGAAGACTATTCAACTATTTGAAGTGAAAGCACTTGACAGAATTCCCATGTGTCCTCGAGAACGTTTGGTCCTTATAAGTATTTCCATCGGCTTATAGTTTGCTAAGAAAGGATTGGGCCATTTGCTGCAATCATTTGCTATCTTTATTACTTGCACTTTATCTCTTTTCTTTATCAGAACACCAATAGAAATCTGTTTCCTAAGTATTTACAGAGATTTCCTGCTCCATACCACTAGTCAACACCTTCTGCTCCTCGTTGGGATCGACACTCTTATTTATCAAAAGTACTACGATACACCCCTATACTTTCGGGTCATCAAATACGACGAGACTTTCTCGCCATTAGCGATGCTTAAGTCAGTCCAGATCATGTTAGCTATAGCACCCTATTTCGACTATGAGATATGGCAGATGGATGTCAAAATGGCTTTCCTTAACAGAAATTTAACTAAGGACATGTATATGATACAACCCAAGTGTTTTTCCAATCCGGCTAACGCTGATAAGGTTTGCAAACTTCATAAATCCATTTATGGATTGAAGCAAGCATCTCGGAGTTGGAAGATTCGTCTTAAGCCGGAGCGAGTATGGTGGACTATGAGAGAGATCCTAGGCTATCTAGGGTTTAGAGTCACCAAGGAGGAGGTGCTAGGGCCGGCGGCTAGGGCTTCGAGGTTCCCAAGTCGGCGGCTAGGGGAGAAACCCTAGGCGGCGGCTATGGTGGGCGGCGGCGGCTAGGGTTTAGGTTTAGAGGGGCAATCTTGTGTGCTAGGAGGGGCAGCCCTGCCCCTCCCTTTATAGGTGGGAGGCGCCGGACAAGGGGAGGGAGTCCCTCCCCAACTCGGATCCCTAGTGTGCCGGCGGTGGAGGAGGAACTCCTCCCCAACTCGGTTTCCCACTTCCCCTCCACTTCCCAAAATAGCCATTTGACTTTTCAAATTGGCGCTTGACTTTTCAAACTAGGATTTGATTAAACCCTTTATTTTGTTCAGCGATGACACCTAGTACATGATGCAATCATTCCAACTTGGTATGACACATTCATGTACCCTTCCCCTCCGGAGTGCCGGACATTCCGGAACCTTCTAGAACATTCCCGATGAAAACACCGGAACCATTCTCCAACTCCGAAATAGGACTTTCCTTATATGAATCTTATTCTCCGGACCATTCCGGATCTCCTCGTGATATCCCGGATCCCATCCGAGACTCCGAACAACATTCGGTCTCTTACTCATCATTCCATAACTACTCAAACAACGTCGAATCCTTAAGTGTGTCTCCCTACGGTTCGTGAATTATGCGGACATGATCGAGACACTTCTCCGAACAATAACCAATAGAGGAATCTGGAAATTCATATGGCTCCCACATATTTCTACGATTACTCTGGGATCGAATGAACCACTTACATACGATACCAATTTCCCTTTGTCTCACGATAGTTTACTTATCCGAGGTTATGATCGTCGGTATCTCTGCATACCTAGTTCAATCTTGTTACTGATAAGTACTCTTTTCTCGTTCCTGTGATATGTGATCCCTTGTGAGCCAGTCACATGCTTGCAAGCTAATTGGATGACATTCCACCGAGAGGGCCCAGAGTATATCTATCCGTCATATGGATGGATAAATCCCACTCTTGATCCATGTGCCTCAACCCATACTTTCTGAACACTCAATGCCACCTTTATAGCCACCCAGTTACGGTGTGGTGTTTGATGTCATCAAATCATCCTTCCGGTGATGGTGATTAACATGATCTCATGGTCGAAGGAATTAGGTTACTATGTATCAGAAAGCTTATAGCAAATGAACTATATTAAATGACTTGATCTTTATGCTACGCTTAACTATAGGAGTACGTCCATCACATCATTCTCCTAATGATATGACCCTGTTGTTAATAACATCTCTATGTTCATGATCAGGAAACCATGACCATATATTAACCAACAAGCTGGTTCAACAAGAGGCTTTACTAGGGACTCTTTTATGTTTACAAATCACACAAGTATTAATGTTTCCTATTAATACAATTATAGCATGGTATGTAAACATTTATCATAAGTATGAAGATATGATAACAACCACTTTATTATTGCCTCTTGGGCATATCTCCAACACATACTTGGACAAAGTGTTGAAAAGGTTCAACATGGAATCGTCTAAGAAGGGGTTCTTACCGATGTCCCATGGTGTAAAACTTAGCAAGACTTAGTTTCCTTCGACAACTGATGAGCAAAGTTAGATGAGTGTGATTTCGTATGCTTCTGCAGTCGGATCCATCATGTATTCCATGATTTGTACTAGGCCGGATGTTTCCTATGCTCGCTCTTAGTGTTGTGGGAAGATACCAGGCTAATCCTGGAGAAATCCACTGGACATTGGCTAAAAATATCCTAAAGTACTTGAGAAGGACTAAGGATATGTTTTTGGTTTATGGAGGTGAAGATGAACTCAGTGTAAAGGGTTACACAGATGCGGGTTATCTTACCGACTCTGATGATTCTCGTTCGCAATTCGGGTATGTGTTCATGATAACGGAGGGGCTGTGAGCTGGAAGAGTTCCAAGCAAGAGACCGTGTCTGCATCTACAATAGAGGATGAGTATATTGCCGCCTCAGAGGTAGCAGAGGAAGCTGTTTGGATGAGGAATTTCCTCATGGATCTTGGTGTGGTTTAGGGCTCGTCCAGTCCGTTAGACGTGTATTGTGACAGCAATTGTGCTACTGCACAAGCCAAGGAACCTAGACAATACCAAAAGAACAAGCACATAGTCATGTGATACCACCTGATTTGCTAGTTCGTGGATTAAGGTTATATCAAGTTATGCAAGGTACACACGGATGCAAATATTGCTGACCGTTGACAAAGTCGTTACCACAGCCGAAGAATGAGGCGCACCTGAGAGCTATGGGCATTAGATGCCTAGACATGTGATGTCGGCAGATTGACTCTAGTGCAAGTGGGAGACTGTTGGAAATATGCCCTAGAGGCAATCATGTATGATGATATTACCCATTGTATTCATTAAGTAATTAAGTTTTCCTTGTATGAACATTTGATGTGTATCATTGAATATGTGATTCAGTTGTGGAACTATACATTCATGTTGTTGGTACTAAATATCCTTGGTCATCGAGGTTGTGCTGGACACACAACTTAGAACAATGTGAAAGTCGGTTGATGACTCGGTTCCACTTGTCATAGGAATGGTGATGCCTTTTCGACTTACACGGATTTGGCTAAAGAGTTTAGCGATTCGGATTGATCCATATTGAGATACAACGAACAAGTCATCATTTATATGTCTCAATCAATGTAATCCTTAGACCTGAGGTTGTTTCACAGTCCGAGTTGGGGATCACCGACTTAGGTTCTATCAAATGCTGATCTGTAACAGGGCAGTTATAAAGGCAGAGTTTGGGTCGACTAAGAATCAAGCTGCGTGATGTGAATATCCAGGATGGTATTTTGCCCCTCCACTTGTAGAGATATTCTCCGGGCCCTCTCGGATGATATGATTCGGAAACCATGGCCATGCACGACTTGGCTAAGTGTTAACCAAGGAGATCGACTAAGAGTTAGTCGGATGAATCACTTATCTCGGATCGAGAAGAGAGTCGAACTATTTAAGGGATGACATTTATTCGCATATAGTCTGACAAGGTATATCATGAGGCAAAAGGGACTCGGACGTAAGTCGCATTGGAAATGCACGTTGTCATGACTCTTTGGTACTTGGGAGTCGGCATGTTCTGCTAGGAGCCGCTACCGACTGATCGATTGAGAGTTAGACTCCAATCGTGTCCAAGTAGCCATGAGCCTGTAGGGTCACACACTTAAGTGCGGAAGCAAGTTTGGACTGGATCTAAACCAAAAATCTGTTTGGTCGTACTTGAACCATATTTAGACAGAGTCAGTGATTGGGACTCATAGTGACTAATATTATATGGGCTTTAGTGAATGGGCCACGAGTGAGTGAAGCCCACTTTCACTCCCTATATATAGTGGGGCGCAGAAACCTAGGAGTTAAAACGGTTAGGTCATTCCATGTGCTGGAAACCATAGCTCCACAGAAATCCAGCCTCCGTAACAAACCTAGTAGTTCACCGTAGGCGCTCCTCCTTATACGCGTGGATACCAGCAGCGGTGTTGTACGATCATCACCACGACGATCGGGATCTGATTAGATCGTGAGGACTGCACTGCATCAACTGACGCGCTTCATTAGTAATCCGCAACCGCGCGTCTAGTGGTAATCCTCGTGGCCTTCTACCTTAGTTAGATCTTGGGATCACCACATTAGAGGGAAAAGGTTTTGTTTTATCTCTACGTGGCCCAACGTAATGTTCCACCGGAGCCGTCGCCTCCCTCACCGAAGTCGTCGTCTTCTCCCTCACCGGAGCCGTCGGCTTGTCCCTCACCAAAGCTGTCTCTTCGGTCGAGAAGAGGATCTCCCTCACCGGATTTGTTCAGAAACATCGAGGCGACATTGGCATCTTCCCCGCGGATCATATCCTAGAGCAAGTTTTCCTTTTCTTCTTCTCTGTCATGTGGTTCCATAGTTTCTGTAAATTAAGAACTACAAGTTATTGTAATGCTATCATTTGGACATTTTTCCCTTTTGCATATGCATATGAGAGGGTTGTTTTAGTGCTCTACTAATGAGATTATTATAATTTTTAAAATAATGCATGATTTTGATGCTATAATGTAGATCTCATTTTTCTGAACATTTTGGTATATCATTCATATTTTTGATAAACAAAGAATATTATATGAATTATACAAGTTTGAATTTAATTAAAAAATGAACACATATAGATTATTTTTACTATAATACTTTTTTCTACAATCTACAAATAATCAAAATATAAAGAACCTATATAGATAATAAACACATATAGATAATGAACATATTTTCCTACATATAATCTAAATAATCTAATTCCCTCTTTTCCTACATTTGTACATTTCTACAATCTACACATTATAATCCAAATATAATCCTCCTTTTCCTATTTATTAATATGTAAACATAAAAACAACTAACCCTAATTCCCTAATTCTAAATATAACACAATCTTTTCCTCTAATTCCGTAATTAATTAAACCTAGCTAATAATCCTTAACTAATTAATCCCTAACTAATAATCCCTAACTAACTAATCTCTAACAAATAATCCCTAGCTAATAATCCCTAGCTAATATACAAACTGGGGTTAGCCGCTAACTAAAGAAATTCTAATATACATCTACATCTCGAAAATACACTAATGTACACTTGCTAACTAAAAAGGCAGAAAAAATGTGTGCAAAAAACAGGAAAAAAAGGGCTCACCTGTGCGCGCGTGGATGTCCGGGCTTGGTTGTGACCGGGTCCAGTGACGGTGGCGGCTCAGTATAGGGAGAGGGGGCGGCTGCAGGGCGGCTACACGGGGTCGGGTCGTGGCGGCGAGATCTGGTGCGGGCTGCAGGGGAGAGCTCAGGAGAAGGGCGTGCGGCGCGGGGCGAGCTCGGGATAAAGGCTGGTGATGTGTGAAGGCCGGCAGCGGGGCGGTGGTTGGGTAGCCTGACAGCGCGCGACGGAGATCGAGGTCCTCGCGGCGGCGGCTGCTCTGTTCGCGTTAAAGAAAAATGGGAAGGAGAAGGGGTGATGCGCGGTTAAGTAGGAGCGACTCATTCGTCCAGGTTGGTACCTCCAACCAGGACGAAAGGAACATACGTCCCGGTAGGTGGCTTTAACCTGGACGAATGCTCTAGTCATTATAGCATCTCCACTCGGCTACCCAGCACGCCGATCTGGACGCCGAATTTAGGTCTGGACTCCGAAAATTGGCCCAGTCGCATACCTAGGAACCTGTTTTCATCCAGATTTGGGCCAACTTTGGTCCGGACTCCCCTGGTCATACTCGGGATCCCAGGTACGCCCTGGGAACGCCGGACGTAGCGAATTGTCCGAGTGGACCAGCCTGTCAGCACAGACACCTAGTCTTCGTCGTCCTTCCCGACGTTTCCCTTTTCCCGCCCTCGCCGCTACACCCCTCCCGCCCTCGCCGCTACACCCCTCCCGCCCTCGCCGCCGAACTCGGTTTCCCGCCCTCGCTGCTACACCCCTCCCGCCGAACTCAGCCAATAAAAGGCGTACATCTCGTCGTCTCCCTTCATAGTCTCTCACACACCCCTCCCAGCTCCGGCGAACTCCAGGCACTCGCACCTTCCTACCTCCTCAACTCCGCCGAAAAGCCATGGCCGAGGGATTTTCTGGCCGACGCACGCTACGGACGTGGGAAGCCCGGCTAATATACGAAGCAGGCTATACGGCGCCGCCGGACTGTCGTCTCCCCTTCGCCTGGCAACTCAGTGTCGACGGGATCCCTATTTTGCCGGTGCCAGACGACGAGGACATCGATGGAAAGATCCGGGTGGCTATCGCCGCCATGCAAGACCCGGATCTCGCCGAGGATCCTGGAAACCTGGTCTTCTGGAGGCAGTTCTTCGCCGACATGAGGGTCCGCCGGGCTCGCCACCGCAGCATCACAATATGGCTTTTCGCCGCTGCTGGTGGAGCGTTCCAGGGAAAACTCTCGCCGCCGTCATGGAGCACATCCAGGCCGGCAACCACCCTCGCCTCATCCTGTAGAAGGGCGTTCGTCGTCGACCATGGCGGCGGCATCCTTTTCCTAGTTAAATTCGATGAAATATGTGCGTCCTTGTCCTAGTTAATGAAATCCACCTATATTTGCCCAAATTTCGCCAAGTTTAACTGAATTTCGCCGAACCTGGGAACTCGGCCTTGGAACGCGAGTGGGAAACTTGGTGTACCTAGGCCGAAAACGAGTTTCGGCCGGCCAAAAAAAGGTCTGGATCTCGTCCTGGGTTCGCCCAACAAGTGGGGATGCTCTTAGTCCCGTCTGGAACCACCAATCGGGACGTATGTCCTTTTTTGGGCTGGCCCGAAACGACGCACCTAGAGGCCCATTAGTCCCAATTATTTGCATAAACCGGGACTAAAAGTCCTTTTTCAAAAAAATTCAAAGTTTTCAGTCCAGGTTCTGCCTTATTTCTTATTTAGGTGTTTAAATTTGAAATGGTTAATCATTTTGAATTTGAAAAACTTTCAACATGAAAAAGTGTTTGAATTTGAATAACTACCAAAACCATTTTCTGTTTTCTAAAATAATTATTCTAACTATTCAAACTATTAAACATTTTTCCATTTTCGATTAAAAATGCATTAACTAATATTTTTTGCATACTTTGGAATCTAACAAAACGTTCAACATGAAAAGTGTTTGAATTTGAATAAATAATCCAAAACCAATTTCTGTTTTCTAAAATAATTATTCTAACTATTCAAACCAGACCCACTTTCTAGCAATCAATATACCAAGTTTGTATTATTCCTTACAACTATGTCACATAAATGACAACACGCGAAGGATTTACATTGTCCGGACCATTTTTGAATTTCTTATGCCCGTTTAAAAATTTCTAGTTTCAAACAATGGTCAAAACGAAAGGCATGAAGATAGGTGATGAGCCTCTATAAAACTTGCATTGATCTCTTAAGAAACATTATATTGTGAGTCTAAAAATGATTTTTTCCAAAAATCACGAGCAATGAATCATGTACGTGTAGTTCAAACCGGACCCACTTACTACCGATTCGGCAAACATTTATATTTTTTACTCAGGAAGGACGGAAAGGTTTGAGATATCCCCATTGGGGGATCGTCCATGTTAGGTGATCTAGTATTTTTCTTAAATGGGGTGGTAGATTTTTGAAACAACATTTTGGTGGTTGTTGCTTCATAAAATTCCCCGTTTTGGCGCTCAGAAAATAGAAAATGGCTTTTCTGTGCGACAAAAAATAAAACTTCCTCCAGCAACATTGTTCACCATCCCAAGATGCACATGCTTGCACAACATGGCCATAATATCACAAACTATGTCGTGATTCTGAACATAACATTGGTCATTTGGACCAAAAGCCATGAAAACTTGAACATGATAGGTCATTTTGTGAAGGTATTTTGAGAAATAATTAATATACCAAGTTTGGTATTTTCCCTTACAACTATGTCACATAATATGACACCACACCAAGGATTTACATTGTTCGGGCCGTTTTTGAATTTCTTATGCCCGTTTCAAAATTTTCCCATTTCAAACTATGGTCAAAACGGCGAGAATGAAAATAGAGGATGAGCCTCGTTAAAACTTGCATTGGTTCTCTCAAAAAACATCATATTGTGAGTCTAAAAATTATTTTTTCTAAAAATCATGAGCATTACATCATGTACATGTTGTTCAAACCGGACCCACTTCCTACCATTTTGGGAGACATTTGTCTTTTTCACCCGGGGAGGACGGAAAGGTTGAGATCTCCCGGTTGCGAGATCGCCCATGTAAGGTGCTATATTATTTTCTTAAAATGGGGTGGTAGCATTTTGAAACAGCATTTTGGAGGTTGCTTCACAAAGCGCCCCATTTTTGGCGCTCGAAAAATGGAAAATGGCCTTTCTGTGCAATGAAAAGGAAAATTCCTCCTGCAACATTATTCGCCATCCCAAGATGCACATGCATGCAGAATATCGGCACAGTATCACAAACTATTCCGCGATTCTACACATAACATTGGTCATTTGGACCGAAAGACATGAAACCTCGAACATGATAGGTCATTTTGTGAAGGTTTTTTTGAGACATAATCAATATACTAAGTTTGGTGTTTTTCATTGAGACTATGTCAAATAATATGACAGCACGCGAAGGATTTACATTATTCAGACAGTTTTGCATTTCTTATGCATGTTTCAAACTATGGTTAAAACGGCGGGCATAAAGATAGGGGATGATCCTCGTTAAAACTTGTATTGGATCTCTGTAGAAACATCATATTATTAGTCTAAAAATATTTTTCCAAAAAATCACAAGCATTAGATCATGTACCTATAGTTCAAACCGGACCCATTTCCTACTGATTTGGAGACATTTGTCTTTTTACCCGAGGAGGATGAAAAGGTTTGAGATCTTCCGGTTGGAATATCGTCCATGTAAGGTGGTATATTATTTATGAAAAATGGGGTGGTAGCATTTTAAAACAGCATTTTGGTGGTTGCTTCATAAAATGCCCCGTTTTTAGCGCTCAAAAAATGGAAAATGGATTTTCCGTGTGACGAAAAGGAAAACTTTATCCAGCAACATTGTTCACCATCCCAAGATGCACATGCATGAACAATATAGGCACAGTATCACAAACTATGACACGATTCTGCTTGTAACATTGGTCATTTGGATCGAAAGCAATGAAACCTCGAACATGATAGGTCATTTTGTGAAGGTTGTTTTGTGACATAATCAATATACCAAGTTTTGTATTTTTTCTTGGAACTATGTCACATAATATGACACCACGCGAAGGATTTACATTGTTTGGACCGTTTTTGAATTTCTTATGCCTGTTTTAAAATTTTCCTATCATATTATGAGTCTAAAATTGATTAATGAAGAAACATGATATTATGAGTCTAAAATTGATTTTTCTTATGCCCGTTTTAAAATTTTCCTATCCAAGTTTGGTACCATGTACATTGTATGAAGATAGGGGATGATCCTCGTTCAAACTTGCATTTGATCTCTGAAGAAACATCATATTATGAGTCTAAAATTGTTTCTGCAAAAAATCACGATAATTAGATCATGTAGCTGTAGTTCAAACCGGACCAACTTCTTACCAATTCGGCAGACATTTTTCTTTTTCACCCGAGAGAGACAAAAAGGTTTGAGATCTTCACGTTGGCATATCGTTCATGTAAGGAGGCATAATATTTTTTAAAATGGTGTGGTAGCATTTTTAAATAGTATATTGGTGGTTGCTTCATTAAACGCCCCATTTTTTGGCGCTCAGAAAATAGAAAATGGTTTTTCCATGCGACAAAAAGGAAAACTTTCTCCTACAACATTGTTCGCCATCCCAAGATGCACATACATGCACAATATGGGCATAGTATCACAAACTATGCCGCGATTCTGCACATAACATTTGTCATTTGGACCGAAAACCATAAAATCTCGAACATGATAGGTCATTTTGTGAAAGTTTTTTTGATACATAGTAAATATATCAAGTTTGGTATTTTTCCTTGCAACTATTTCACATAATATGACACCGCGCGAAGAATTTATATTGTTCGGGCCGTTTTTGAATTTTTTATGCTCGTTTCAAAATTTTCCTGTTTCAAACTATGGTCAAAACGACGGGCATGAAGATAGGGGATGATCCTCATTAAAACTTGCATTGGATCTTTGAAGAAACATCATATTTTGAGTATAAAAATGATTTTTTTCAAAAAATCACGAGCATTAGATCATGTACGTGTAGTTCAAATTGGACCCACTTCCTACCGATTTGGCAGACATTTTTCTTTTTACCCGGGAAGGACGGAAAGGTTTGAGATCTTTAGTGGGAGATCGTCCATGTAAGGTAGTATAGTATTTTTTTAAATGGGGTGGTAGAATTTTAAAACAGCATTTTGGTGGTTGCTTCATAAAACGCCCTGTTTTTGGCACTCAGAAAATAGAAAATAGCTTTTCCGTGTGCCGAAAAGGAAAACTTTCTCCTACAACATTTTTAGCCATCCCAAGATGCACATGCATGCACAATATGAGCACAGTATCACAAACTATGCCTTAATTCTGCACATAATATTGGTCATTTGAACCGAAATACATGAAAGCTTGATCATGATAGGTCAGTTTGTGAAGGTTTTTTAGACATAATCAATATACCAAGTTTGGTATTTTTCCTTGAAACTATATCACATAATATGACACCACGCGAAGGATTTACATTCTTCAGACCATTTTTCGAATTTCTTATACCTGTTTCAAAATTTTCCCGTTTCAAACTATAGTCAAAACGGTGGACATGATGATAGGAGATGAGCCTCGTTAAATCTTGCATTGGATCTCTAAAGAAACATCATATTGTGAATCTAAAAATTATTTTTTAAAAAAACTCATGAGCATTAGATCATGTACATGTAGTTAAAATTGGACCCACTTTCTACCAAATAGGCATACATTTGTCTTTTTTCACTTGGGAAGGACGAAATGGTTTCAGATCTCCTGGTTGGGAGATGTCCATATAAGGTGGTCTAGTATTTTTGAAAAATGGGGTGGTAGCATTTTGAAACAGTATTTTGGTGGTGCTTCACAAAACACCCTGTTTTTGGCACTCGAAAAATAGAAAATAGCTTTTTCGTGCGACGAAAAGGAAAACTTACTCCTGCAACATTCTTTGCCATCCCAAGATGCGCATGCATGCGCAATATAGGCACAGTATCACAAACTATGCCGCGATTCTGCACATACCATTGATCATTTGGACCGAAAGCCATGAAACCTCGAACATGATAGGTCATTTTGTAAAGGTTTTTTGAGAGGTAATAAATATACCAAGTTTCGCATTTTTCCTTTCAACTATGTCACATAATATGACACCACGCGAAGGATTTACATTGTTAGGACCGGTTTTGAATTTCTTATCCGTGTTTCAAAATATTCCCATTTCAAACTATGGTCAAAACGGTGGGAATGAAGATAGGGTATGAGCCTCGTTAAAGCTTGCATTGGATGTATGTCGAAACTTCATATTGTGAGTATAAAAATGATTTTTTCAAAAAATCACGAGCATTAGATCATGTACCTATAGTTTAAACCGGACTCACTTCCTACAGATTCAGAAGACATTTTTTTTCACTAGGGGAGGACAGAAAGATTTGAGATCTCCCGGTTGAGAGATCGTCCATGTAAGTTGGTCTAGTATTTTTGAAAAATGGGGTGGTAGCATTTTGAAACAGCATTTTGGTGGTTGCTTCACAAAACGCCCTGTTTCTGGCGCTCGGAAAATGGCTTTTCCGTGTGACAAAAAGGAAAACTTCCTCCTGCAACATTGTTTGTCATCCCAAGATTCACATCCATGCACAATATGGGCATAGTATCACAAACTATGCTGCAATTCTGCAGATAATATTGGTCATTTCGATCGAAAGCCATGAAACCTCAAACATGATAGGTCATTTTGTGAAGGTTTTTTTGACATAATAAATATACGAAGTTTGGTAATTTTCCTTGCAAATATATCACATAATATGACATTACGCAAACGATTTACATTGTTTGGACCTTTTTTGAATTTTTTATGCTCGTTTCGAATTTTTCTTGTATTAAACTATGGTCAAAATGGCGGGCATGAGGATGGGGGATGAGCCTCGTTAAAACTTGCATTGGATGTTCGAAGAAACATCATGTTGTGAGTCTAAAAATCATTTTTTCAAAAAATCACGAGCATTAGATCATGTACCTATAGTTCTAACCAGACCGACTTCCTACTAATTCTGCACACATTTGTCTTTTTCGCCCACGGAGGATGAGAAAGGTGGTATAATATTTTTGAAAAATGGGGTGGTAGCATTTTGAAATAGCATTTTGGTGGTTGATTCACAAAATGCCCCATTTTGGTGATTGAAAAATGGAAAATTAATTTTACGTGCGACGAAAAGGAAAACTTTCTCCTACAACATTGTTCGCCATCCCAAGATGCACATGTACGCATAATATGGGCACAATATCACAAACTATGCCATGATTCTGCACATAATATTGGTCATTTGGACCGAAAGCCATGATACCACGAACATGATATGTCGTTTTTGTGTGAAATATAAGAAATAATCCATATGATTTAATACGAATAATAAACTGATAAAGCATGATCATACAAACGGTACTAGAACCAATTATGCAGATCAATAAAGTAGATGAACATATTACATCTATAAAAGATAAACCTATCACATCTACACCAAACGCTAGAACAAAGAACTCTAGCATAATCTGAAAAAGACAGATGAGGATCACATACAGTGTAGGCTGAATAGCAGCCGCGGCAGCGTTTTCGCCCATGTTGAGGTTGTCGAAGAGATTGGTGATGTCCGGGAAGAAGTTGTCGGACGACGTCGTGGTTGCCAGTAGTCGCGCTTGAACGCTCCCCAAAAACCTGATCGTCCCTCACCCGTACAGGTTCACGAGAGGCGGGGGGTTCCGGAGGCCGATCTGCGGTGCATGCCGCAAGCCGGGATGGGGAAGACGAAAGCGGCGGTGCAAGGTTCTGGAGGTAGGCGCGTGTGTGTATATTGAGTAACGATTAGGTTTAGCGCAGATTCTTATATAGTGCAGGTCAGGGAGATCGTGCGACACATCCCACGTCCATAAAAACTAGAAACGTCTATAATTAACGTGTACGTTAATTAATCATAATTAGTTTTCCCAACCAACAAAATAAAGCTCGGCTCGGCGAGATTCCCGCAACCCGCAGCGCGCGCGCATCATGGCGAGGCAAGGCGAGGCATGGCGAGGTGAGGCGGGCGGCATCGGAGGAGGAGTGCACGAGGGCTTCTCTCCTTGTCACACCTTAGTGAGTGGTGCAACACTCTACTATATAAGGTGGACCAACTCTCCTTCCACTAGTAATGTGGGACTAAATTTTAGCACCACTAGCACAGCCATTTGCTTCCATACACAAGTGGGCCAAAGATAATTTCAGAATTTTTCTAATGGGCCAACAACCCAAAAGTCTCCAAATTCCAACAGTTTTATGAAGGGTTTTTAGAGACATAATAAATATACCAAGTTTCGTATTTTTCATTGCAATTATGTCACATAATATGACACCATGCGAAGGATTTACATTGTTCGGACCGGTTTTGAATTTCTTATGCTTGTTTCAAAATTTTCCCATTTCAAACTATTGTCAAAACGGCGGGTAGGGGATTAGCCTCGTTAAAACTTGCATTGGATCTTTGAAGAAACATAAAATTGTGAGTATAAAAATGATTTTTTCAGAAAATCACAAGCATTAGATTATGTACATGTAGTTCAAACTGGACACACTTCCTACCGATTCGGCAGACATTTGTCTTTTTCACCAGGGGGACAGAAAAGTTTGAGATCTCCCGGTTGGGAGATCGTCCATGTAAGGTGGCCTAGTATTTTTGAAAAATAGGGTGGTAGCATTTTGAAACAGCATTTTGGTGATTGCTTCACAAAACGCCCCGTTTTTGGCGCATGGAAAATGGAAAATGGCTTTTCCATGCAACGAAAAGGAAGACTTTCTCCTGCAACATTGTTTGCCATCCCAGGATGCACAACCATGCACAATATGGGCACTGTATCACAAACTATGTCATGATTCTACATATAACATTGGTCATTTGTATCGAAAGCCATGAAACCTCGAACATGATAGGTCATTTTGTGAAGGTTTTTTTATGATATATTAAATATACCAAGTTTGGTATTTTTCCTTGCAACTATGTCACATAAGATGGCACCACGCAAAGGATTTACATTGTTCGGGCCATTTTTTAATTACTTATGCCCATTTCAAAATTTTCCCGTTTGAAACAATGGTCAAAATGGCGGGCCTGAAGATAGGGGATGAGCCTCGTTAAAACTTGCATTGGATCTCTGAAGAAACATCATATTGGGAGTATAAAAATTATTTTTTTCAAAAAATCACGAGCAATAGATCCTGTACCTGTAGTTCAAACCAGACCCACTTCCTACCGATTCGATAGACATTTGTCTTTTTCACCCGGGGAGGACGGAAATGTTTGAGATCTCCCGGTTGGGAGATCATCCATGTAAGGTGGTCTACTATTTTAGAAAAATGTGGTGGTAGCATTTTGAAACAACATTTTGGTGGTTGCTTCACAAAATGCCCCGTTTTTTGCGCTCAGAAAATGGAAAATGGCTTTTCCGTGCGACGAAAAGGAAAACTTAGAAGGAAGTAGAGGGAAAGGGCGAGAAAACATGGTGGGAAATAGATGGAAAGGGAGGGAAAACATCGTGGGAAATGGAGGTAAAGGGCGGGAAAACATGGCCAGAAATATCTTTAGTTCCGCTTAAAAAATCCAACCCGGACTTAAGCGGTTGAGGCAGGCTGGGGCCGGCGCGAGCATATTTATTCTCGGATGGTGTCTCCAACCGTGACTAAAGGTTCATCTATAAATAGACAGGGGTGAGTGTCAATATTATGTTGTGAGTGTCGACACTATGTTGTGCTGCTTAATCTATAAATATGCATCATTGGGAAGTTATTAACTGCAAACAAGATGGTGTGCGAGAGCAGGGACAACACTACGACCAGCTTGAGGGAGATGCCTAAGGATCCAGTGCTCAGGCATCTTCCACAAGCTAGTCATAGAGGCACTCTCTAATATGTGAAATTAGTTAGCTCCTCGGTGTATTGATCTAGTTAGAGAAGTTATCAACTTAAAGATGGTGTGTGAGATCAGGGACACCACTATGGCGAGCTTGAGGGAGACGCCTAAGAATCCAGTCCTCAGGCATCTTCCACAAGCTCTCCATAGAGGAACTCCCTAATATGTGAAATTAGTTAGCTCCCTATCACAAGAATAGAACAACATCTTTATAGTTCGGGAAAGTTGTAGAGAGACCAACACTAGCTAGTAGGAAATGTTCCATTAGTCCCGGTTTCCTAACTGGGACCATGGAATTGAGACTAAAGGTCCCCTTTAGTCCCGGTCCAGCAACAAACTAGGACTAGCACTCAAGACATTTATTATTATAAAAAAACCGGGACTACAGAATCGGGACTAAAGGCTCCCCTTTAGTCATACTCATGTCTAGCCCTATAGTACACAGCTTCAGGGTCGTCTTTGTCTTTGTCATCGTTGTCGTCACTAGGCGCAAGCGATTGGATCCTATGCCTAGCCATGGCATATTTCGGGGGCACCTGCCACTCGGGCCTCGGATTCACGATGCGCGGGGGAGGGGGCTCCTAGATGACGACGCTGCTAGTCACATGGCCTTCACCACTGCCACCCTTCTTGTGTCTCTGTGGAGGGTGAAATTGCATGCACCGCAAGCGAGATTGATCTCCCTAGGCAATGTACTGCATCACGCCGACGATAGTACGTTTCTCCTACCACAGGTGGCGACCTAGCGAGCTACATTTCCTGCCGGTTAGCGAAGAAGGCATTCCAGGTGACATAGTTATCGGGATCCCAGTGGGGATCCATTCGCTGCTCCAGCGTGAGCTCGAGGTAGAAGTGGTTCATGATGGCCGCCTGGCAGGCGGAACCTTGAGAGACAGGAGGGACATGAACCCCTCCAACGCTCAACATCCAGTCGGCGGGCAGCCGGTAGCCCAGCCGGCATGGGTAGCTGGAGGCGCACATCGCCTCTGTTTCCTCGAGAGTCAGAATGGCCCAGTATGTGGTATCCATTATTGTGAGAGAGGAAGGTGTGGATGTGTGGATAGCCATGGCGCGGTCGGCCTAGATATAGATAGAAAGGGCAGGAAAACATGGTGGGAAGCGGTGGGAAATGGCGGAAAATATCTTTAGTCCCGGTTAGTGGCTCCAACTGGGACTAAAATCCCCGGTTAGAGGGGAACCGTAGGAAAACATGAGAGGAAGCGGTAGGAAATGGCAGGAAATATCTTTAGTCCCGGTTACTGGCTCCAACCGGGACTAAAAGCCCCAGTTAGAGGGAAATGGCGGGAAAACATGGCGGGAAGCGATGGGAAATGGCGGAAACTATCTTTAGTCCCAGTTAGTGGCTCCAACCAAATTAAAGTTTCATATTTATCAAAAATACTAAACCCTTCGCGCGGTGTCATATTATGTGTTATAGTTGCAAGGAAAAATATTAAACTTGGAAAATTTCAAACACCATAAAATATCCTTCGAGCTATCATGTTTCATGGCATTTCGGTTCACAATATGAGGTCGGCCAGATTTGAACTAGAGGTACACAATATGAGGCCATGAACCCTTATTGGCGTATGTCCCTTTCTTATGGTCGCTTCGGCCATAACCATGGAGCATCATCTTTACTTAACGGGAAGCTTTGGAATTTTCACTATGAAGGGCGGCATTTCATCACTTATTATAATCTTGACATGTCTGTCTTGTCCTCAACTCCCACGATGTTTCTTTTTCCTAAAAGAACTATGTGATGCTTTAGCTCATCGTATGATGTATTATTTGCTTTTTTTTCTTTTTTCGGTTTAGAGGACATGTCCTTCACATAAAAAACCTGAGCCACGTCATTGGTTAGGACAAATGGTTCGTCTCTGTAACCAAGATTGTTGAGATCCACTGTTGTTATTCCATACAACTGGTCTACCTTTGCCCCTTCTCCATTCAGGTTGACCCATTTGCACCGAAACAAAGGGATCTTAAAAGAAACTCCATATTCAAGTTCCCATATCTCCTCTATGTAACTATAGTATGTGTCCTTTTGCCCATTCTCGTCTATTGCATCAAAGCGGACACCACTATTTTGGTTGATGCTCTTTTTATCTTGGGCAATCGTATAAAATTTATTCCCAAGTATCTCGTACCCTTGGAAATTCAATATAGTAGAAGATGGTGACCCGGTCAATAAGTAGAGCTGATCTCCAACAATGGTGACATTAATGAGATATGTTCGCAACCAACTTTCAAAAGTCACCATGTGTTTAACTTTAATCCAGGAGTCAGGCTTCCCCGGGTTTGTGGAGCATACAATATTCTTGTGTACCTCGATATACGGAGCCACAAAGGTAGAACTTTGTAGAACTATGTAGTGTGCTTGAGTGAATGATTTTCTATCCCTATATATAATTTCTTTATTTCCCAACGTGCCTTTTCCACTCATTCTCCCCTCATGCCACGATTCAGGAATACCAACCGGCATATGTTCAGGAATAAAGTCAACACAGAACTCAATTACCTTCTTTATTCCATATCCCTTGGAGATGCTTCCTTCTGTCCTAGCACGGTTATGAACATATTTCTTTAAGACTCACATGAACCTATCAAAGGGTAACATATTGTGTAGAAATACAGGATCAAGAATGTCAATCTCTTCGACTAGGTGAACCGGGAGACACGTCATAATATTGAAGAAGGATGGTGGGAAGCCCGACTCAAAACTAACAAGACATTGAACCACATCCTTCTATAATCTTGGCAGAATATCTGGATTGATTACCTTCTGAGATATTGCATTAAGGAATACACATAGCTTCACAATGGGTACTCGAACATTTTCTGGTGGAAGCCCCCTCAATGCAACTGGAAGCAACAGCGTCATAATCATGTGACAGTCAAGATACTTCAGATTTTGAAATTTTTTCTCTGCCATATTTATTATCCCCTTTATATTAGACGAGAAGCTCGATAACACCTTGATATTGTAAAGGACTTTAAAAAAGATTTTCTTCTCTGCTTTGGTAAGAGCATAGCTGGCAGGACTTAAGTGACTCCCTTATTTCCGTCTTGTTTTGTGTATGCATGTTCTTTGAGTCTTTCATACGTGGCTGGTCCTCCTGTGCGTCTAGTGTATCTTTTGTCTTCCCATACACGCCCAGGAAGCCTAGCAGGTTCACGCAAAGATTCTTCGTCATGTGCATCACGTCGATTGAAGAGCGTACATGTAGGACTTTCCAATAGGGCAGCTCCCAAAATATAGATTTCTTCTTCCACATGGGCGCGTGTCCGGTAGCGATGTCATTCGGAACAGATTGACCGCCAGGATCCTTTCCAAAGATTACTTCTATGTCCCTGACCATACTAAATACATCATCACCAGTAGGACGGTCAGGCTTCTTCCGATGATGTGCCTCACCTTTGAAATGCTTGACTTTCTTTCTTACGAGATGATTGGTCGGAAGAAATCGATGATTTCCCAGGTACGCAACCTTCTTACATTTATGCAAATATGTACTTTCAGTTTCATCTAAACAATGTGTGCATGTCTTGTATCCCTTGTTTGTATGTCCTGAAAGGTTACTAAGAGGAGGCCAATCATTGATGGTTAGAAAAATCAACGCTCGTAGGTCAAATAGCTCATGTTTATGCTCATCTCATACACGTACACCTGGTTTACCCCACAACTGTAAGAGTCCTTCAACTAATGGTCTTAGGTACATATCAATGTCGTTGTCGGGTTGCTTCGGGCCTTGCATGAGCACTGCATCATAATGAACTTACGCTTCATGCACAACCAAGAAGGAAGGTTGTAGATACATAGAGTCATAGGCCAGGTGTTGTGACTGAAGCTCTGCTCCCCAAAAGGATTCATGTCATCTGTACTTAGACCAAACCATATGTTACTCGCATCACCTGTAAAGTCCGGGAAGTCTCTCTCGATTTTTCTCCACTACGACCCATCAGCGGGGTGTCTCAACTTCCTGTATTTCTTATGGTCTTGTTTGTGCCATTGCAACAACCTGGCATGCTCTTTGTTTCTGAACAGACGTTTCAACCGTGGTATTATAGGAGCATACCACATAACCTTAGCAGGAACCCTCTTCCTGGGGGGCTCGTCATCGTCCTCAACATCACTAGGGCCATCTCTTCTGATCTTATACCGCAGTGCAGTGCATACCGGGCATTTATCTAAATTCCCGTACTCCTCACCACGGTAGAGGATACAGTAATTAATACATGCATATATTTTCTGCACATCTAATCCTAGAGGGCAGAGAGAGTTATTTTTGCTTTGCACGTACTCTCGGGCAATTCGTTATCCTTTGGAAGCTTCAGCTTCATTATTTTCAGTAACTTCTCAAATCCCTTGTCAGATAAACCAGTCCATGCCTTCCATTTCAGTAATTTCAGTGAGGTACCGAGCTTTGTGCTTCCATCTTTGCAATTTGGGTACAACATTTTTCTGTGATCCTCTAACATGCCCTCCAACTTCAACTTCTCTTTTTCTATTTTACAGTCTTGCTTTGCATCAGCAATGACCCGACCAAGATCATCAGCGGGCTTATCTGATGCCCGTTCTTCACCTTCTTGTTATTCTCATTGTCTTCCATTGCAGTATCACCGTATTCAAGGAACATAAGATAATTGTCATCATCCTCTTCTTCTTCATTGCCTTTTAGCAGTATGACCATATTTAGGGAACATAGGATAGTTATCATCATACTCTTCTTCTTCGTTGTCTTCCATCATAACCCATGTTTCTCCGTGCTTGGTCCAGCAATTATAGCTCGGCATGAAACGACTCCGAACCAGGTGACCACGAAGGATTTCCGAGGAAGAGTACTACTTGACGTTCCGATATTGAACACATGGACAACGCATAAAAACATTCTCTTTGTTTGCCTTAGTCATACTGATAAATTTATCCACGCCTTTAATATACTCAGATTCAAGTCGGTGACCATACATCCATTCCCGCTGGTTCATCTGCATCATATCATTAATTTTATCAAAAACCATTACAGAACATTATGAATAGTGAAATGACCACTTTACATCGACACATGCATTATATCAATGACAAATGAATGAAAGGATAAGGTTGCTAACCTCGATCGATGAGGAAAGAAAGAGGAGAAATCTCAAGTGTGGCTCGGGCACCTTATATCATTTTTGTTTTGTGTGAAATCAAGCGGCATCATTACGGGAAAACACAAACTAGCACATACATCTCACACCTTCCACCAAGAAAAAACAGAGGAGAGAGGGAGAGGGCTGGCTACATATTTATAGGCAGACTATTCGTCCTGGTTTATGATACAAATCAGGACTAAAGTTATCTGGCAGGGCACGTGTCTAATGCAACACCTTTCGTCCCGGTTTGTGTCACAAACCAGGACGAATAGTCCCTTACGAACTGGGACGAATGTCCCGGGCTCCCGAGCGACGCTCTAGCCGCTTGAACCGGGACTAATGTTGCATGTTTTCTACTAGTGTATGTCATGGGTGAGTGTCGATACTATATTGTGGCGCTTAATCTATAAATAGGCACGATGCATCCTTGTGAAGTTATAAAATGTAAGATGGTGCGACAGGGCACTGGTAGAGAACGCCCCATGCGTCCCGGTTGGTAAGGGCCATTAGTCCCGGTTGCCCAACCGGGACGGGGCAATCGGGACTAAAGCTCTAACCTTTAGTCCCGGTTGCCCCACCAACCGGGACAAATGGGGGCACACGTGGCGGCATCGTAGCGAGGGTGGAGCATTTGTCGGTTCGTAACCGGGACAAATGGGCAAACACATGGCGCATCGAGCGCGAGGTGGAGCTTTAGTCGGTTCGTAACCGAACGGGACTAATACTTTCGCTGGCGAGATTTAGCCCATTTCTGCGCGCGCAGAATTCATTGGCACATTTTGTTGCCGCGGCAGATTTTCGCCACTTTTGTGCCGCGAGAGAATTCATTTAGGTTGTTTTATTGTTTATTTAGTGTTTTGCACTTATCAATGAAGGAACCTTATATTACACAAGATCATCATGACAACATTTTCCAATCCCTCGACAGTTGCTATTTTTACAATCCCTATTGTCTATACATATCCGAATAGTATTCTCCTTTTTGGTCTAGTACTTCTGCATCCAAGAATCCCGCCAATTCCTCCTGTATTGCTCGTGTCGATCCTTTGGCGAAGACCGTCCGTGACGTTCGATCTGATTTAAAAAGGAGTCACCTATATGAATATGAAACTAAACACAATTTGATTGTAATTAAAAACTATAGAAATTGTTTACGTACGTGGAGTTGCTCTAAATTTCTGCCCTTCTCATCGCACGTCTGCCGGATGAACTCGCATACATAGTATCCACATAGATTGTTACCTGGTCCCTGCGTCAGGCACTTTACGACAACAGAGTTAAATCAAAATAATAATCAAGCATGATAATAACTGTATCAAAACTAGAATCAAAGAGATGCGCGGATATAGCTAGTGGTGCTTACATCTAGTGGTTTAAATGTAAGCTCCTCTTTCCAAACACCCCTAGCCTTCTTGGTGAACCGTTTCCAAGCGCTTCGGCGTGAAAAGCGAATAAAATAAGTTATTAAGTACTTGATATCATATAATTCACGAACGTTGCCGATATAGTGTCGTAATGATTAGAATTACATTGGAGAAGTATCGCATGTCCTTCCACGTCTCAAGGGTTTATGTTTGAGTCCATGACTAGTACACGCCCTTTGTCAAGTTGAATGATTAACGAATATAGTGGTACTGCGAATGCAGAACTAATCAATTATATACTTAACATCGAGTAAGCGAAATAGAAAGTGTATACAAGACAATAACACTCACTTTGGAAGTTGTAAGGAAATAGTATTTCCCTTTTGGTTTCTTGAAACCTTAACGTGTACTATATTATCCTCCGTATCACGGGGCTTACTTTGAGATTAGCTTCATGAACCCAATATGGGTCAATGAAGCCAATGTCATAGATTTGTCCTCTCTGCATTCGAGAATCTTCATTCTACATATTAAAGTATGATTATATACATGCAATAAACAAAATAATATAGATGGAGACTAAATTAATTACAATTAGTACTTACGGACAATAGGCATCGATGATCGATTTGTCCAAGGCGTCTTGATTGAATAATTGAAATAGTTCATCAAATTCAATGGATATCATGTAATCCTTTCTTTCCCATGATGCTTTTTGTAACCCTCGGCACTATCCAGATTAGCCCGGCCCTTGTGGCATGCATGTACCGATTATGCAATCTTCGCATTTTGTTGAAAGATTGTTTACCTCCTCGAGTTGACGAGAGGTTTTCCGTCTTGGTATTGGTATGCTACTTCACTCACGGGAAGAACTCTAACTCGATAAATCTTGGGCAATACTCATACCTTGAGCAGCGGCAGCTTCTCCGTATTGCAACTACCTCTGGATCATCTTGCTCTTGACCCCATATTTGCTCGACCCACATTGGTTTGAGAAATCACCTTGAGAGGCACAAGTCTGTTTTGCTTGTTCTCCGAGCTGGGCAACAGATTTCCGCTTGCATCGATCTTGCTCTTGAGGCTTTTTGTGCGCATGTGACTTGAGAATAGAACGCTCATAGTCGATGACAGCTTTGGCTCGGGTTGATGAAGAGTCTTTAGCATTTTCAACACTTTGGCTTTTTCTTCTTTGGTCTTTGGGGAACTCTGGCTCTTTCGGCCGCCTCGGCTTAGCAGCTGTCGTTTCGCATCAACGATCGCCATGATCTCCTCTTGAAGATCATAAGCTCTCTTGGGAGGAACCGTTGGTACTTTTGGAAGAGGCTCTTGTTTACGTTTCGCGATCGCTTACGACGCCAAGATGGCGATGCGCTTACGCTTTTTATCCCGAGGCGCGGCGATGGCTCCATGGCGATGGCTGCACCGGAGACGGGTGAGGCGGCGTGGCGGTGAGGCGGCGAGCTGCCGCGGCCAGCGGCGACCTCGGCGGAGACGGGTGAGACGGCGAAGATGGCCTTGGCGTGTGATTTGAAACGATACAATCCTTCGCCATAGAATGGTGATGTTTTTTCGTCACCCAAAGATCACATCCCCTTCACCAGCGGGGTAGTGAAGATCAAAACCTCAAAGGTGGGCATGATTTCATCCACGCCGACAACAGCGTAGCCCTCCGGAACGGACGACTGTGGTAAGTTGGTGTGGGTCCAATTGGTAAGGCATAGCCGGCCACCTTTATTGATATGTTCACAACTTTGACATGTAGCTCGCGGTGTGTCATCTCGTGATATCATCCACTGGGTATAGCAGGAGCCATCGTCGGTGCATCATCGGCATCGCCATTGTCATCACCGGGACCTCGGTGGAAGCCACTGCTTTTTCGATTATTCGATAGGCGGTAGCATCGAATGCGGTGTCTTCTGAGATGGGCGCCGTAGTACTTTGCTCTTTAAGTGAGTTAATTTCATCTTGTTGTTGCTTTAATCGTTCTTCAATTAAACGCATTCGCTCTTCGACTTTCGCTTCACCGCCTACATCCTTACTCCTCTGACGGCTTCTATCAGGATATTTCTTCCTCTCTTCGGGAAACCCAGTCCTCCATGATTGGGAGCCTATTGTGCCTCGTGTTCGTCCATCATGTTCCTTATTTCCAAGGGCGAGTGTGAGCTCATCATTCTCTCTATCGGGAATGAAGTCCCCATCTTTAACAGCCTTATTTTCTCATCCTCTCGATTGGCAAGGGGTCTTCTTTATGTCGTATGGTATATATACACCTCCCTTCTGAGTCCAACGTGCCCCCATGCCCGTAAAACCAATTCCTTGCACGTTCTACCCAATAAATGCATCTGCGGGGTGATATTTTTATCACGCAGTTCTGCTCAAGTTTCTCCCACTTAGGAATGCCAGCAGAGCCACCTTGCCCCATAGTATGGTGATACTTCTTGTTAGCAGCATTTAGCTTATTCGTTTCAGACATTTTCTTAGCTTTTTCTGATTTCTTGTATTCCACAAACTCATCCCAGAATGGTTTTATCTTCTCAAACCGAATATTCTTGAAATCGGGAGTCTTCTTTTTCACGACATAGTCAAGGTGCAATCTTTTCTTCCAGTTGGTGAAACACTGGGCCATCTTCTTCAAATCCCACTCCCTGGCCTTAGCCTCCATGGCTCTCCCATGTTGTAAGGCGTCCTCAACTGGATCCTCCGCATTTGGATCCAGCTCTATCTTCGGTAGTTTGAAATTAACCATGAGCCTCTTCCACAGTAAATCTTTGGCGTGGTTAGGGACAAATAAACATGTTCCCTCTTCATCCGCATTAGCAGGCCTATTCCAATTTCTAATGGTGATCGGGATTAAGTCCCTAACGATTACTTCGCATTGTGCCACAAATTTGGTTGCGACAACTTCGGGAGCTGTCGGTCTGCCGTCTACAGCGACATCTTCGATCTTGAACCTCTCATGGTCATCCAACTTTTTGGTTGGGCCTCGTCCGCTCTTTTCAGTAGATTCCTTCGATTCGGAGGGCTAAAAGAAGAAAGATCGCCGTTACTATTTCTATATAGATAGCAGATGATTAATTAATGAATTGATTTATATTACATGCACCTTGCCGGAGCGGTCGTCTTCTCGATTACACAAGGCATTGCCTTCTCCCTCGCGGAAGGCAACACCTTCAACCTCAAACAAGTTGTCTACTCGGTAAAGAGGATCACCCTCACCGGAGTTGTTCAGAAACGTTGATACGTCTAAATTATCTTCCCCACGGATCACACCTTGGATCAACTCTTCCTTTTCTTCGTCTCTGATGTGTGGGTCCATATTTTCTGCATAGGTGGAAAAACGAATAATTCAAAGCGGCTAAAGGAGAAAGTTACGAATAAGTCAAAGCGGCTAACGAATATTTTCCGGATCGAAGGTGAAACCCTAATATATACATACACAATAATAAAAATGAAGAGAAACCATAAACCCTAAGGCTATGAGAGGGGAACATGAGTATAAGGCTACAAAAGGTCTTCGATCTATCTATGGTCTTGATCTCGGTCTTCAATCTCAATCTCGATATCGTATTCTACCGAGAAGAACCAAATCACCGGAAAGAAAGGGAAACAATCAACACATGGCATCGATGCAATGCTCAAGCAATGATGATACGACAAGTTAATGTGCATTGGAATGTAACCCTAAAGCATTCTCGACAAGTTAATCGGGGTTCGAGGCGCAAACCCTAACTCAAGGAACTCCGAATCACCGTTAGGGTTACTAGGGTGTTCTAATTAAACTTGTCATTTAAGTTGTTGAACAATGCATGATTATAGCATAGATAGATAGTTCTCATTTTTACGAACATTTTGGTATATTATTTGTATTTTTCTATTCAGATTAAAAGTTATTGAATTTACAAGTTTTATTCAAATTCTGAAATTATTAAATCAAATGTTTAAACCTTTTGCACCATAGTAACAACTAGCCATAGTGGGCTGACAGGTGGGGCCGGAGCCACCTCAGCCCACGCAAGCAAAGGGAAACAGAGGGCCCGACAGGTGGGGCCGTGGCGTGGACAAGGACGACAGCGATGGAGGAAGCAGCGGCAAGCGATGCACCACCCGATCAAAGCCGCGCCCACCACCAGCAGAGGGAGGGGAGAGAGGCAGAGGGGCGGCGCCGTACTGGCAGCGGTGGGACGGCGCGATCGTCGGCGGGAAGCGAGATGCGGGCGGGCGGCGTCGTCGGAAGGAGACGCAGGCGGCGCGGTCGTCAGCTGGAAGAGACGCGGGTGGCGGGAGGCGGAGGCGTTGACGACGAGCCGCTTCTGAGGCAGCGGCGGTGGCGGCAAGCGGCGTCGTCGTCGGCGAGGGCACGCGAGGCGAGGCAGAGAAGTGAGTGGGAAGGAAGAAGAAGAGGAGGCAGTTATAACTAAAGGCCTTTAGTCGGTTCGTGGCTCCAACCAGACTAAGGTGCATACGTCCCGGTTGGAGCCACCAACCGGGACATATAGTCCAATTTTCAGCAGGTGAAGGCAGCGAGGACTCTTCCGTCGGTTGGTGGCTCCAACCGGACGTATTCTCGCTTTCAAATTTTTCAGTTATTTTCTCTCTGTTCGCCT
Source organism: Avena longiglumis (assembly GCA_030063025.1). Classification (NCBI taxonomy): domain Eukaryota; kingdom Viridiplantae; phylum Streptophyta; class Magnoliopsida; order Poales; family Poaceae; genus Avena; species Avena longiglumis. The sequence continues at coordinate 614,867 of CP125975.1, forward strand.
TTTTTTATTTTGAGGTTTAAATTTGTAATGTTTTTTAAATGATAATTAATTTGGAATTTAGAAAAACTTTAAACATAAAAAGTGTTTGGATTTGAATAAATAATTCGAAACCATTTTCTGTTTTGAAAAATAATTAATGTAACCATTTAAAATATGAACCATTTACAATTAAAAATGAATTAACTTATATTTTTTTAATATCAATTTGGAATTTAGAAAAACTTGAAATATAAGAAGTGTATGGATTTGAATAAATAATTCAAAAACATATTCTATTTTTTAAAAAATAATTAATGTAACCTTTTAAAATGAATTAACTTATATTTTTGAATATTAATTTGGAATGTAGAAAAACTTTAAATATAAGAAGTGTATGGATTTGAATAAATAATTCAAAAACATATTCTATTTTTAAAAAATAATTAATGTAACCTTTTAAAATGAATTAACTTATATTTTTGAATATTAATTTGGAATTTAGAAAAACTTTAAATATAAGAAGTGTATGGATTTGAATAAATAATTCAAAAACATATTCTATTTTTAAAAAATAATTAATGTAACCTTTTAAAATGAATTAACTTATATTTTTGAATATTAATTTGGAATTTAGAAAAAATTTAAACATAAAAAGTGTTTGGATTTAAATAAATAATTCAAAAATATTTTCTGTTTTAAAAAATAATTTATGTAACCATTTAAAATATGAACCATTTACAATTAAAAATGAATTAACTTATATTTTTTTAATATCAATTTGGAATTTAGAAAAACTTTAAACATAAGAAGTGTTTGGATTTTGAACTTATATGCCGGTTTTTTTTGAATTTATTATGCCCGTTTTGAATTATCTGAATTTCTAACTATGGTCGAACCGGTGTGCATGAAGATAGGGGACGGGCATCGTTAGAACTTGCATTGGATCTCTGAAGAAACCACATATTGCGAGTCTAAAAATGATTTTTTCAAAAAATCAGGCGATAGATCATGTACCGTAGTACAAACCGACCCACTTCCTCGATTCTACAGACATTTGTCCTTTTACCCGGATGGACGAAAAGGTTTGAGATGTACCGGTTGGGATATAGTCCATGTAAGGTGGTCTAGTATTTTAGGAAAATAGACGGTAGCATTACGAAACGGCATTTTGGTGGTTACTTCACAAAGCGACCCGTTTTTCAAGGCTGGAAAATGGAAAAGGGATTTTCGTGCGACAAAAGGAAAACTTCCTCCTGCAACATTGTTCTACATACCAATGTCCACACATGCATAATATGGGCACAACATCACAAACTATGCCGTGATTCAAGACATAAGATCGGTCATTTGGACGAAAGCCATGAAACCTCGAACATGATAGGTCATTTTGTGAAGGTTTTTGAAACATGATCAATATACCAAGTCTGGTATTTTTCCTTTCAACTATGTAACATAATATGACACCACGCCAAGGATTTTAATTGTTCGGTTTTTTTGAATTTATTATGCCCGTTTTGAATTATCTGAATTTCTAACTATGGTCGAACCGGTGTGCATGAAGATAGGGGGGGCATCGTTAGAACTTGCATTGGATCTCTGAAGAAACCACATATTGCGAGTCTAAAATGATTTTTCAAAAAATCAGGCGATAGATCATGTACTGTAGTACAAACGGACCCACTTCCTACCGATTCGGACATTTGTCCTTTTACGGGATGGACGAAAAGGTTTGAGATGTACCGTTGGGATATAGTCCATGTAAGGTGGTCTAGTATTTTAGGAAAATAGGACGGTAGCATTCGAAACGGCATTTTGGTGGTTACTTCACAAAACGACCCGTTTTTGCGCTCGGAAAATGGAAAAGGATTTTCCGTGCGACAAAGGAAAACTTCCTCCTGCAACATTGTTCTACATACCAATGTCCACACACATGCATAATATGGGCACAACATCACAAACTATGCCGTGATTCAGCACATAAGATCGGTCATTTGGACGAAAGCCATGAAACCTCGAACATGATAGGTCATTTTGTGAAGGTTTTTGAAACATGATCAATATACCAAGTCTGGTATTTTTCCTTTCAACTATGTAACATAATATGACACCACGAAGGATTTTCATTGTTAGGGTTTTTTGAATTTATTATGCCCGTTTTGAATTATCTGAATTTCTAACTATGGTCGAACGGTGTGCATGAAGATAGGGGCATCGTTAGAACTTGCATTGGATCTCTAAAGAAACCACATATTGCGAGTCTAAAAATGATTTTTTCAAAAAATCACGGGCGATAGATCATGTACCTATAGTACAAACCGGACCCACTTCCTACCGATTCGGCAGACATTTGTCCTTTTTACCAGGGATGGACAAAAAGGTTTGAGATGTACCGGTTGGGATATAGTCCATGTAAGGTGGTCTAGTATTTTAGGAAAATAGGACGGTAGCATTCTGAAACGGCATTTTGGTGGTTACTTCACAAAACGACCCGTTTTTTGCGCTCGGAAAATGGAAAAGGGATTTTCCGTGCGACAAAAAGGAAAACTTCCTCCTGCAACATTGTTCTACATACCAATGTCCACACACATGCATAATATGGGCACAACATCACAAACTATGCCGTGATTCAGCACATAACATCGGTCATTTGGACCGAAAGCCATGAAACCTCGAACATGATAGGTCATTTTGTGAAGGTTTTTTCGAAACATGATCAATATACCAAGTCTGGTATTTTTCCTTTCAACTATGTAACATAATATGACACCACGCGAAGGATTTTCATTGTTCGGGTTTTTTGAATTTATTATGCCGTTTTGAATTATCGAATTTCTAACTATGGTCGAACGGTGTGCATGAAGATAGGGGCGGGCATCGTTAGAACTTGCATTAGATCTGAAGAAACCACATATTGAGTCTAAAATGATTTTTCAAAAAATCAGGCGATATATCATGTACTGTAGTACAAACGGACCCACTTCCTACCGATTAAGACATTTGTCCTTTTTACCCGGGATGGACGAAAAGGTTTGAGATGTACCGGTTGGGATATAGTCCATGTAAGGTGGTCTAGTATTTTAGGAAAATAGGACGGTAGCATTCTGAAACGGCATTTTGGTGGTTACATCACAAAACGACCCGTTTTTTGCGCTCGGAAAATGGAAAAGGGATTTTCCGTGCGACAAAAAGGAAAACTTCCTCCTGCAACATTGTTCTACATACCAATGTCCACACACATGCATAATATGGGCACAACATCACAAACTATGCCGTGGTTCAGCACATAACATCGGTCATTTGGACCGAAAGCCATGAAACCTCGAACATGATAGGTCATTTTGTGAAGGTTTTTTCGAAACATGATCAATATACCAAGTCTGGTATTTTTCCTTTCAACTATGTAACATAATATGACACCACGTGAAGGATTTTCATTGTTCGGGTTTTTTTTGAATTTGTTATGCCCGTTTTGAATTATCTGAATTTCTAACTATGGTCGAACCGGTGTGCATGAAGATAGGGGACGGCATCGTTAGAACTTGCATTGGATCTCTGAAGAAACCACATATTGCGAGTCTAAAAATGATTTTTTCAAAAAATCACGGGCGATAGATCATGTACCATAGTACAAACCGACCCACTTCCCGATTCGGACATTTGTCCTTTTACCGGGATGGAAGAAAAGGTTTGAGATGTACGGTTGGGATATAGTCCATGTAAGGTGGTCTAGTATTTTAGGAAAATAGGACGGTAGCATTCGAAGCGGCATTTTGGTGGTTACTTCACAAAGCGACCCGTTTTTGCGCTCGGAAAATGGAAAAGGATTTTCCGTGCGACAAAAGGAAAACTTCCTCCGCAACATTGTTCTACATACCAATGTCCACACACATGCATAATATGGGCACAACATCACAAACTATGCCGTGATTCAGACATAACATCGGTCATTTGGACCGAAAGCCATGAAACCTCGAACATGATAGGTCATTTTGTGAAGGTTTTTGAAACATGATCAATATACCAAGTCCGGTATTTTTCCTTTCAACTATGTAACATAATATGACACCACGCGAAGGATTTTCATTGTTCGGTTTTTTTTGAATTTATTATGCCGTTTTGAATTATCGAATTTCTAACTATGGTCGAACGGTATGCATGAAGATAGGGACGGCATCGTTAGAACTTGCATTGGATCTCTGAAGAAACCACATATTGCGAGTCTAAAATGATTTTTCAAAAATCACGGGCGATAGATCATGTACCAGAGTACAAACCGGACCCACTTCTGCCGATTCTAAGACATTTGTCCTTTTTACCCGGGATGGACGAAAAGGTTTGAGATGTACCGGTTGGGATATAGTCCATGTAAGGTGGTCTAGTATTTTAGGAAAATAGGACGGTAGCATTCTGAAACGGCATTTTGGTGGTTACTTCACAAAACGACCCGTTTTTTGCGCTCGGAAAATGGAAAAGGGATTTTCCGTGCGACAAAAAGGAAAACTTCCTCCTGCAACATTGTTCTACATACCAATGTCCACACACATGCATAATATGGGCACAACATCACAAACTATGCCGTGATTCAGCACATAACATCGGTCATTTGGACCGAAAGCCATGAAACCTCGAACATGATAGGTCATTTTATGAAGGTTTTTTCGAAACATGATCAATATACCAAGTCTGGTATTTTCCTTTCAACTATGTAACATAATATGACACCACGCGAAGGATTTTCATTGTTCGGATTTTTTTTGAATTTATTATGCCCGTTTTGAATTATCTGAATTTCTAACTATGGTCGAACCGGTGTGCATGAAGATAGGGGATGGGCATCGTTAGAACTTGCATTGGATCTCTGAAGAAACCACATATTGCGAGTCTAAAAATGATTTTTTCAAAAAATCACGGGCGATAGATCATGTACCTGTAGTACAAACCGGACCCACTTCCTACCGATTCGGCAGACATTTGTCCTTTTTACCCGGGATGGACGAAAAGGTTTGAGATGTACCGGTTGGGATATAGTCCATGTAAGGTGGTCTAGTATTTTAGGAAAATAGGACGGTAGCATTCTGAAACGGCATTTTGGTGGTTACTTCACAAAACGACCCGTTTTTTGCGCTCGGAAAATGGAAAAGGGATTTTCCGTGCGACAAAAAGGAAAAATTCCTCCTGCAACATTGTTCTACATACCAATGTCCACACACATGCATAATATGGGCACAACATCACAAACTATGCCGTGATTCAGCACATAACATCGGTCATTTGGACCGAAAGCCATGAAACCTCGAACATGATAGGTCATTTTGTGAAGGTTTTTTCGAAACATGATCAATATACCAAGTCTGGTATTTTTACTTTCAACTATGTAACATAATATGACACCACGCGAAGGATTTTCATTGTTCGGGTTTTTTTTGAATTTATTATGCCCGTTTTGAATTATCTGAATTTCTAACTATGGTCGAACCGGTGTGCATGAAGATAGGGGACGGGCATCGTTAGAACTTGCATTGGATCTCTGAAGAAACCACATATTGCGAGTCTAAAAATGATTTTTCAAAAATCACGGCGATAGATCATGTACTGTAGTACAAACCGGACCCACTTCCTCCGATTCTACAGACATTTGTTCTTTTTACTCGGGATGGACGAAAAGGTTTGAGATGTACCGGTTGGGACATAGTCCATGTAAGGTGGTCTAGTATTTTAGGAAAATAGGACGGTAGCATTCTGAAACGGCATTTTGGTGGTTACTTCACAAAACGACCTGTTTTTTGCGCTCGGAAAATGGAAAAGGGCTTTTCCGTGCGACAAAAAGGAAAACTTCCTCCTGCAAGATTGTTATACATACCAATGTCCACACACATGCATAATATGGGCACAACATCACAAACTATGCCGTGATTCAGCACATAACATCGGTCATTTGGACCGAAAGCCATGAAACCTCGAACATGATAGGTCATTTTGTGAAGGTTTTTTCGAAACATGATCAATATACCAAGTCTGGTATTTTTCCTTTCAACTATGTAACATAATATGACACCACGCGAAGGATTTTCATTGTTCGGGTTTTTTGAATTTATTATGCCCGTTTTGAATTATCGAATTTCTAACTATGGTCGAACGGTGTGCATGAAGATAGGGGCGGCATCGTTAGAACTTGCATTGGATCTCTGAAGAAACCACATATTGCGAGTCTAAAATGATTTTTTCAAAAAATCACGGGCGATAGATCATGTACTGTAGTACAAACCGACCCACTTCCTACCGATTCGGCAGACATTTGTCCTTTTACCGGGATGGACGAAAAGGTTTGAGATACCGGTTGGGATATAGTCCATGTAAGGTGGTCTAGTATTTTAGGAAAATAGGACGGTAGCATTACGAAACGGCATTTTGGTGGTTACTTCACAAAAGCGACCGTTTTTGCGCTCGGAAAATGGAAAAGGATTTTCCGTGCGACAAAAGGAAAACTTCCTCTGCAACATTGTTCTACATACTAATTTCCACACATGCATAATATGGGCACAACATCACAAACTATGCGTGATTCAGCACATAACATCGGTCATTTGGACGAAAGCCATGAAACCTCGAACATGATAGGTCATTTTGTGAAGGTTTTTTGAAACATGATCAATATATCAAGTCTGGTATTTTTCCTTTCAACTATGTAACATAATATGACACCACATGAAGGATTTTCATTGTTCGGGTTTTTTGAATTTATTATGCCCGTTTGAATTATCGAATTTCTAACTATGGTCGAACCGTGTGCATGAAGATAGGGGACGGGCATCGTTAGAACTTGCATTGGATCTCTGAAGAAACCACATATTGCGAGTCTAAAATGATTTTTCAAAAATCAGGCGATAGATCATGTACCAGTACAAACCGACCCACTTCCTCCGATTCGGACATTTGTCCTTTTACCGGGATGGACGAAAAGGTTTGAGATGTACCGGTTGGGATATAGTCCATGTAAGGTGGTCTAGTATTTTAGGAAAATAGGACGGTAGCATTCGAAGCGGCATTTTGGTGGTTACTTCACAAAGCGACCCGTTTTTGCGCTCGGAAAATGGAAAAGGGATTTTCCGTGCGACAAAAAGGAAAAATTCCTCCTGCAACATTGTTCTACATACCAATGTCCACACACATGCATAATATGGGCACAACATCACAAACTATGCCGTGATTCAGCACATAACAACGGTCATTTGGACGAAAAGCCACGAAACCTCGAACATGATAGGTCATTTTGTGAAGGTTTTTGAAACATGATCAATATACCAAGTCTGGTATTTTACTTTCAACTATGTAACATAATATGACACCACGAAGGATTTTCATTGTTCGGGTTTTTTTGAATTTATTATGCCCGTTTTGAATTATCTGAATTTCTAACTATGGTCGAACCGGTGTGCATGAAGATAGGGGACGGGCATCGTTAGAACTTGCATTGGATCTCTGAAGAAACCACATATTGCGAGTCTAAAAATGATTTTTTCAAAAAATCACGGGCGATAGATCATGTACCTGTAGTACAAACCGGACCCACTTCCTACCGATTTGGCAGACATTTGTCCTTTTTACCCGGGATGGACGAAAAGGTTTGAGATGTACCGGTTGGGATATAGTCCATCTAAGGTGGTCTAGTATTTTAAGAAAATAGGACGGTAGCATTCTGAAACGGCATTTTGGTGGTTACTTCACAAAACGACCCGTTTTTTGCGCTCGGAAAATGGAAAAGGGATTTTCCGTGCGACAAAAAGGAAAAATTCCTCCTGCAACATTGTTCTACATACCAATGTCCACACACATGCATAATATGGGCACAACATCACAAACTATGCCGTGATTCAGCACATAACATCGGTCATTTGGACCGAAAGCCATGAAACCTCGAACATGATAGGTCATTTTGTGAAGGTTTTTGAAACATGATCAATATACCAAGTCTGGTATTTTACTTTCAACTATGTAACATAATATGACACCACGCCAAGGATTTTCATTGTTCGGGTTTTTGAATTTATTATGCCCGTTTGAATTATCTGAATTTCTAACTATGGTCGAACGGTGTGCATGAAGATAGGGACGGGCATCGTTAGAACTTGCATTGGATCTCTGAAGAAACCACATATTGCGAGTCTAAAATGATTTTTCAAAAATCACGGGCGATAGATCATGTACCGTAGTACAAACCGGACCCACTTCCTACCGATTCGGCGGACATTTGTCCTTTTACCAGGGATGGACGAAAAGGTTTGAGATGTACCGGTTGGGATATAGTCCATGTAAGGTGGTCTAGTATTTTAGGAAAATAGGACGGTAGCATTCTGAAGCGGCATTTTGGTGGTTACTTCACAAAACGACCCGTTTTTTGCGCTCGGAAAATGGAAAAGGGATTTTCCGTGCGACAAAAAGGAAAACTTCCTCCTGCAACATTGTTCTACATACCAATGTCCACACACATGCATAATATGGGCACAACATCACAAACTATGCCGTGATTCAGCACATAACATCGGTCATTTGGACCGAAAGCCATGAAACCTCGAACATGATAGGTCATTTTGTGAAGGTTTTTTCGAAACATGATCAATATACCAAGTCTGGTATTTTGCGAAACATGATCATTGTTCGGCACACATTTAGTCCCGGATGTAGTCACAAACCGGTACTAAAGGGATTGCGGCAGAGTGGGCCAGACAACACTAATAATAGGGGTGAGTGTGGACATTATGTCGTGCGGCTTGTACCTTGTCGCGGATGGTGTCACCAACCGGGACTAAAGATGAACCTAGTCCGGTTGGAGACACCAACCGACTAAAGATGAGTCGACACTAATAGGGAGTCAGCACTAATAATAGGGTCGTGAGTGTCGACATTATGTCGTGAGCTGCTTGTACTATAAATATGCATCCTTGTGAGTCAGTCCTCCGGCCAGTTTGAGGCATCTTCAAGATGGTTTTCGAGCAGGGACACCACTCGGCCAGTTTCGGGAGATGCCGACGGAGCCCGATCTCGGCATCTCCGAGAAATGGTCATAGAGGCACTCCTAATATGTGAAATTAGTTAGCTCCTAGGCGTATTGATCTAGTTAGTGAAATTACAAGCTGCAAGATGGTTTTCGAGAAGGACACCATCTGCGGCGGTTTGAGGAGATGCCGACGGAGCCCGATCCTCCGGCATCTCCGAGAAACTGGTCATAGAGGCACTCCTAATATGTGAAATTAGTTAGCTCGGCGTATTGATCTAGTTAGTGAAGTTACAAGCTGCAAGATGGTTTTCGAGCGAGGACACCACTGCGGCCAGTTTGGAGATGCCTTAGCCCAGTCCTCCGGCATCTCAGAAACTGGTCATAGAGGCACTCTAATATGTGAAATTAGTTAGCTCGAGGCGTATTGATCTAGTTAGTGAAGTTACAAGATGCAAGATGGTTTTCGAGTAGGGACACCATGCGGCCAGTTTCGGGGAGATGCCGACGGAGCCGATCCTCCGGCATCTCAGAAACTGGTCATAGAGGCACTCCGGTCCAGCCACAAAATGGGACTAACACTCAAGACATTTATTAATATTAAAACGAGACTAAAAACCGGGACTAAAGGCCACAAACGCGAAAGATATCCTTGGTCAAGCCACAAACCGAAAGACATGAACTAGAGTTACATAATATGAGCATGAACTTCTTGGCATATGTCATTCCTTATGACCGCTTGGGCGTAACCATGGAGCATCTTCTTTACTTAACGGAATGCTTGGGTCGTTTTCACTATGAAGGCGGAATTTCATCAAACTTATTATAATCTTCCGACATGTCTTGTCCTCGATTCCCACGATGTTTCTTTTCCTGAAAGAACTATGTGACGCTTTGGCTCATCATATGATGTATTCGTTTGCATATTTTTTCTTTTTTGATGGAGGACATGTCCTTCACATAGAAACACTGAGACACATCATTGGCTAGACGAATGGTTCATCTCTATAACCAAGATTGTTGAGATCCTTGTTGTCATTCCATACAACTGGTCTATCTTTACCCTTCCCCATTCAGGTTGACCCATTTGCAAGAAACAAAGGGACCTTAAAGAGACTCCATAGTCTAGTTCCCATATCTCCTCTATGTAACCATAATATGTGTCCTTTTGTCCATTCTCGTCTATTGCATCAAAGCGGACACCACTATTTTGGTTGGTGCTCTTTTATCTTGGGCGATCGTGTAGAATGTATTCCCATTTATTTCGTACCTTGGAAATTCAATACAGTAGAAGATGGTGACGACCAACAAGTATAGCTGATCTCCAACAGTGGTGTCATTCAAGAGATGTGTCGCATCCAACCACCGGAGACTTCATGTGTTCATCGTAATCCATGATTCAGGCTTCCCGGGTTTTGGGCGTACAATATTCTTGTGTTCCTCCATATCTGGAGCTGCCAAGCTGGAATTATGTAGAAGCTGTAGTGTGCTTTAGTGAAAGAATCCCGTCCCTACATATCATTGCTTTCTTTCCCAAGTGCCTTTTCCACTTAGTCTTCCCTCATGCCATGAGTCGAAACACCAATCGGCTTAAGGTCAGGAATAAAGTCAACACAAAACTCAATGACCTCCTGCTCCATATCCCTTGGAGATGCTTCCTTACAGTCTAGCACGGTTATGAACATATTTCTTTAAGACTCCATGAACCTCTCAAAGGGAACATATTGTGCAGAAATACGGACCGAGAATGGCAATCTCTTCCACTAGATGAACCAGGAGATGCGTCATAATATTGAAGAAGGATGGTGGGAACACCAATTCAAAACTAACAAGACATTGTACCACATCCTTCTCAGAACCTTGGCGAATATCTGGATTGATTACCTTCGAGATATTGCATTGAGGAATGCACACAGCTTCACAATGGGTACTCGAACATTTTAGGTAGAAGCCCCTCAATGCAATCGGAAGCAAGCTGCGTCATAATCACGTGATGATTATGAGACTTCAGGTTTTGGAACTTTTCTGCCATATTTATTATCCCTTTATATTAGATGAGAAGCCCAGGCACCTTGATCTTGTAAAGGACTTCAAAAGATTTCCTTCTGCTTTGGTAAGAGCATAGCTTACGACTTAAGTGGCGCCCTTTATCCGTCTTGTTATCTGTATGCATGTTCTTTGGGTCTTTCATAATTTGTTGGTCCTCCCGTGCTTCAGGTGTATCTTTTGTCTTCCCATACACGCCTAGGAATCCTAGCAGGTTCACGCAGAGATTCTTCGTCACGTGCATCACGTCGATTGAAGAGCGGACGCAGGACTTTCAATATGGCAGCTCCCAAAATATAGATTTCTTCTTCCACATGGGTGCGTGTCCTAGGGACGTCGTTCGAACTGATTGACGCGGGACCCTTTCCAAAGATTACTTCTATGTCCTTGACCATACCAAATACATCATCACCAGGTGGGAGTTCAGGCTTCTTCCGGTGATCTGCCTCACCTTTGAAATGCTTGCCTTTCTTTCTTCGGGATGATTGGTGGAAGAAATCGTCGATTCGCTAGGTACACAACCTTCTTGCATTTATGCAAATATGTACCTTCGGTCTTATCTAAACAGTGGGTGCATGCCTTATATCCTTTGTTTTTATGCATCACGAAAGGTTACTAAGAGCAGGCCAATCATTGATGGTTCTGAATAACAACCCTCCGATAGTAAATGGCTCCTGTTTGTTCTCATCCCACGCACGTACACCTGGTTTGCCCCACAACTGTAAGAGTTCTTCAACTAATGGCCTAAGGTACACATCAATGTCGTTGCCCGGTTGCTTCAGGCCTTGGATGAGCACTGGCATCATAATGAACTTACGCTTCATGCACAACCAAGGAGGCAGGTTGTAGATACATAGAGTCACGGGCCAGGTGCTGTGACTGCAGCTCTGCTACCCAAAAGGATTCATGCCATCCGTACTTAGACCAAACCATAAGTTCCTTGCGTCACCTGCAAAGTCTGGGAAGTCTCTCTCGATTTTTCTCCACTGTGACCCATCAGCAGGGTGTCTCAACTCCCCGTCTTTCTTACGGTCTTCTTTGTGCCATCGCAACAACCTGGCATGCACTTTGTTTCTGAACATGCGTTTCAACCTTGGTATTATAGGAGCATACCACATAACCTTAGCAGGAACCCTCTTGGAGGGCTCTCCCTCAACATCACCAGGTCATCTCGTCGATCTTATACATAGCATTGCATACCGGGCATTTATCTAAATTCTCATACTCCTTACCGCGGTAGAGGATGCAATCATTAATGCATGCATGTATCTTTTGCACATCTAATCCCAGAGGACAGAGAGTCTTCTTTGCTTCGTAGGTACTCTCGGGAAGTTCGTTATGTTTTGGAAACTTCGGCTTCATTATTTTCAGCATCTTTTCAAATGAGGAGTCAGTTAGACCACACTCTTCCTTCCATCGCAACAATTCCAGTGTGGTACCGAGCTTTGTGCTGCCATCTTCACAATTTGGGTACAACAATTTCTTGTGATCTTCTAACATGCCCTCTAACTTCAACTTCTCATTTTCTGTTTCACAGTCTCGCTTTGCATCAGAAATGACCCTACCAAGTTCATCAACCGGCTCATCTGATGCCCGTTCTTCACCTTTTTCCTCTCCATTGTCTTCCATAGCAGTATCACCGTATTCAGGAAACATATGATGATAGTTGTTATCATCATCTTCTTCTTCACCATCTTCCATCATAACCCCTCTTTCCCCGTGCTTGGTCCAGCAATTATAGTTGGGCATGAAACCTTTCATAATCAGGTGGCCGCGAATGATTTTTCGAGGAAGAGTACTCCTTGTTGTTCCGACATTGAACACATGGACAACGTATAAATCCATTCTCTTTGTTTGCCGTAGCCACATCGATAAATTTATCCACGCCTTTGATATACCCGGCTACCCGCCGGTCACCGTACATCCATTCCCGACCGTTCATCTGCATCATATAAGTAAGTTTATCAAAAACAGGACATCATAAATAGTGAAATAACCAATTCACACGACACATGAATTGTATCAATGACCTAGAAAAGATAGGATTGCTAACCTCGATCGAGGGAAATAAGAGGAGAAAGCTCAAGTGCGTCTGGACACCTTCTATATTTTTGTTCTATGAGAAATTCAACTGGATTTTTCACTCAAACATTTCAACAAACACCTTCAATGCATGCATGAGAAAAACTAGCACACACCCTCACACCTTACACCATTCGAAAAAACAGTGGAGGCGGGAGGGGCGTTGCATTTATAGAGGGCAAGGGTCTTTAGTCGGTTGGGCCAACAACCGGGACTAAAGGTGCGTCTGCGTGGCTGTGGCCAAACCTTTAGTCGGTTGGTGGCTCCAACGAACATCCCTTACCAACCGGGACCCATGCCCCCTGGCCCCGTGCCCGCTCCAACCGGGACGCGTGCCAGCATTAGTCCCGGTTGGTGGCGCAACCGGGACTAATGCTCCCCGGGGTGGCGAACGGATGGCCCTTTTTCCTCTAGTGGGGACACCACTATGGAAGACCTTGTCGAAGATGTCTTAGGATCCTGTCTTCAGACATCTTTGATGAGCTCGTCATAGCGGCACTCCCATATATGTAAAATTTGTTAGCTCTCGAACGTATTGATTTAGTTAGAGAAGTTATAAACTGCAAGATGGTGCGAGAGGGACACCATGGCGGAGCTTCTCAAAGATGTTATAGGATCTCACCACTATTTCAGATACAAGCAATGAAGATCAGAACAAAGAGTTTTTTCACCCTAGATTTATTTGTACACCACTACTCGAATTAATAGCACAATCGAATTGAAATGGACATGCATGGAAGCAAAGGACCTTCCTCGACCAGGACAGTGTGTCCTTTGCCCTTTGTGGACATGGACGGGTTACCCGATAGTGAAGCCGCGCGCCTACTTAGAAATGTGTATTTAGCTCGACATCTGCAGGTGGTGGTAGCAGGGTAGTAGAACAGGCGTGATAAAAGTAGTGGTTTTGCTGCACCGTTTATATATGTTTATCCTGTGGGCGGCTGATATATAGCACCCGATCGATATTTGTAAATGGTGGCGGGCGAGCACCAGGAGGAAGGATCCGAGACCGAGGGCGGTGGCGGTGAGTCGCCTGCGGTCGCTGCGCTGTACCTGTACGGGGACGTTCTGGAGTCGGTGGTGGAGTGCTTGCCGGCGGCCGACCTCGCCGCCACGGCGGTGGTCTCGAGCGAGTGGCTGCGAGCGGTGCGTTCTGTACTGCGCCGACGGCCGCGGCGGCTGCCCTGGCTGGTGGTCCACCTCGTGGGCCGCCGTCGTCAGACCGCGGCGTACGATCCCCACTCAGGCTCATGGCTGTCCGTGCATGCCCCCTCGCTGCAAGGCATGCCGTGGACGACCCTACGCCACATGATCAGCGGGCGTGGGGACCGCCTGTGCGCGCTTTCGTTATCCGGCCTTGACATCGCCGGCGGCGTCCTTGGAACGTCGTCTTTGTGCAGCAGGGCGCTGAAGGCTCCAAGCGTGTGGCGTGTGGACCCGGTGTTGGCCGTTGTGGGCGAGCTTGTGGTTGCCGTGGGCGGCGCATCTGAGTTTGCGGTAGCCGAAGGAGAGAACGGCGCCGGCGCGGTGGAGGTACATGAAGGAGGAAAGTGGAGCGCGTGCGATCCTATGCCGTCGGAACTCCGGGAGTCCGCCTCCTCGGCAACGTGGCTGTCGGCGGCAGCTACGGATGAGAGATTGTACGTGATGGATAGAACAACCGGGTGGGCGAGCTGGTTGAATCCATCGAAGCGCTGCTGGGGTCCCACACGTCGCCTCACACCAGACGTTTCCGTGTCCACGTGGGGCATCGCGCCTGCAGCTCACGACGACGGAGACACAGGTGCTGCTGAGCGGCTTGTCCTCTTCGGAGCCAGCAAGCAGCGTCGTCAGGGCCTGCTGCAGGGAGTCGTCGTCGTGGTCGTCGTCCAAGCATGGGAGGTGGATGGTGACGCTCTGGATCTGTCACCCAATAATGGCAACTGCGATGCAATGCCGAGCGAGATGTCGGGCATGCTTTTCCCACGGAACCAAGAAGATGATGACGATGACGATGACGATGAAACTTGTTGGCCATCAATCCGGGTGTGTGGCAATGCCACAGGAGGAGGGTATGTGTACAATGCGGCCCAGCCGGCCAATGGCGCCGTGCTCTACGAGCTGCTGCGTCAAGCAGGTCAGAATGGGAGCCTCGTGGGACGCTGGGAACGGGTGCCGTGCGCACCCTCATCATCATCAGTGCACGCCGAGCCGCTGGGCCGTGTCATCCTTGCATGCTCCCCAGTGGGGTTGGATGAACTGCCGGGAGGACGGCGACCGCTTGGATTATCACAGCTCGCGTCGCAGCATCGACTTGATCAAGCACAGCGCTAGCTTCACTATACTCAAGCAGTCTTGCTTCACCCAAAACATCCACCGCATGCACTATCCTTTCAACTGAAATCTCGGCTCAGATTGTTGTTCTTTCTCTAAACAAGAGCAACTCTTGTTCTACTTGCTGTGTACAATAATTTAATCTGGTTTCATGGTTTGTACTACCTCTATTCATATAAATGTATAAAATGCCTTCCAAAACATATATAGTTTTGTGTTTAAGAACGTTTAGGTAACTTGGGGACGCGTTTGTTATTTTGCATCCGCGACTCGACACGATCAAAAACACACATGTGTTGATATGCCGGAGTACTAGTTTTCTAGTCATCAACCAGTCCAAGACCGGCCTGCTTATCTATTCTAACATACGAACTGCGCAAATGTAAAATTTTATACTGAAATTAAGTAACACTAATGACTTGATCACAGTACACGTTGCATAATGTAAGACCTTCTAGCAAACTAAAACAACTTGCTAAAAAGGATTATATTGTGGAAAGAAGGGAGGGAGTATATACTAAAAGAAATATGCATATGGAAAGGATGCCACCATGTTTTGTCCACATAGTCTAAATAATCTATTCTATAAATTTAATTCCGGGAGCTAATTATAACGGTCTAGATTTAATTCCAATCAAGCACCATATTCTAAATAATCTACTTGATTAATTTAATTGTGTGTCCTAATTATAACGGAGTATATTTAATTCCACCACGCATGATACTACAGTAGTTTAAATAATCTACTAAATTAATTAAGTTATGATCATAATTATAACAGTAAATATTTAATTCCCCAAACCAAGCACGATAGTCTAAATAATATACTCCATTAATTTAATTGTGGTCCTAAAAACATGTCAAGATTTAAATCCAACAAACACGATAGTCTAAATAATTTACTCCATTAATTTAATTATGGTCCTAAAAACCTGTCAATATTTAAATCCAACAAACACAATAGTCTAAATAATAGAAGGTGTCCGAGACGCACTTGAGCTTTCTCCTCTTTATTTTCCTCGATCGAGGTTAGCAATCTTATCTTTTCTCTGTCATTGATACAATGCATGTGTCGATGTGAATTGGTCATTTCACTATTTATGATGTCCTTTTTTTATAAAATTACTTATATAATGCAGATAAACGGTCGGGAATGGATGTACGGTGACCGGCGCGTAGCCGGGTATATGAAAGGCGTGGATAAATTTATCGATGTGGCTACGACAAACAAAGAGAATGGTTTTATACGTTGTCCATGTGTTCAATATCGGAACAACAAGGAGTATTCTTCCTCGAAAATCAATCGCGGCCACATGATTATGAAAGGTTTCATGCCCAACTATAATTGTTGGACCAAGCACGGGGAAAGAGGGGTTATGATGGAAGATGGTGAAGAAGAAGATGATGATAACAAATATCATCATATGTTTCCTGAATATAGTGATACTGCAATGGAAGAATATGGAGAGGAAGGAGGTGAAGAACGGGCATCAGATGAGCCGGCTGATGAACTTGGTAGGGTCATTTTTGATGCAAAGCGAGACTGTGAAACAGAAAATGAGAAGTTGAAGTTAGAGGGCATGTTAGAAGATCACAAGAAATTGTTGTACCCAAATTGTAAAGATGGCAGCACAAATCTCGGTACCACACTGGAATTGTTGCGATGGAAGGCAGAGTATGGTCTAGCTGACTCCTCATTTGAAAAGATGCTGAAAATAATGAAGCCGAAGTTTCCAAAACATAACGAACTTCCCGAGAGTACATACGAAGCAAAGAAGACTCTTTGTCCTGTAGGATTAGATGTGCAAAAGATACATGCATGCATTAATGACTGCATCCTCTACATGATGAGAGTATGAGAATTTAGATAAATGCCCGGTATGCAATGCATTGCGGTATAAAATCAGACGAGATGACCCTGGTGATGTTGAGGGAGAGCCCCTCCGGAAGAGGGTTCCTGCTAAGGTTATGTGGTATGCTCCTATAATACCAAGGTTGAAACGCATGTTCAAAAACAAAGAGCATGTCAGGTTGTTGCGATGGAACAAAGAAGACCGTAAGAAAGACGGGAAGTTGAGACACCCTGCTGATGGGTCACAGTGGAGAAAAATCGAGAGAGACTTCCCAGACTTTACAGGTGACGCGAGGAACTTATGGTTTGGTCTAAGTACCAATGGCATAAATCCTTTTGGGGAGCAGAGCTGCAGTCACAGCACCTGACCCGTGACTCTATGTATCTACAACCTGCCTCCTTGGTTGTGCATGAAGCGTAAGTTAATTATGATGCCAGTGCTCATCCAAGGCCCGAAGCAACCGGGCAACGACATTGATGTGTACCTTAGGCCATTAGTTGAAAAACTCTTACAGTTGTGGGACAAACCAGGTGTACGTGCGTGGTATGAGAACAAACAGGAGCCATTTGATCTACGAGGGTTGTAATTCGTAACCATCAATGATTGGCCTTCTCTTAGTAACCTTTCAGGACAGACAAACAAGGGATATAAGGCATGCACACAGTGTTTAGATAAGACTGAAGGTACATATTTGCATAAATGCAAGAAGGTTGTGTACCTGGCGAATCGACGATTTCTTCCGATCAATCATCCCGTAAGAAAGAAAGGAAAGCATTTCAAAGGTGAGGCAGATCACCGGAAGAAGCCTGAACTCCCTGCTGGTGATGATGTATTTGGTATGGTCAAGGACATAGAAGTAATCTTTGGAAAGGGTCCCGGCGGTCAATCGATTCTGACGGCGTCGCTGAGGACACGCACCCATGTGGAAGAAGAAATCTATATTTTGGGAGCTGCCATATTGGAAAGTCCTGCGTGTCCGCTCTTCAATCGACGTGATGCATGTGACGAAGAATCTTTGCGTGAACCTGCTAGGATTCCTAGGCGTGTATGGGAAGACAAAAGATACTTCAGAAGCACGGGAGGACCAACAAATTATGAAAGACCCAAAGAACATGCATACACAGAACAAGACGGATAAAGGGCGTCACTTAAGTCGTGCCAGCTATGCTCTTACCAAAGCAGAGAAGGAAATCTTTTTTGAAGTCCTTTACAGTATCAAGGTGCCGTCGGGCTTCTCATCTAATATAAAGGGGATAATAAATATGGCAGAGAAAAAGTTCCAAAACCTGAAGTCTCATGACTGTCACGTGATTATGACCCAGTTGCTTCCGATTGCATTGAGGGGGCTTCTACCGGAAAATGTTCGAGTACCCATTGTGAAGCTGTGTGCATTCCTCAATGCAATATCTCAAAAGGTAATCAATCCAGATATTCTGCCAAGGTTACAGAAGGATGTGGTACAATGTCTTGTTAGTTTTGAATTGGTGTTCCCACCATCCTTCTTCAATATTATGACGCATCTCCTGGTTCACCTAGTGGAAGAGATTGCCATTCTCGGTCCGGTATTTCTGCATAATATGTTCCCCTTTGAGAGGTTCATGGGAGTCTTAAAGAAATATGTTCATAACCGTGCTAGACCAGAAGGAAGCATCTCCAAGGGATATGGAACAGAGGAGGTCATTGAGTTTCGTGTTGACTTTATTCCTGACCTTAAGCCGATTGGTGTTTCTTACTCGCGGCATGAGGTAAGACTAAGTGGAAAAGGCATGCTGGGAAAGAAAGCAATGATATGTAGGGACGGGGATTCTTTCACTAAAGCACACTACACGGTTCTACATAATTCCACCTTGGCAGCTCCGTATATCGAGGAACACAAGAATATTGTACGCTCCAAAAACCCGGAGAAGCCTGAATCATGGATTACAGATGAACACATGAAGTCTTTCGGTGGTTGGATGCGGACACATCTCTTGAATGACACCACTGTTGGAGATCAGCTATACTTGTTGGCTGCGTCACCATCTTCTACTATATTGAATTTCCAAGGGTACGAAATAAATGGGAATACATTCTACACGATCGCCCAAGATAAAAAGAGCACCAACCAAAATAGTGGTGTCCGCTTTGATGCAATAGACGAGAATGGACAAAAGGACACATACTATGGTTACATAGAGGAGATATGGGAACTAGACTATGGAGTCTCTTTTAAGGTCCCTTTGTTTCACGCAAATGGGTCAACCTGAATGGGGAAGGGGTAAAGATAGACCAGTTGTACGGAATGACAACAGTGGATCTCAACAATCTTGGTTATAGAGATGAACCATTCGTCCTAGCCAATTATGTGTCTCAGGTTTTCTATGTGAAGGACATGTCCTCCAGACCGAAAAAAGAAAAAATATGCAAACGAATACATCATATGATGAGCCAAAGCGTCACATAGTTCTTTCAGGGAAAAGAAACATCGTGGGAATCAAGGACAAGACAGACATGTCAGAAGATTATAATAAGTTTGATGAAATTCCGCTCTTCACAGTGAAAACTGACCCAAGCATTCCGTTAAGTAAAGAAGATGCTCCATGGTTACGTCTGAAGCGATCATAAGGAAGGACATATGCCAAGAAGTTCATGCTCATATTATGTAACTCTAGTTCATGTCTTTCGCGATTTGTGGCTTCACCGAAGGATATCTTTCGCGGTTTGTGGCTTGACCGGGACCATATATAGGGGGGCCTTTAGTCCCGGTTTTGTAGTCTCAGTTTTTAATATTAATGAATGTCTTGAGTGCTGGTCCTGTTTTGTGGCTGGACCGGGACTATGAAGAAGTTGTCCCGATTCGTACTTACCATTAAGATCTGATCTCCAAACGTGCGCGGTCACATATTAGGGAGTGCCTCTATGACCAATTTCTTGGAGATGCCGGAGGACTGGGATCCGGCGGCATCTCCCTGAAACTGGTCGTAGTGGTGTCCCTACTCTCGAAAACCATCTTGCAGCTTGTAAATTCTCTAACTAGATCAATAGACCTGGGAGCTAACTAATTTCACATATTAGGGAGTGCCTCTATGACCAGTTTCTCGGAGATGCCGGAGGACTGGGATCCGGCGGCATCTCCCTGAAACTAGCCATAGTGGTGTCCCTGCTCTCAAAAACCATCTTGCAGCTTGTAACTTCTCTAACTAGATCAATACGCCTGGGAGCTAACTAATTTCACATATTAGGGAGTGCCTCTATGACCAGTTTCTCGGACATGCCGGAGAACTGGGCTCCGTCGGCATCTCCCTGAAACTGGCAGTAGTGGTGTCCCTGCTCTCGAAAACCATCTTGGAGATGCCTCAAACTGGCTGGAGGACTGGACTCACAAGGATGCCTATTTATAGTACAAGTAGCTCGGCATAGTGTCGATACTTACGAAATAATGTCGACACTCACCCCTATTATTAGTGCTGACTCGTGTTTTGTCCCGGTTGGTGTCTCCAACCGGGCTAAAGGTTCATATTTAGTCCCGGTTGGTGACACCATCCGGGACAAGGTACACGCCGCACGACATAATGTCGACACTCACCCCTATCATTAGTGCTTCATGGCCCAGCCTGCCGAAATCCCTCCAACCGGGACTAAAGATGAACCTTTAGTATATTGAAAATCCGAACAATGAAAATCCTTCGCGTGGTGTCATATTATGTGACATAGTTGAAAGGAAAAATACCAGACTTGGTATATTGATCATGTCTCGAAAAAACCTTCACAAAATGACCTATCATGTTCGAGGTTTCATGGCTTTCGGTCCAAATAACCGATGTTATGTGCTGAATCACGTCATAGTTTGTGATGCTGTGCCCATATTATGCATGCGTGTGGACATTGGTATGCAGAACAATGTTGCAGGAGGAAGTTTTCCTTTTTATCGCACGGAAAAGACCTTTTCCATTTTCCGAGCACAAAAAACGGGTCGTTTTGTGAAGTAACCACCAAAATGCCATTTCAAAATGCTACCGTCCATTTTCCTAAAATACTAGACCACCTTACAAGGACTATCTCCCAACCGGGACATCACAAACCTTTTCGTCCATCCCGGGTAAAAAGGACAAATGTCTGCCGAATCGGTAGGAAGTGGGTCCGGTTTGTACTACCGGTACATGATCTATCGCCCGTGATTTTTTGAAAAAATCATTTTTAGACTCGCAATATGTGGTTTTTTCAGAGATCCAATGCAAGTTCTAACGATGCTCGTCCCATATCTTCATGCACGCCGGTTCGACCATAGTTAGAAATTCAGAAAATTCAAAACGGCAATAATAAATTCAAAAAAAATCCGAACAATGAAAATCCTTCGCGTCGTGTCATATTATGTGACATAGTTGAAAGGAAAAATACCATACTTGGTATATTGATCATGTGTCGAAAAAACCTTCACAAAATGACCTATCATGTTCGAGGTTTCATGGCTTTCGGTCCAAATGACCGATGTTATGTGCTGAATCATGGAATAGTTTGTGATGTTGTGCCCATATTATGCATGCGTGTGGACATTGGTATGGAGAACAATGTTGCAGGAGGAAGTTTTCCTTTTTGTCGCACGGAAAAGCCCTTTTCTATTTTTTGAGCACAAAAAACGGGTCGTTTTGTGAAGTAACCACCAAAATGCCGTTTCAGAATGCTACCGTCCCATTTTCCTAAAATACTAGACCACCTTAAATGCACTATATCCCAATCGGAACATCTCAAACCTTTTCGTCCATCCCGGGTAAAAAGGACAAATATCTGCCGAATCGGGAGGAAGTGGGTCCGGTTTGTACTACAGGTACATGATCTATCGCCCGTGATTTTTTGAAAAAATCATTTTTAGACTTGCAATATGTGGTTTCTGCAGAGATCCAATGCAAGTTCTAAATGAGCCATTTTTCTTCCCGCCATTTTGCTTCCCGCCATTTTTTTCCGGCATTTCTCCCGCCAGTTCTTCCCTCCAGTTATCTTCCTGCCATTTCGCACTATATATATAGGGTTGGCCTCCATTGTCATTGCACATCTCTAGACTCATATTTGCAACCTCATCACTCTTTCCCATGAATTCCACCGTAGAACTAACTCCCAGGGAGGCGGAGGCGCTTTGCGCCTCGAACTACCCACGGGCCGGACTCTTGTCCCGTCCCCGGCTGGATCTTTGGCCGGGAGGCGTGCCGGTTCCTCCTGTCCCTCTAGGTGTGGCGCGTCGGATGGCCATCACGAACCACTACTACTTCAAGCTCACGCCGGAGCAGCGGAGGAATCCCAGATGGCATCCCGAGTATTTTCCGACTTGGGAAGCCTTCTTCGTGGATCGGCGTGAGAGGGTGTTCGCCAGGCAGGAGGAGGATGGCCCACCTCCTCCGAACTTCAACGAGGTCGGCCGTCGGTTGTGGTGGCGCGGTCGGACTCTCCAGAGCGTCATGGGCTACGACACGGCCACCGACTCTAGCCCCCGCCTGCGCTACCCTCAAGTCCAGCCCACTCGTACTCAGCCTTCAAGGTTCAACTACGGAGACCCCGACGAGGACAGCGACGACGGCCGCGGCGAGTACGACAACTAAAGTGGCGAGTATTAGAGGTGTAGGCAGGAGCATGACCGAATCACTCCAACATTGCAAAACAAGTTCGGCCGATTGTGGCTTAATCTGGCCATGTATCTTAATTTTCAGTTCTTCTTTGTAACTTTGTGTTAGTTGCGTTATGTACTTTAATTCCAGTTCTATCCTAATAAAATTTTCTTTCCGCCCATTATTTTCCGTCCTTTTTTTCCCGCCTATTAATATATAAAAAATATAAGTTAATTCAAATCCAAATTAAAACACAGAAAATGGTTTTGAATTATTTAAAAATAGAAAATGGTTTTGAATTATTTATTCAAATCCACACACTTTTTATGTTTAAAGTTTTTCTAAATTCCAAATTAATATTCAGAAAATATAAGTTAATTCATTATTAATTTTAAATGGTTCATAGTTTAAATGGTTACATTAATTATTTTTTAAAAACAGAAAATGGTTTTTAATTAGTTATTCAAATCCAGACACTTTTTATGTTTAAAGTTTTTCTAAATTCCAAATTAATATTCAAAAAATATAAGTCAATTCATTATTAATTTTAAATGGTTCATAGTTTAAATGGTTACATTAATTATTTTTAAAAACAGAAAATGGTTTTGAATTAGTTATTCAAATTCAAACACTTTTTATGTTTAAAGTTTTTCCAAATTCCAAAGTAATTATCATTTAAAAAATTTACAAATTTAAACCCCAAAATAAAAAATAAGGCAGGAACAGAGAGAAAATTGCTGAATTTTTTTGAAAACAAGGTCATATGTCCCGGTTGGAGCCACCAACCGGGACTAAAGACCTAAGTGCCAACCCTTGGTCTGCTGAAAATAGTGGAGTATACGTCCCGGTTGGTGGCTCCAACCGGGACGTATGACCCTTTAGTCCCGGTTGGAACCACCAACCGGGACGTATGCCCCCTCCCCTTTATACACCACGCGCCCGTTCCTCTCCTTCCCCTTCTTCATTCTCTGCAACTCGCACACACACAGGGATACGCCGCCGCCCCGCCGTCACGCTGCCTGCGCCGCCGTCTCGCCGTTAGGGTGCAAGTTGTAGTCAGCGTCGCCGCACCGTTAGGCTGCCCGCGACGCCGCCCCGCCGTCAGGCTGCCTGTGCGTCGGCGACCTCTTCTTCTCCGATCCCGACGACCTCCGCCGCCCGCATCCCCGTCGCTCCAGTCCA
Organism: Avena longiglumis; assembly: GCA_030063025.1. NCBI lineage: Eukaryota > Viridiplantae > Streptophyta > Magnoliopsida > Poales > Poaceae > Avena > Avena longiglumis. The sequence goes on from CP125975.1 coordinate 638,890, forward strand.
CCTCGTGTCTCGCCGTCGATTCCTCCATCTCTAGGGTGAGAACGCGATACTCCTGGACCCCTCATATGCCCCCTCCCTCTCTGTGCTCGTCGCGTGTCGCCGACCCATGAGCACCGCCGCCGCTCACCGTCGCATCAATGTCTCGGGTGGCCTCGATCTAGCGTCGCCGCCTCTATTAGGTAGCCCGCGACGCCCTCGTTCAAACACGCAAGTTGTCGTAGCCCAGCGTGCCCTCTATCGCCGTCGCTGCCACTGCATGGGAGCTCACCGCCAGCGTGACGTCGTGCTGACGTCCCTCGTGCATCACCTTGCTCGCGTGGCAGCTGATGTGTCCTAGGGCCCATCAGTCAGCCTCGGTGGGTAGGCTTCGCTGTGGTATAAAAAGTATCTCATGCGTGTGTTGACATCAGCATGCGTGGAGGCTGAGTTGGCACGGGGGCCCTTCGATCTCAGCTAGGGGTATACAGTGTAAAAACTATTTGCCTTTTTGTTTTTAATTCCAGAAAATGATTTAATATTGTAAAATCAATAACTTATTGTTTATAAGTCAGAAAAATACAAATAATATATCAAATTGTTCAGAAAAATGAAACCTATCTATTTAACCTATAATCATGCATTGTTCAACAACTTAAATGACAAGTATAATTAGAAGAACAAATGCACCCCTCTCATATATTCCGGAGTTTCCCCGAGTTAGGGTTTTCACCCCTCGGAACCCCGATTAAATCGTCCAGCATTTCTTAAGGTTACATTCCAATGCAAATTAACTTGTCATATCATCATACTTGCTTGAGCATTGCATCGATGCCATGTGTTGAACAAGCTAGGCGTTCAGTTCTTCGCGGTAGAATACGAGATCGAGATCAAAGACCGAGGTCAACACCATCGAAGATCAAAGATTTCTTGATAGCCATCGCATTGTAGATTCTTAGCCATGATATTAGTTGTCATAGACCCTAGTTGAATCGATGTTGCACCTAGGGTTAGCCGGTGTGTCCTCGCCAGGGCATCCCGAACCCGAGGGTTGATTGATTGTCGCCTTTCTTTTCGTTATTGGTTCTTCGTGATAGGATCTGAGCCTGATGGTTTCTCTGAATTAGGGTTTCTGATATTGTAAATTCATTTTTATTATTGTGTATGTATATATTAGGGTTTCTCCGAATTAGGGTTTATATCTCTCAACACCGTACCTAACATTCTCCCTTAGCCACTTTGACTTGTCCGTTTTTCCACCTATGCAGAAAATATGGACCCACACGACAAAGACGAAGAAAAGGAAGAGTTGATCCAAGGTGTGATCCACGGGGAAGAAAATTTAGATGTATCGACGTTTCTGAACAACTCCGGTGAGGGTGATCCTCTTTTTGCCGGAAGAGACGACTTGTTTGAGGTTGAAGGTGATGCCTTCCGCGAGGGAGAAGGCGATGCCTTGTGTGATCGAGAAGATGGCCTCTCCGGCGAGGTGCATGTAATATAATTAATTCATCAATTAATAATCTGCTATCTATATAGAAATAGTAATGACGATCTTTCTTCTTTTAGCCCTCCAGATCGAAGAAATCTACTGAAAAGAGCAGACGAGGCCCAACCAAAAAGTTGGAAGACCATGAGAGGTTCAGGATCGAAGATGTCGCTAAAGACGGCAAACCGGCGGCTCCCGAAGTTGTCGCAAACAAATTTGTGGCACAATGCGGAGTAATCGTTAGGGACTTAATCCCGACCACCATTCGAAATTGGAATAGGCCTGCTGATGCGGAAGAAGAGGGAACATGTTTATTTTTCCCTAACCACGCCAAAGATTTACTGTGGAAGAGGCTCATGGTTAATTTCAAACTACTGAAGATAGAGATGGATCCAAATGCGGAGGATCCAGTTGAGGACGCCTTAGAACATGGGAGAGCCATGGAGGCTAAGGTCAGGGAGTGGGCTTTGAAGAAGATGGCCCAGTGTTTCACCAACTGGAAGAAAAGATTGCACCTTGACTATGTCGTGAAAGATAAGACTCCCAATTTCAAGAATATTCAGTTTGAGAAGATAAAATCATTCTAGGCTGAGTTTGTGAAATACAAGACATCAGAAAAAGCTAAGAAAATGTCTGCAACGAATAAGCTGAATGTTGCTAACAAGAAGTATCACCATACTATGGGGCAAGGTGGCTACAGGGCTGGGATTCCTAAGTGGGAGAAACTTGAGAATCAACTGCGTGCTAAAAAGATCACCCTAGAGACAGACGATTGGGTAGAACGTGCAAGGAATTGGTTTTATGGGCATGGGGGCACGTTGGACTCGGAAGGGAAGTGTATATATAACATACGACATAAAGAAGACCCCTTGCCAATCGAGAAGATGAGAAAAGCAGTAAAGGCTGTTAAAGATGGGGACTTCATTCCCGATAGAGAGAATGATGAGCTCACACTAGCCCTAGGAAATAAGGAACATGATGGACGAACACGAGGCACAAGCGGCTCCAAACCATGGAGGACTGGGTTTCCCGAAGAGAGGAAGAAATATCCTGATAGAAGCCGTCAGAGGAGAAAGGACATGGCGGAAGTTGAAGCAGATATTCAGAAAGAGCGAATGCGTATAATTGAAGAACGAATAAAGCAACAACAAGATGAAATTAACGCACTTAAAGAGCAAAGTACTACCGGCCCATCTCAGCAGCACACTGCATTCGATGCTACTGGCCTATCGAATAATCAAAAAAGCAGTGTGGCTTCCATCGAGGTCCGGGGTGATGACAATGGCGATGACGATGGTGCACCGACGATGGCTCCTGTTGGATACCCAGTGGATGATATCATAGATATGACACACTGCGAGCTACATGTCAAAGTTGTGAACATATCAATGAAGGTGGCGGTCGGCTATGCCTTACCAATTGGACCCACACCAACTTACCACTGTCGTCCGGTTTCAGAGGGCTACGCTGTTGTCGGGGTGGATGAAATCATGCCCACCTTTGAAGTTTTGGATCTTCACTACCCAGCAGGTGAAAATGATGTGACTGTACTGGGAGACGCAACAAACGTCACCATTCTATGGCCAAAGAAAATGACGCAACAAAAATCACACGCCAAGGCCATCTTCACCGGCACCTCACCCGTCTCCAGCGAGGTCGTCGCCGCCGCGGCAGCCGTCTTCATCGCCTCACCCGGCTCCGTCGCCTCACCAATCTCCAGCGTAGCCATCGCCGCGGGAGCCATCGCCGGCACCTCAGGATAAAAAGCGTAAGCGTACCACTACTCTGCGTCGTGGTAAGCGATTGCCGAAACGTAAACAAGAGCCTCTTCCAAAAGTACCAAAGGTTCCTCCCAAGAGAGCTTATGACTGTACTGAAGAGGAGACTGCGGCGATCGTTGATGCGGAAACGACAACGTTTTTCGCTAAGCTAAGGCGGCCGAAAGAGCCAGAGTTCCCCAGGAAGAAAAAGCCAAAGTGTTGAAAATGCTAAAGACTCTTCATCAACCCGAGCCAAAGCTGTCATCAGACTATGAGCGTTCTATTCTCAAGTCACATGCGGCACAACAAGCCTCGAAGAGCAGTACTGATGCAAGCGAGAAATCTGTTGCCCAGCTCGGAGAACAAGCAAAACAGTCTTGCGCCCCTCTCAAGGTAATTTCCCAAACCAATGTGGGGTCGAGCAAATATGGGGCCGAAGAGCAGTATGATCCAGAGGTAGTTGCACAATACGGAGAAGCTGCCACTGCTCAAGGTATGAGTATTGCCCAGTACTTATCCCAGTTAGAGTACTTCCCCGTGAGTGAAGTAGCATACAAATACCAGTATGGCAAACCTCTCGTCAAACCTGAGGGGGTAAATAATCTTCCAACAAAAATGCGAAGATTGCATAACTGGTACATGCATGCCACAAAGGCCGAGGCTAACTGGATAGTGCTGAGGGTTACAAAAAAGCATCATGGGAAATAAAAGGATGACATGATATCCATTGAATTTGATGAACTATTTCAATTATTAAATCAAGACGCCTTGGACAAATCATCGATTGCCTATTATGCGTAAGTACTAATTCTGTAATTAATTTAGTCTCCAGCTATCTCACCTTGTATATTGCATGTATATAATCATACTGTAATATGCAGAATGAAGATTCTCGAATGCAGCAGAGGACAAATCTATGACATTGGCTTCATTGACCCATATTGGGTTCATGAAGCTAATCTCAAAACAAGCCCCCAGGATACGGAGGATAATATAGTACACGCGTTAAGGTTTCAAGAAACCAGAAGGGAAATACTTTTTCCTTACAACTTCGAGTGAGTGTTATTGTCTTGTATACACTTTATATTTCGCTTACTCGATGTTAAGTATATAATTGATTAGTTATGCATTCGCAGCTTTCACTATATTCCGTTAATCATTCAACTTGACAAAGGGCATGTACTAGTCATGGACTCGAAACATAAACCCCTTGATCAGTGGAAGGACATGCAGATGCTTCTGCAGCGGTAATTCTAATCATTACGACACTATATCGGCAATGTTCGTGAATTTTATGATATCAAATAATTAATAACTTATTTTATTCGTTTTCTTCGCCGGTCAGCGCTTGGAAACGGTTCACCAACAAGGCTAGGGGTGTTTGGCAAGCGGAGCTTACATTTGAAGCACTAGATGTAAGCACCACTAGCTATATCCGGGCATCTCTTTGATTATAGTTTTGATATAGTTATTATCATGCTTGATTATTATTTTGATTGAACTATGTTCTCGTAAAGTGCCTGACGCAGGGACCAGGTAACAATCTATATGGATACTATGTTTGCGAGTTCATACGGCAGACGTGCGATGAGAAGGGCAGAAATTTAGAGCAACTCCACGTAGGTAAACAATTTCTATAGTTTTTAATTACAATCTAATTGTGTTTAGTGTCATTCATATAGGCCGACTCCTTTTTTAAATCAGATCGAACGTCTACGGGATGGTCTTCTGACAAAGGATCGCGTACGAGCAATTCAGGAGGAATTGGCAGGATTCTTGGATGCAGAAGTCCTAAATCCAAAAGAGGAATACTATTCGGCTGTGTATAGACAATAGGGATTGTAAAAAGAGCAACTTTTGTATGTAGTGCTGAACTCGATCCGTGTATCGAATGTAATATTGTCATGATGATCTTGTGTAATATAATGATTCCTTCATTGATGAGTGCAAAATACTAAATAAACAATAAAATAACCTAAATGAATTCTCTGCCGTGGCCCAAAAAGTGGCCAAAATGTTGCCGCAGCAACAAAAGTTGCCAAAATAAATTCTCTGCCACGGCAGAGAAATGTACCAAATCTCTGTCGCGGCAGAAGGACGGTTGCCCCCCCCCCCCCCCCCCCTCGCCCTCTGCCGCGGCCACGTGTACCCCACATTTGTCCCAGTTGGTGGGGCAACCGGGACTAAAGGTTTGGGGCTTTAGTCCCGATTGCCCCGTCCCGGTTGGGTAACCGGGACTAATGCCCCTTACCAACCGGGACCAATAGGGCGTTCTGCACTAGTGCCTTTCCCTTTTTTTGCAACAAGCCATCTTTCCATTTCTGGCAACGTCCCGCTCCATGCATCAATATTATCCTTTTCTAATTTATTAAAATCCAGTAGTTCCTCACTCGTCCTCTTCCTCTCGCCCCTATTATGGTAATTCTGTTTCAAACTTTGGCTTCCTCCGAGCACCATTAGAGTTAGTGTTCCCCCAATTCCGATCGAACCTATGGCAGCTCCCCTGGTAGAGCCTCCCATTTCCATCTTGGATATTCCTCATCGCGTGCTCAGTTTTGTTTCACTTCCAGTTTTTTTTCGCCGACTTGCACCGACCTATCTGTGTGTATGATTTGAACTCTTGCACAGGGCCAGCCCATAGGGCGGGACAGAGGGGCACTCGTCCTAGGCCATATGATGAAGGGGTCCAACCCATAATTTTTCTTGTGTACCCATATTGGTGTATTATTTTTGAGGCCCAACAATATAAAATAATTCTATTGTAGAAAAATAGATTGTCCAAGATGTAGCCCACAATGACTCTATTCTGACTCCTATTTTCCAAAAAATAATCCAACATTTCTCTGGCCTCTCCAAATGTGCAGTAAGCACTGGCTCTCATGTTCCTTTACAATGTTGTGAGTATTTATTATTAGAACTAACAACGCAATCATGTAACTATACAATTTCATAATAAAAACTATACAATGTCATAAGCAGCTCTCCTCTACCACTGGTGGAAACGAGGCTTTTTGTTGATCCTGGAAAAGGGCTTTAACACCGGTTCTTCTACGAACCGGTGTTAAAGGGGGGCCGTACCAGCGTGGCCCGTGCGGCAAAAAAGGAGCCCCCCTTTAACACCGGTTCGTGCCACGAACCGGTGTTAAAGGACCCTGCAACAGTGGCCCGCGCAGCCCCCCCCCTTTAACACCGGTTCGTGGCTTGAACCGGTGTTAAAGGGGGGGCTATATAAGACACCGCAGCCCACACCCCACTCTTCCATTTTTTCACTATCTCATTTTGGAGCCTAGCAAGAGGGTGTGAAGAGTGCTAGTTTGTGTTTTTTTCATATGCACAAGAGGTGTTCGGTGAAATGCCCGAGAGCTCAAAATAAGTTTTCTCGTTGCTCTTTCCTTCTCGGTCGAGGTCGGCAACTACCCTTTCATGTGTCATTGATGTACTATATATATAAATGGTCATATCCCTATTAATTTTTGATATATACTACATATTAATGCAGATGAACCGACAATGGATGTACGGTGACCGCCGCACTTCCAAGTACATTACGGGCCTCCAAAATTTCATCGTTGTGGCTAATGCAAACCGTGGTCACAATGGTTTTATGTGTTGTCCGTGTGTTCACTGTCAGAACAAGAAAGACTACTCAAATACCAGAACCATTCACGCCCACCTGCTTCGATCCGGTTTCATGCCCAACTATAATTGTTGGACCAAGCACGGAGAAAAAGGGGTTGTGATGGAAGACAACGAAGAAGAAGAGGATGATGACAACTATCATAATATGTATCATGAATATGATGATACTGCAACGGGGGTAGATAATGAAGATCAAGAGGCAGCAGATGGGCCCGCTGATGACGATCTTGGTCGGGCCATTACTGATGCAAAGGAAGAATGCGAAACTGAAAAGGAGAAGGAGAAGCTGGAGCAGATTTTAAAGGGTCACAAAACATTGTTGTATCCAACTTGCGAAGATGGCCACAAAAATCTAGGTACCACACTGGATTTGCTGCAATGGAAGGCAGAGAACGGTGTGACTGACAGCGCATTTTCAAAGTTGTTGGTAAAAATGAAGAATCTTCTTCCAAGAAATAATGAGTTGCCCGACAGTACATACCAAGCAAAGAAGGTTGTCTGACCTCTAGGATTAGACGTGCAGAAGATACATGCCTGCATTAATGACTGCATCCTCTACCGTGGTGAGAAGTACGATAATTTGGATGCATGCCCGGTATGCACTGCACTGCGGTATAAGATCAGACGAGACGATCCTGGCGATGTTGAGGGCGAGGCCCCTAGGAAGAAGGTTCCTGCCAAGGTTATGTGGTATGCTCCTATAATACCACGGTTAAAACGTCTCTTCATAAATAAAGAGCATGCCAAGTTGTTGCGAGGGCACATGGAAGAACGTAAGAAAGACGCGATATTGAGACACCCCGCTGATGGGTCACAGTGGAGAAAAGTCAAGCGAGAGTACCCGGACTTCGCACGTGACGCAAGGAACTTAAGGTTTGGTCTAAGTACAGACGGCATGAATCCTTTTGGTGAGCAGAGCTGTAGTCACAGCACTTGGCCTGTGACTCTATGTATCTATAACCTTCCTCCTTGGTTGTGTATGAAGAGGAAGTTCATTATGATGTCAGTGCTCATCCAAGGCCCGAGGCAACCCGGCAACGACATTGATGTGTATCTAAGGCCATTAGTTGAAGAACTTTTACAGCTGTGGGCCAAACCAGGTGTACGTATGTGGGATGAGCACAAAGGGGAGCCATTTGACCTACGAGCATTGCTTTTCGTAACCATCAATGATTGGCCTGCTCTTAGTAACATTTCAGGGCAGACAAACAAGGGATACAATGCATGCACACACTGTTTAGATGAGACTGAAAGTGTATGTTTGGATAAATGTAAGAAGGTTGTGTACCTAGGGTATCGCCGATTTCTTCCGAACCTGCATCCAGTAAGAAAGAAAGGCAAGAATTTCAAACATTTGGCAGAAACCCGGAGGAAGCCTGTCCTCCGTACCGATGAGGAGGTATTTGGTATGGTTAAGGACCTAGAAGTAATCTTTGGAAAAGGTCCTGGCAGTCTATCTGTTCCGAATGACGATGCCGGACACGCGCCCATGTGGAAGAAGCAATCTATATTTTGGGACCTACCCTATTGGAAAGTCTTAGAGGTCCGCTCTTCAATCGACGTGATGCACGTGACGAAGAATGTTTGCGTGAACCTGCTAGGCTTTCTAGGAGTGTATGGGAAGACAAAAGATACACCGGAAGCACGGCAGGACCAGCAACGTCTGAAAGCCCCTGAAGAGCCTATGCATCCTGAGAACGAGAAGGGTAAACGATGCCACTTAACTCCTGCCAGCTACGCTCTTACCAAAGCAGAGAAGGAAATCTTTTTTGAATGTCTCAGCAGTATCAAGGTCCCGTCTGGCTTCTCGTCGAATATAAAGGGAATAATATATATGGCAGAGAAAAAATTCCAAAACCTGAAGTCTCCTGACTGCCACGTGATTATGACACAATTGCTTCCGATTGCATTGAGGGGGCTTCTACCTGAAATTGTTCGAGTACCCATTGTGAAGCTATGTGCATTCCTCAATGCAATATCTCAGAAGGTAATCGATCCAGAAAGCCTACCAGGGTTACAAACAGATGTGGCCCAATGTCTTGTCAGCTTTGAGTTGGTGTTCCCACCATCCTTTTTCAATATTATGACGCATCTCCTGGTTCACCTAGTAGAAGAGATTGCCATTCTCGGTCCTATATTTATACACAATATGTTCCCCTTTGAGAGGTACATGGGCGTCTTAAAGAAATATGTTCATAACCATGCTAGGCCAGAAGGAAGCATCTCCAAGGGCTATGTAACAGAGGAGGTCATTGAGTTCTGTGTTGATTTTATTCCTGACCTTAAGGCGATTGGTGTTACAGAATCACGACATGAGGGGAGACTGCGTGGAAAAGGCACCCTAGGATGTAAAGCAATGATATGTAGGGACGGGCATTCTCTCAATCAAGCACACTACACGGTTATACAAAGATCTATCTTGGTTGCCCCGTATATCAATGAACACAAGAATTTAATACGCCTCAAACACCCGGGGCAGTCTGATGAATGGATTATAAGTGAACACATGGCGAGTTTTGGCGGCTGGCTGCAAAGACTTCTCACTAATAACACCACTGTTGGGGATCAGTTGTACTTGTTGGCCAGGACACCATCTTATTTGTATGTACTTTCCAAGGGTACGAGATAAATGGGAATACATTTTACACGATAGGCCAAGATAAAAAGAGCACCAACCAAAATAGTGGTGTCCGCTTCGATGCAGCAGAAGACAATGGGCAGAAGACCACGTATTATGGGTACATAGAGGAGATATGGGAAATTGACTATGGACCTAATTTTAAGGTCCCCTTGTTTCGATGCAAATGGGTCAAGCTAACAGGAGGAGGGGTTGAGGTAGACAAGAAGTACGGAATGACAACGGTGGATCTCAACAATCTTTTGAAGGTAGACAAGAACTTAGACGAACCATTCGTCCTAGCCAATGATGTGGCTCAGGTTTTCTATGTGAAGGACATGTCCTGCAGACCAAAAAAATAGAAAAAATATGCAAACGAATACATCATATGATGAGCCAAAGCGTCACATAGTTCTTTCAGGGAAAAGAAACATCATGGGAATCGAGGACAAGACAAACATGTCAGAAGATTATAATAAGTTTGATGAAATTCCGCCCTTCATAGTGAAAACTGACCCAAGCATTCCGTTAAGTAAAGAAGATGCTCCATGGTTACGTCTGAAGCGATCATAAGGAAGTACATATACCAAGAAGTTCATGATCATATTATGTAACTCTAGTTCATGTCTTTCGCGGTTTGTGGCTTCACCGAAGGATATCTTTCGCGGTTTGTGGCTTGACCGGGACCATATATAGGGGGGCCTTTAGTCCCGGTTTTGTAGTCTCAGTTTTTAATATTAATGAATGTCTTGAGTGCTAGTCCTGTTTTGTGGCTGGACCGGGACTATGAAGAAGTTGTCCTGATTCGTAATTACCATTAAGATTTGATCTCCAAACGCGCGTGGTCACATATTAGGGAGTGCCTCTATGACCAATTTCTTGGAGATGCCGGAGGACTGGGCTCCGTCGGCATCTCCCTGAAACTGGTCGTAGTGGTGTCCCTGCTCTCGAAAACCATCTTGCATCTTGTAACTTCTCTAACTACATCAATACACCTGGGAGCTAACTAATTTCACATATTAGGGAGTGCCTCTATGACCAGTTTATCGGAGATGCCGGAGGACTGGGCTCCGTCGGCATCTCCCTGAAACTGGCCGTAGTGGTGTCCCTGCTCTCGAAAACCATCTAGGAGATGCCTCAAACTGGCTGGAGGACTGGACTCACAAGGATGCCTATTTATAGTACAAGCAGCTCGGCATAGTGTCGACACTTACGAAATAATGTCGACACTCACCCCTATTATTAGTGCTAACTCATGTTTTGTCCCGGTTGGTGTCCCCAACCGGGACCAAAGGTCTAGATTTAGTCCCGGTTGGAGACACCATCCCGGATTAAACGGGCTCGTGCCGACCCTAACATGCTACAATCCCTTTAATTCTTCAACCGGGACTAAAGATAGATTATAAAGTTTTTAAATCAATGCATAGTTTTAGTATGTATTATGTGATTGCATTCGGAGCCGAAGTATCGTTGTGTGCATATAATTTTAGACCAGGACTAATTTTACCATAGTGGTGTTTGATATACTGATATAATAGAGATGAGCCGACCATGGATGTACGATGACCGATGCTCTAGCGAGTTCATTAAAGGCGCGCATTCTTTTCTCGATGTGGCTGAGGAAAACAAGAGGAATGGTTTTATTTGTTGTCCATGTGGTGTCTGTCAGAATCAGAAGGATTACTCTTCTTACAAAATCCTTCACAACCACCTGTTTCGGTCCGGTTTCAAGTCTGTCTATAATTGTTGGACCAAGCACAGAGAAAAAGGTGTTATGATGAAATACATGAAATAAGAAGAGAATGATAACAACTATCCTAAGGTTCCTAAATATGCTGGTACTGTAATGGAAGACAATAAAGAAGAAGAAGAAGCTGAAGAACGAGCATCAGATGAGCCCGCTGATGATCTTGGTCGGGCCATTGCTGATCCAAAGAGAGACTACGAAAGTGAAAATGAGAGACTAAGAGGGTGTTTGTTTGTGCTTCCAGTAGCTTTCCATTGGAAAAAGCGAGTCAATCCAAACAAACGGAGTGGCTGCGCGTTAGGCTTCGTCAAAGCCACCTAGGCGAATAGGCAAACAAGGGAAAGCACCTCAAGAGGTGCTTCCCGCAGCTTCGTCTCTCGCAGACGAAACGTTATCTATGTTTGGACAAATCCGTTGAAGAAATTACGAGCATAGTGCCACCGGTCAGCTTCCGAAAATATCTCTCAGAAATCTATCTGGGTCAAAAAAATAAACCGTATCCCAACCCCACAACGACCCATTCTAGCACCGCCGGAGCTCCTCTGCTCCCGACCTCCTCTCCGCCGTCGACGCTTCTCCCAGCCACATCTCCTCCCGTCCGGCTTACCTCCTCCTGCCGGCGATCTCCTCCCCACCAGACGCCCGCTGTTCCAGACCGAAGGGACAGGCAAATCACGTCGCCGCCGTACTGCCCGACCCTCCACCAGCCTTTGGCCCCACTCCTGGACGGGTACCGATTGGAAGATAGAAGCGGCGCTGCTCGAGTTCATCTAGCCAGCTGATCTGGCGTGCTCCTCCACTGGGCTTGGGTCCCGATTTGTTTCTAAAATTTGCTTGCTTGCGTCATTTTTTCTGTAGAGATGCGTTGTTGGTCAGTTCTTCGGGTAAAGAGAAGGGTGCGGTGGTGTCTTATGATTCATTTTCTTGCTCGTGATGTACTGCTCAATTACAGAAGTAGGTAAATACAAGAGGTACTCATGAATTGTTTCTGATTGTAAATTTATTTGTTATGTGAATAAAACATTCGCTAACTTGGTTATAATTCATTGATAAATACACCGTCTCCATTAGAAGTAGCTAACACAGTATGCCATGTATCTGGAAAAAAATGATGTAGTATTTTACAAGTGCACAATAGCATTTGTACTGAAATTTTAAACTTTGAGAGTATTTTAGACAATTTTTCATCTACAGTCACACAACCAGCTAAGTTGCCAAACAATGAAACTCAGAATAGCAGCTTTGTATGCACAGCAGCTTTCCCTCCACAGCTGCTTAGCCAGCCAGCCACAACCCAAACAAACATGCCCTAATGTTGTACCAAAATTGTGAACATGGCCAGAAAAAGCTAGGTAGCACATTGAAATTGCTGCAATGGAAGGCAGGGAACGGCATGACTGACAAGAGATTTGAAAAGTTGCTAAAAATAATAAAGAAACTGCTTTCAAAGGATAACGAATTGCCCGCCGGTACGTGCAAAGCAAAGAAGGTTTTCTGCCCTCTAGGTTTAGACGTAATGAAGATACATACATGCCCTAATGTCTGCATACTCTATCACAATGAGGAGTACGAGAATTAAGATACATGCCCGGTATGCACTGTATTGCGGTATAAGATCAAACGAGATGTTCCTGGTGATGTTGATGGAGAGCACCCCAGGAAGAGGGTTCCTGCCAAGGTGATGTGGTATACTCCTATAATACCAGTATTAAAACGTTTGTTTAGAAACAAAGAGCAAGCCAAGTTGTTACGATGGCACATGAAAGACCATAAGAAAGACGCGATGTTGAGACACCCCACTGATGGGTTGTAGTGGAGAACAATCGAGAGAGAGTTCTCGGCCTTTGAAGGTGACACAAGAAACTTATGGTTTGGTGTAATTACATATGACATGAATCCTTTTGGAGAGTAGATCTGTAGTCATTGCACCTGACATGTGGCTCTATGTATCTGTAATATTCCTCTTTGGTTGTGCATGAAGCAGGAGTTCATTATGATGCCAGTTCTTATCCAAGACCGGAATCAACCCGAAAACGACAGTGATGTGTACCTAAGGCCATTAGTTGAAAAACTTTTACAGTTGTGGGACGTAAAAGGTGTACATGTGTGGGATGGGCACAAATAGGAGGAATTTGACCTATGAGCGTTGCTGTTCGTAACCATTAATGATTGGCCCGCTCTTAGTAACATTTCAGGACAACAAACAAGGGATACAATGCATGCACACACTATTTAAATGAGACTGAAAGTATATATTTGGATAAATGTAGAAGAATATGTACCCATGGCATCGTTGTTTTCTTCCGCCCAAGCATGCCTTAAGAAAAAAGGCAAGCATTTGAATGGTGAGGCAGATCACTGGAGGAATCCTATGTGCCATACTAGTGATGATATATTTGATATGGTCAAGGATCTAAAAGTAATCTTTGGAAAGGGTCCTGGTAGACAATCTGTTCCGAATGACGCTAGCGTACATGCACCCATGTGGAAGAAGAAATCTACAGTATTTTCGAAGCTACCCTATTAGAAAGTTCTAGAGGTCCTCTCTACAATCGACGTGATGCACCCGATAAAGAATCTTTGCGTGAACCTGCTAGGCTTCTTAGACTTGTATGGAAAAACAAAAGATACACCCGAAGCACGACAGGGCCATCAACGTATGAAAGAACGAGACGACATGCATCCAGAGAAGTTTGAAGGTCCTGCCTGAGAATCAAGGTCCCTTCTGGATTCTCTTCGAGTATAAAGGGAATAATAAATATGGCAGAGAAATAATTCTAAAACCTAAAGTCTCATGACTGCCACGTGTTTATGACGCAATTGCTTCCGGTTGCATTGAGGGGAATTCTACCAGAAAATATTCGAGTACCCATTGTGAAGGTATGTGCATTCCTCAATGCAATTTCTCAGAAGGTAATCGATCCAAAAAGTCTTTCAAGGTTACATAATGATGTGGTCCGATGTCTTTTCAACTTCGAGTTGGTGTTCTTGCCATCCTTATTCAATATTATGATGCACCTCCTAGTTCATCTAGTCGAAGAGATTACCATTCTCGGTCTTATATTTCTATTCAATATGATCCCCTTTGAGAGGTTCATCGGAGTCTTAAAGGAATATGTTCATAAACGTTCTAGGCCAGAAGGAAGCATCTCCAAGGGCTATGGAACATAGGAGGTCATTGATTTTTATGTTGACTTTATACCTGACCTTAAGTCGATTGGTGTTCCTGAATTGCGGTATGACGGGAGACTGAGAGGACAAGGCATGCTAGGAAAGAAAGCAATGATAAGTATGGATGAACATTCTTTCACTCAATCACACTACACGGTCTATAAATTCCACCTTGGTGGCTCCATATATTGAGAAACACAAGAATATTGTACGCTTCAAAAACCCGGGACAGACTGACTCCGGGATTAAATTTGAACACATGGCGACTTTCGGGGTTTTCTTATGCACCATGTTGGCGCTATACTGACCCGCACCACCTTGCTCAGCATTTCCATTGGCCCGATCCTTCTCCTCAACATCAAGAGATTCTATCTTGTTTTCAACCGATATCTCCTATCTCTAGTGTTTGGGAGTTGTGGCGAAGTTTGTCCATGAAGGGGCAACTTTGTAGTAATACACCCAGCCAAAAACTTGTTGGGTAAGACACACTTAAGGAGTTCAAGCTCTTTTGCCATGCATCATATCTCATGAGCTTGTTCGACTACAGAATGGTTGTTAACGATCATGTAATCATGAAAACTCTCCATAATATACATTTCAGTACCAGCATCCACTACACTGAACTTAGCATCCAGTGCCTCCTAGAGCTCTTTTCTATCTGTGATGTGCATGTATGCCTAAAACAACTTGTTGTTAAGAATAGTCAGAACGCATCCCACAAAGCTAGTATTTACTTTCTAAAACTTTGTCTAATCCTTGTTAGATACAGTTCCTTCATGTAAGCAATTAATAGCCTCGAATACTTTAAGAGCTCGCAACCACACCGTGGAGGCACAAGCAAAGAGGTGTGGTTTTACATGTAGAGTATGGTGGGTGTGTCAAAAACCTAGATTGCTTTTCGGTGTGTTACACGGTGGAGTCCGCAAAATTTCTATATAGAGGAGCTAAAAATACCCGTACAAGATCGAGTCCATGTCGTACACGCTCGAGGATCATTCTTCGAACCGTGCCACACATGTGGATGGCCGGTGTCGTCGTCGGAGGATCTCACCTACAGCACTACTCTTCTTACATACTTAATTACCAAGTCACCTTATAAAATGGTGTATCTCTTCTCTAAGTTTATTTTCATGTGAGCCGCCACCAACTTAATCTGCACACACATGAGATTTAAAATTTAGAGAAAATCTAAAATCGCATATAGGCCAGATTTAGCACCTTTTTCGTAATAGGAGATGCCCACAATTCACTTTGTATCGCTTATAAACAGTTATAAAGTTTAAATTGTTTTTACTTTGTTAAATATAAGCATCAAATGCAAAGGAATCGATCATCTCTATTTTTTTGAGTGAAAGGAATCGATCAACTAAATGGCGAAAATAATAATAATTGGCATACGTATGGCGCGCGTAGGCACAAGAATCTGAAATTTATTAGGAGGCTTTTAGGACCAACTGCTGAATGGTCGTCGTCTATACCAAACATGGAGTTGCTATCATCTTGAGTTCCCAAAAAAGAAGTAGCGTGTTCCATCCAATCTATTGTTAAGGGAAAACAAAAGAAAAAAACGTAAGCATTATAGCTAATCATTTAGACTCCTTCCAAAAGAAGAAATAACGTAATATATACCGTTGCCGAAAATAGAAAAAAAAAAGAGTAACGTAAGTTTCCACCTAACGATCTAAGACTTTGGGTCTGTCGGTCTACAGTGCTCCCGAGCTGAGCTGTTGTGTACCACTAGTGATTTATTGTGATGCGCGCTGTTTGTTTCGTTGTACCTTCATAAACGAAAACAACCTGATGCCCGAACAGCAACAATCACCACCGACAGCCTTAGACATGCAAATAAACTAATGTGTCACTATAATTAATGGTGAAAAAGATGGTTTTTTTTTACACAAAAACAGTAGAGAAGGCCCCTCATTTTTCTTTTATAAAATTAGGAATATGTACATGTGGAAGCAAGAGTTATTATATGGGAAATAGTCTGCTAAACACGGGCATAGCTGCGCATAGCCTATCCACCGTTGATTCTATCCTCTTTTGATATATGGACCACATGTATCCAGACCCAGGATTTTTCTAAAAACTAACGCAGTTAGTGTTCCTTTGGCATGCATGCATGAAGCCCTAGCAAAACAAAGCTTGTCTAATTTCGTTTGCATGAGGCAAATCCTAACGAGCAACATGCAAAACAAAGCTTGTCTAATTTCGTTTGCATGAGGCAAACCCTAATGAGCAACATGGAAAACAAAGCTTGTCTAATTTCGTTTTGCATGAGGTAAACCCTAACGAGCAACATGCAAACCAAAGCTTGTCTAATTTCGTTTGCATGAGACAAACCCTAACGAGCAACATGCAATGCATAGGCTTAGGACCGTTGGATAAAGAGATCACATGCAATGCTAGTTTTAGATGGTAGTGCCTGGCTCTTGGTAGGAGTAACGGTTCTTAACGGCGTTTGTACCACACCGTGTGTGTACATGCATGCAATCCCTAGGGGCTCTAGCAAACTCTAATTTTTCAGCTTGCTGTTTGGCAAAGAAACTTTTAGCATCTAAAATGGAAAGGTAAAGTGAACAAGGCTTAAAATGAGTTATGCATGCAAACGTTTCCTGCTATGCATCACGTGACTCTTAGCGTAACCAAGGATTACGAGGGTACCAGAAAATTATTTTGCAATTATTTATTGAACAACTTTATTTGATTTTAAAGGATTCTAGTAGAATATCAGTTCCTCGGGTACCAGAATGCAACTTGCGTGCCATTTGCATCGGAAACAACTATGCCTGGAGCGCCGCACGCCTGCATGAAGAGTTGTGTCCATAGCCTTAAACAAAACAAGGGTTATTTCGTGTTGGGTTGGAGTGGTTGAGCTGGTCGAGGCATTTCTGTGTATGAATGCCTACATTTAATGTACACCTGAGACGAGATGGCTAGTATATTAGGGTTTGCCTCAACTAAATGAAATTTGATAAGCTTTGTTTTGCTACGGCTTCATGCATGTAGTATACTAGGGTTTACCATGTAGTATATTAGGGTTAGGATTTACCGCATGTAGTATATTAGGGTTTGCCTCACCTAAATGAAATGTGATAAGCTTTGTTTTGCTACGGCTTCATGCATGTAGTATATTAGGGTTTACCATGTAGTATATTAGGGTTAGGGTTTACCGCATGTAGTATATTAGGGTTTGTCTCACCTAAATGAAATTTGATAAGCTTTGTTTTGCTAGGGCTTCATGCATGCATCAAAGGAACACTAACGGCGTTACTATTGAGCCAACATCCTGGGTCTGGATACATGTGTTCCCTATATCAAAAGGGAAGATAATCAACGGTGGATAGGCTATGCGCAGCTATGCCTGTGTTTAGCTGGCTATATATATATATATATATATATATATATATATATATATATATATATTGTTATTTTGCACCCCACATAACTTTATGTTGTCACGTTTATAAATTTATGTTTTGTATACAAATAATTATGTTCATATTCATCCACAACGCAAAAAATTGACATAAAA
Organism: Avena longiglumis; assembly: GCA_030063025.1. Classification (NCBI taxonomy): domain Eukaryota; kingdom Viridiplantae; phylum Streptophyta; class Magnoliopsida; order Poales; family Poaceae; genus Avena; species Avena longiglumis. Next base: position 656,824 of record CP125975.1, read on the forward strand.
AATAGTTTATAGGTAAATTATAGTGTAAAAAACACTAAAAATACGTATTTTACGTCGTATTTTTATACGACATGTAAACAAAAAAAATTATGACATGGCTATATTTTCTTACATTCTTCTCAACTCTCGAGGTAAGACAAAATTTACGCGAAGTAAAAATAATATACAGTTCTAAAGATAGAGGGTGGGTGTAGAATAACTATTCTACACACTCGGGGTCAAATAGCGCGACTCTATGCATAACTAGGCTAAATGATTCTTTAAAAAATCAGAAGCATTGTCTAATGTCAACTTTCTGGTCATCAGAAATAATTTTGTTTCTATGGTTCCATATACTCCAGCATGCGTTGATGATGACTTCCTTTGAGCACTGAAGGTTGGCTCGTTTATTCCCTTCGATCAGCATATTCATAAGGCCCATATCAGGATTCCACTCCATATTTAGCTTCCACCGGAAAAGTTGTCTGAAATCACAGGTGAAAGACAAATGCAGCAAGGTTTCTCTTGTGTTTTCCTCACAAAGAACATACAGTGCTCCCGAGCACAAGAACTGGGCTGTACCCTGGGCCAAATAAAAAAATTCATCAATGGTAAGCAGACATTTTTGCTGCGCCCTGGGGCCATGTCCAGGTTGTCCCTGGGCCTAGATGCCACTGGTTATAGCTGGCTATACCTGTTTTCAGAGGCTATGACTATAACCTATAGGATTTTAAATATTGTGTAGAGCATGCCTTCACGCACAGCTACGTGTATACAAGGTTATCTACGTAAAAGATGACTAATCGAACCTGTCACTATATATGGGTATACATAACTTTACCTGGCAAGCTATATCTCAAAGTTTGTATGAAAATGCATTAGCAAACTCAATTCTAATTGATTGTACACTTTATTACACCGCATGTATACATATTCTCAGAGATAGATTTAATTGCTAGCTATAGAAATGAGAAATCTGCAGAAATAATTGTCTCCATGATAAGTTTTGCTGGCATGATCTATCACACATCTGTTGATAGCCCCTTTCTTTGAAATCTTCTGTGTAGTCTCGTGTGCGCCCTCCAGGGCGCCGCCAAGGGAGATCCCATCATGTTGCCCTTGTGCACCCATCACCTGCGCCTCTCGACACCGCTGCCACCAGCCCTCGTCGCGGTGGTGGTGGGCCTGGCAGACAAAGGAGGGCTGGACGTGGTTGTTTATCGGAGACAGCCTCCGGGGCTGCTGGGTCAGAGAAGGCCGGCGTGTCGACGAGCAGCGGCCAGGGCGGTGCCTCTAGCTGGGGTGTTGGCGGGTCCCCTTGGCGGTGCTTGACTAGCCGTGCGGGCTGGTCTACGGGTCGGCTCGGGAAACCCTTGATCTTGATCTGGGTGGTTCCCTATGCCATCTCTCCATCACCTCATCGCAGTGTCACGACCGGTTCCAGTTGTGGATCGACCCTGCGATGCCGTCTCCTTGCACCCCGTTGGCCATGCATGGACGTTTGCTGGGCTCGGTGAGACATATCTCGTAAGTTGTCGGCTGGTGGCTTCCGGTCTGTCTTCGAATTAAGGGGGTTTGGTCCTAGGATCCCGCTCACGCCACGACGAACATCTATATGCTACCTGTCTTCATCGATCTGGCCGGAGTGTTGTGTTTCGAAAGGCTCCACTGGTGAACTCCAATGGACGACATGCCTGGAGTTTGCCAGATCGGATGGGTTTTTGTCACGCGCAACCATGTTTTTTTGACCGGTTGGTTTTAGAGGGAGCGATGCGAATCTTTGGAGTATGTTGTCATCATAGGACATGTTTTTAGCCCCATGGTGAAGTCAGTCGCGAAGAATGGCATGAAAGATAAGGTCTGGAGACTAGCAATGGTGTTTTAATTCTATCATGCTAGTATGCCTAGACAAGATGCTTTCCTCTGTTGTGTATGGTTCTATATTTATGGTCACCGGGGGGGGGTGGGGGGGGGGGGGGCAAAACCCCCACCTGAATTTTTGTATATATATATGTAGCCCCAAAACGGCCAGGTGTTTGATTTTTTACATCAGAGATAGGTTTACAAGGGGAAAACAGGGACGGTGGCATCAGCACACCACCCGATCCAAGCGGCGCATCCACGCCATAGCATCATCATCCAGGGCAGCAGGGAGACGAGCGCGCCAAAGGTGTGCATCCTCGCGACAGGAGCGCAGTAGCCAGGGCAGCAACGGCCGGGCACTGCTCCCGAAAAGCAACGACATTCCTATTCTTCCAGAGGTTCCATAGACAGAGCAAGGTTAGGGTGGACACGGACGCAGCAGGGACGTCGGCGGGGGCAGCATAAGCATGTAGCTCCCTGACGTCCGCATCAGTAAGGAAGCTGTAGCCGATCGTCGCCCAGAACCTCCGAGAGAAGTGACACTCGAAGACGATGTGGTTGATGGTTTCGAGGGCAGCAGGGACAGAAGGCTTCCGCTGCCACCAGGATCTTCTTCCTCAAGAGCGTAACGCGATATTGGATCCTCCCTTTGGACAGGATCCAACAAAAGAACCTCACCTTGGAGGGAGCATAGTTAATCCATACAAAATCATGGAACGGGGCATCCACGCCTCCCCAGGCCCACAGCTTGTATATGGCAGAGGCGTCTTTCTTGCGGCACCACCGGGACAGCTCGCGCGTGTCACACTCGCCCGAGAGGGCGATCCCAACGACGAGCTCAACGAGGAGAGGGAGCTGGCGATCAGCAGCGGGCATGAGCCCCCTTGGCACCGGAGACTCGCGCACTCCAGCGCTGAGGACACACGCGACCGTGGCGTCCTGGTCCAAGGCGTGAGAGAGCAAGACCGGCCAGCGATCGCCAATCGCCATGAGTCCTGCTCCTGCCAGAAGGAGGTGCGACAGGGCATAAGCTAGCGCGACGAGGTGCCTCCAATGTTGTCCAGCAGCAGCTTCCCAAGGCCAAGCCCAGCGCGGCCAGGGGGCGTCAACGGCAGAATGCAGGTGGTGGACAAGCTTGAGCTGAGCTGTAGGCATTCATTCTTCACAACCAACTGCTTGATGCCCAGCCCTCATGATAATCAGAGTATCGTCCGCGTACTGCAGGACCTGACAAGGAGCCCCATCCACTAGCGCGCGGGTGCCGAAGCAAAGGGTCTTGGCGAATGAGCTGTTGTAGGACAGCAGTCAATCCAAGCCCCGGGCACGCCATTGAGCAAGACTGCAGATCAATGGAATCATAGGCCTCTAGCTAGCCCTCATAACCAGACGCAGACTCTGCCAATCAATGGAATCATAGGCCTTGGAGAAGTCCAGCTTGAGAACAAGGGTAGGAGCCCGACGCTTTTTAGCAGCACTGAACCATATCTCAGTGGCGGCAAAACCGAAATTTTCAGAGATGCTTCTTCCTGGCAGAAATCCGGACTGATTCTCATCCACCAACCTGCCAATCTGGGACTGCAACCTCGTCGTCATCAGTGTCTTGCAAACAGCTTTGATCGAGCAGTTTTGGAGGGATACAGGCCTGAATGCATTGGGGGAGAGAATTTCGTCAGCCTTTGGCAACAGCACAATATGCGGTCCGCTGTTTTTATTGCCCCCAGCTCAGCACTGCATCCATGAACGGACTCAAAGTTAAGAGACGCAACATCTGGCCCCGGGGCACTAGTTCGATCCATCCCATCAACAGCCGCTTTATCTCCTTGGACTCAAAAGGTGGCCCAGGTCGAAAGCCCAGCAGCAGGTATGCCGGGCCCTCCCCAGCATGTTGGAGTAGAAGCCGTACGTGGAGAGCCCCAGCTTTTGCAGCATGATCGATGACGACCTCGCCGTCGACGTCCTGGATCGGACGCCAATCTGATTCCGGCTCAGGCGTGGAATTAAGTAGCGCGGCACTATGTCTATGCTGTGTATGGTTCTGGTTCAGCAGGGGGTCTGTTCCCGGAGTTGAGAAATATCGCATCGTAAATAGGCTATCCATTTTGCCTATCCGAGCCGAAGGAAACCGGGATCATGTCCGTTGCGCATTTCGATGCTTGATTGAGCCTATATATGTATGATTCTTCATCCAAAGGGCCTCAGTTTGTGTGATACTCGATCGTCATCCCGAGGGTCTTCGGTGCCCGATTTCCCCCACTATATATTGTCCAGGTTGGTCTTGTATTCCAAGTTGGCTGGTTCTCTTTCCCCATCCTTGTCGCTAGTCCTGGGGTTAACAACTTCTAAGATAGATTCAGATTCACCTTCGCGCGTCCTACGAGGCAGAGCCTGCTGGCACCCCTTTGCTTCTCTAACACCTAGGCAACCTAGACACAAATCTACATTGGTCTTCCACCTAAGGCGGTTTGTCTTGGCCTTGTTTTTTTCTATATCCAAAGCAGAAAACTCATAGATCATGCTCAAATCCATCTTCCACGGTTGTCGCCAGCCCAAAAGGTGGTCTGTCGGTACATAGATCCGGCAGATGCTACCACGGCATTGCTTTCATAGGGGGGAAGTGGGGAATCTTAGGCATTCCGAGAACAATATGAACACGCGAGGTTTTTCATAGGTCCGTCCCCTCACTTTGGAAGAAAAGACCTACTCCTGCTATGATTATATTGATGTATGTGAGTACTATTAGAAATATGCCCTAGAGGCAAATTATAAAGGATGTTTATTATCATATTTCATTAGTTTATAATAGTTTTATATCATGCTATAACCGTATCAATCATAAATATTGATATACGTGTGATATATAAACAAACCAAGTCCTTAATAGCCTCTATTCAACTATTTCATTGGCCAACTAATGATCAAGTTTTCGTGGTCATTGGCATTTATGTCAATTGACGATAACTTCACACCATTAGACGAATGATGTGATGGACACTCTACACAACATAAGTATCGCAACACGATCAAGTCATAAAGTTTATTGTTTTAGTAATTAGAAACGAAGTATCCTACTTCTTAGACCGTAAGATCATATCTAATCACTATCACCCGAGGCTGCTTTGATTGCATCAATCATCAAACCATGACAAGGTGATCATAAATATGTATGTCAGGTATTCCAAGGGGATAGGTTGAGGCGTAGGGAACAAGATACGGATTTGTTCACCCGTGTGACGAGAAGATACTCCGGGCCCACTCGGTAAGATTACATCCATAAGCTGGGCAGCATATGACTGGGTCATGATGATGGAATATCATGGAAAGAGTTAAGAAACACTTGTTGATAATAACGATATTTAACAAGGTGCAGCAATACCGATGATCAGATCACGAATAAGTTAGGTATCAAAATAACAAAAGGAATGGACCTCGCGTTTATGGTTCAAACGACATTAATATCGTGGAATATAGAAGGGTCATTATAGGTATCCAGATCCCACGGATGATTGATCAAAGAAGCGTCTTGATTGTGTCTATGATTTTCCTGAACTGCACTTAAGGGTTCTATGACTCTTGGAGATCGTTTTGGATTCATCGTGATCACCAAAAGAAAAAGAAGTGAAATCCGAAAGTGTTTTGTGAGAGAACCAAAATCGTTCTAGGAGGATCCGAAGTAGTTAAGAGGGACTCAAAAGGTGTTTCGGGTCAAAGGAATTTCATAACATTTATTTTATATTCATTATTGAAATTAATATTAAAATATAAAACAATATTTAAAATTAAATTTAAAGGGTAGCGCACCTTAATGGGCAATCCACAAAGAGGAAAGGCCCAATAAGGCGAGCCGCCCAAAGGAGGGCAAGGGAGCCGCGTCGCCATGGGCCTATGACATGTGAGGTGGGACCCACCTAGGCCACCAGCCAGCCTTTGCATGGCATGCGGGTGGTCCCACTAGGCCATCGGCCATTCTCCTCCTTGCGCCTCCTCCTCCCTTTGTTTAGTCCCACATCGGGACTTGAATAGAAGGGGTCCCTCCCTTCACCTATATAAGAAGGGGCCTATGGGAGGGAAAAGAACACACAACTCAATATATTTTGTAAAGCAAATTTCTTAGGAAATCTCTCTCGTTTTGGCTCTTGCGCTAGCATGGTTCCAAGAAGAACTGCACACTTGGGAGACAAGGTATCTCCGGCACGCTGTCATGCTGCTAGATCCCGGTTCCGGAAGGTCTACTTCCGCAATTCCAGCTGGATTAGGGAGACGGGAGTTGTCGTTCAACACCGGACGTGTGCAAAAACACGGTGGTGGTGCCAGTTGTGGCACCTGGATGTTGTGCCAGGAGCAACGCGACCTTCGGGTCGGCTACAAGTATGACTAAAACATCCATGTTTCCATGAACGTTAAACGCTTTTGGTCTACAAAGGTAACGCTACAACATTAATCCTAGATATATCTGGGCAATTGATATTGCGCAAGTCAATAAACTTTTGTTTTCTGCTACGAACACCTCCAGTGGTATATAAGCTGATATATGCATAGTTATGCTAGTACAATTAGAACACATGTTGAATGTGGTACTGATCCTCCAGGTAACCAGAGATCATCGCGTGCAATATTGAGATGAAACAATCAAGCAATAAAGTTCTCCCTTTCAATCCCAGCACATGAACCATAGACATTCATCATCTTAAAGGCATCATCAGAGAAGGTGGACCTGAAATTCATCACCAGCCCAAAACTTTCCTCTAAGAGCATCTCCAACAGTGGCCCTAAAATAGCACGGGGCGGGAAAAACCGCCGATTTAGCGTGCACACCGGAGTTTTTCCGGCTCCAGCAAATGCGTGAAAATAGCACGCGCGTGATTTTTTTTGCCACGCGCGCCATTTGGCACAGTCCCGAGCGCTATATCTATCGCTCACGCAAACCAACTTCCCGGACACTTCCCCCTCTTCTGCGCACGCCACGCCCGCTCTGCCGCTTCACCTCCGCGCTCCACGCAAGCTTACGCCGCCACCGACGCCGAGATGCCGCCGTGCCGCCACAAGAACTCCTTCCGCTACATCGGCGTCTGAGCGCACCCGACGGGCAACTTCTACGTAGAGATCCACTCGGCGAGATGCGTATCGGGCTCGGTACCTTCGATACAACGCATGAGGCCACGCGCGCGTACAACGCGGCGGCATGGCGCCTCGTCCGGACTCCCCGATAGATGAACTTCCACTACGTCCACACACATGAGCAAGCGAAGATGCTCGTGCCACCATCTCACCTCATCCCCAATGAGGAGCGCCGCCACCATCGTGCCCAGCAGCGCCGGCTCATGAATGCCGAGGAGGATGAGCATTGCCGCCTTCTGTGGGTGGAGCCCTTCCCGGAGGATGTCCGAGCCAAGGAGAACTTCTACGCCAAACTGTAGTAGAGGAAGCGGCAGCAGCGGCAAAATCACCACGAGAGGAGGGCCGACAAGGCACGCTATCCGTTGACCAATGAACTAGTTAAACAGAGGCTACTAGGGACCTGAGTTCGTTTACATATCACACCTATATCAATGTTTTCTATTGATATAATTATAGCATGATATAGAACAATTATAAACTAATAGAATGTGTTTAATAAACTCCTTCATTGTTTGCCTCTAGGGCACATTTTCTTCGGTCTCCCACGTGCACTAGAGTCCAAATAATCTAGTTGCATTGCTGCTAATCATAAACCATAACTCATATATATGTGTTTATCGACCATGCTGCTCATGGGGGACTTACTATCCTAAATCTGTTTTACCAGATTCATAGGGTCCTATTTTCAAAATTATTAATGTCACCTATTTGACATTAATCCCCATTATCATATAATGTGATCTTAGCATTTTGGTTACAAAGTGACACTTTTGTTTTCTAGTATATAAAATGATGATCTATCAACCAACTGGATTTTTCAAGATGGCATGTATAACTATAAACACACTTAATTGAAAGTCGAACTTTCTTCAAACCAAAATCATACTTGCTAAATCTTTGAAGTATCCTAGTACTTGTATATCTCTATAGTTTCAATCCAAGTGCAACCCTTCCAATTTTGATTCTGACCATGCTTCCTTTGCGCCAAACTTAACTCTGATTTAATGGTTAGCTCAGAAATTATTCTAGAATCTTTGTTCTTTACAACTAAGAACATTGGTCACATTATGTCTAATTTACCCTAAATGATCTAATCATTTCTAATACACAACACATTGTTCACCAATATGTAAATCACATATTCAAGAACAGTTTTATGCTCCTACTCAAATATACCAACAATATTTGACATTTTAGGATGTCACTCATCTCCTACTCAAATATGTTAAACACATATTCTAATAGGAAAACTCCTTAGCCCCCAATCAATTTAAAACCCTTTCTCAACAATCTTGGCAAATCCAAAATTATTTTGATCTTGCATAAAATTGAGAATTTATGTTACAAGACTTCAGCAATTCCTAATTGATCAAAACCTACATGTTGTACTGGTTACAACCTTTTGTCTTCAAACTCTTGAAGACTTTGCAGTTTTCAACGGTCCTTAGTCAATTTCCAAAATTGGACTTATCTGCTATTTGAATCCGATAGACATTAAGTATTTGTCAAAACAACTTTATGACAAAATAGGCCTTTATGTCTTTCTTTTAAGTTTCATTTCCATCCTTTCAACATAGCAATTTACTAGGAAGGATTAAGTAATTCCATTACTTAATGAGAGCAAGTAACTATTACTGCATAATCTCAAATGTTACTTAATTTGGGATTTCATGACTCTAAGTCGTTTCTTTTATTTAGGTCCATCAAACTTTCTTTTTAGTTCGTAGGTCTGTCTTATTCCAACAATAAGTCAAGTGAATCAAGAATGAAAGTCTATAAGAGCCAGAATAAAATCTTGAATCCTACTTTTATAAAGTATCGGCTAAAACATTCATGATCACATCATTATAGTTTCCATCTATTTGTAAAGTTTGTCTTTAGAAAATATTCCTATTACATTCTTAACAATTCGGAGGTAATGTCAAAACCTTTTGTTTATACTTATGTCCTTCCACTAACACTTCTATGAGAAGACACTTTCTCAAATAAGTACCCCATTGCGACAAACAAACTCTGTCCTCTTCGGGTATTAGCTTGGAATTTGTTTTCGTAGTCTCACTAAGAACGTACCACAAATACTTACTATTCTCCATGATCTCAAACTATCGAAATCTCCAAAAACTTGAGCTTGACATATCTCATATGTTGTTGTTTCCACGAATCTTTAGATGTTCCTTATGTTTCATCGAGTGTTCACTATCTCAATTTATAACCCTAATATCTAACGTGAATCCTAGTGGAATTTATTTCAGACCATATGTATATTATACATCATGATTATGTTGTGTTAGACATATCAAAACTATTTGATCAGTCCAATCACCATAATTTTTGAAATTGTTTTTCATAAGTCCTTATATAATATATTGCCATTAACTTGAATTCGAAGTCACTTGGATCAAATAGATAAAACTTTGACATTCTTGTTAATTCTATATCTACCTTGATTCTGAAACCTTTGAATATTCAAACTGTTTCGGATTCATGTTTAGATATCTCTTGGCAATTCTTCATTCTTTATAAATGCTTTATTATCATATAGATTAAGGACTAGAATAACTTGTTTGCAACTTCAATGTGAATCATAAAGGAAATCATTCATAGAAAAAGGAACAAGTGATTGTTTCTCATCTATCTATTATATAGTAAAAGTAATATAAGGATGTTTTTCGAGCCACGTGGTTGATCCACATCATCTTAAAATATATGCTTCATTGATCTTAATTTTAATGGTTGAGATTTAAAACCTATAAGTTTTACGTAAACACTGTCACGTGCAAATCAAGACATAACCAACCTACGTGGGCACGCCCGCACGGTACGTGTCTATTTACATGAGCACGTCTGCACAGCACAAGTAAAAGGAAAAAGAGAGGATCTATCGGTTACGGGCAACCTGAAACGTGTAGAGAAGGCTCCCTCAAAAAAAAAAAACAGAGAAGGCCAATTACAACACATATTGGGCAAATACACGGTCCTTCTAATTGATTTTTGTTTGGCATGCAATTGACGAGATGTACAGGCCGGTAATAAACAAGAAAATCAAAACACCACTCACTCCTGAAGACCTTAGCGACTGAGAAAAATAAAAGGTCCCAAATCAATTAAGGGCCTGTTTGGTTGGGTTTAAATCTAGCTTTTAGAGTTTGGCTTATAAGCCACAAAAGCACCGAAATAGGTGCTTTTGGCTTTGGCTATTGGCTTTTAACTGAACATAGTAGTATGATGGTATAAGCCAAAAGCCAAAATGAAAAGCACCTATTTAGGTGCTTTTATGGCTTATAAGCCAAAAGCGAAAAGACATAAATAATCACAACCAAACAGCTCCTAAGCAAACGTCATTTTCTTTCTTTGATTCATCTAAACAGTTTTATCACCACAATTTGGCACTAACGCATCCAGCGATAGGTGTTTGAATCCTGTCAGGAATTTTCGAAATTCTCACGATTACCCCTACCGTGATGAAGATTCAAGATATTTGGTTTGGTAGATTGCTCACCACATATACCATGTGGTACCTTGATGAAGATTCAGGTGGCTCCTCTCCAATGATGTAGTTAACTTTTGAGATTGGAGAATCATCTAGATAGAAGTAAGTTGAATGTAATTTTAGAAATACTACAAATATTATACTTTTAAAGTGGAAAGTTTGGAGAATTAGCTGGATAACGAGTTTTAAAAAAAAATAAGGTGTTGGTATTTACCAGAGAATTGACATCTTATTGTAAAACAGTGTGTGTGAATGAGAATGTAAAAAAATGGAACGAAGCATGAAAGATATCACACGGTGTAAACAGATAAAAGTATACGATTCTAGGAAATTGCTGAGATTAGAAAATATATAGTACCTTTAAATTGAAAGACAAAGAGCTTCTCTTTATCTTCATTATTTTTTGCAATATATTTAAAATAGTTTAAATCTATATCTTGGGTATTGTGTCCCTACTTGAGATATGACATCATGTAGAACACAATGAACGTTAAAAATTCTATAATATAAGTATTAAACAAAGAAAGCCATTGATTATGATGAGATAAAATGTTAATTAGAGGGATTACAAATCCGTAGCAAAACAGAGGTGAACATGATTTTTGAAATACTACAAATATTATACCTTTCTAGATGGTGCAAAGCTATATATTTGTTTCAAAGAGGGTTTATCCATTCTAAATTAATTAAGTGCTTCAAGTGTTTTTAACTAAACAGGGTTCACAATCAATGTGGAAAATTTGGAGAATATATTGGATTATGAATTCTTAGACTAAAAGATGGTGTTGGTATTTATAGGAGAATCAACACAATATGGTTAAACAATACATGTGACTGAATATGTAGAATGAATGGAACGAAGGGTGAAAGGTATTGTGCTGTGAAAACAGATAAAAATATACCAAGTTCTAGAATATTGCATATATTAAACAAAATTGTAGTTTTTATCTTTATCTGGAATAAATTTATAAAATAGTTTAAAGCTACGTCTCATATGTGGTGTTGAGACCTAAGATAGCCCTATTTTATAACGTGAAAATATGGTTACTATACCATTCAAAGTGCTATTTTTTCCATTTTGGTAACAAACTAATTTTTTATTGCATAATATTTTTCAAAATGTTCAAATGGTTATACCAGCAACCGATCATATTATCACATAGGGCTTCTTTGATGCATAGGATAGGAAAATCAAAGGAATATGAAAGAGATAGGAATAGGAAAGGATGGCAGGTTCAAAACTTTCATCGCTCCTTGTGCATAGGATTCAAAGAATGAATTGTGAGTGAATTTTTCATTTCCTTTGCGTTTTGCCTTGAAAGTGAGCTTTGGAGGAAAATTTCCTCTAAGTTTTCCTTGTGTCGGTCCTATGAATCAAAGGATTGAATAGTGGTATCTATGGAAAATTTCCTATTCCTATTCATTTGCTCCATGTTTCCTCCAAATCAAATGAGCCCATAGTGTTATTTGTTTTAATAGTTATTTTCTATTTTAAATGTTATCTACATATCTATTTGTTACAACCACAATTATCATATTAAATCACACATGATTGAATATATGAATTGAAGATTGGTCCAAAAGTTCTCATGGTAAACAAAATATTCAGTAATCTTACCAACACCGATATTTTATATAAACTTAATTATGTACTGAACATTATTATTAATAGAGATGAACTAACATATCTTCATAATTAAATGTAACATTACCCAACCAACCCACCGTGTCATGATTATAACAGACGATGACTAATTGTTCTTATTAAATATAGCTAGAATTCACTGGAGATAGAATATTACTGAGACATCAAAATATAGGTTTTGTTAATTATAAATTGATATAAATTTGTTGGGTATAATATGAGTTTAACCTCACATCGAACTAACATAAAATAAAACTATATCTTAGGTTGCCCTATAAATTATTATATGTACTTATTTAATATCACCATGTAGGTAAAGTACATATGGTCATTGATGAGTACTTTTTAATTGGAAAATTAGTTACTCACAAATGAATGATGTTTAAGAACCTTCTTTATTCTTATCACATATTTTAAGTTTCTATAGAATCATAAAACTATTAGACACTTTCAAAGGTTGCCCTCGCATCCACGGTGGGATTATATTAAATCAAGGTCATGTTGGACCGAATCTATCATATAGATGTTGTTTTTTCGATGTGTATAGAGGGGTGGACTCCTTTTCCAGGTCAATCTGTTGGACCGAATCTGTCATAGCTGTTGTTTTTTCGGTGTGTATAGAGGCAGAGCTGATGCGCTGCACGGTTATGCGGTGGATTCCTTTTCCTTACTTCTCACGTGTCATACCAAATTGCAAAATGGAATAGGTACGTACTCCTTCCGTTCACAAATACTTAGGTTTAGTCAAGGTCAAATTTTGTAAAGTTTGACCTATTATTTAGACAAAAATATTAACATTTATAATATAAAATTTATAGTATGAGAATTATCATAAAGTATATTTTCTTATTATATACATTTGATATTATAGTTATTAATAATTTTTGCTATATCTTGGTCAAACTTCAAAAGGTTTGACTTTGACTAATCTCAGAACGCGAAGGTGGAGGCAAATTTGGGCAGTACTACGCGTCCCTCGAGGGATTTGTGTTTTTTATCCCCAGGTCCCCAGCCAACCACGTGTCTTTTTTTTGGGTCAAAATCCCGTTTTTTTTGTGTTTTTCATTGGTACCACAATGCTAGTTAATATGAATAACGGTCTCGCAATAAGCAAGACACACTTGCATGGTTCACAAACTCGATTACAAAGCTTTTATTCAAATCTTCTAATCCTAATGATAAACTTCGAGGGAAGGAGTGCTTTCAGTCTTCAACCAGATTGCTTGTCATCATCACGCCATCAGGGCCTCGTTCCATCCGCAACTCTCACACAGAGGGTCCTAATTTCAAATAAACTAGGAGTAAGTATCCAATACTTGAAAACCTACATAAGTGTTTCATGGAAAAATTTATAACTTGTATATCCATGGTTCCCAACTTTGGGTTCGACCTTGATAGTCCTTAGCTTGGTTATGACCTCGCGAAAGGTATTCAGAATTCCTGTTGGGATGTGGTCCTTGATGTTGTCCTTGTAACTAGGAGGAAGCGAACACAACACTCTATCTATTGCAAGGTATTCACTCAACAAGTCACCTATAGCATCCTTAAGACATTCATGGAGCCTTTCCATGGTGTCTAGGTGGCTATCCAAGAAGGAGTTTTCTTCCATCCTTATGGAGACAAACTCTTTTATATACTCATACTTCATTCATCTCTCCTCGGTTGGAAACATACTCTTCAATCCATCGAGCATATCATATGTGTCGATCTTATGGATGGGTACTCTCAAGCCAGGTTCCATTGCATGAATAATGGTGTACTTTACCATCATAAAAGTATCTCGCCAGTCGCCAAGAGTCGCATCTTCATTTCTGTCGGAGTCATCGGAGAAATCTTCCAGGGGTTCACGAAGGACATAGAGAAGATCGTTTTCTATGAGGATCCTTCTGAGGCGTTGGTACTAGTCGGTTAAATTCGACCCATCTAGCTTAAGTTTCTCCCCGTCCATAAACAATCCACATGAGTTGCGAACTGAGGGGATGGCCATTGTCTACAACAGTCCACATGAGTTACACGACATCATCCCCGATCATCACGGCCTTTGATGCAGCTGCTAGGGTAGAGATAGCTCCATTGTCAATAGGTGTTGCAACAATCATCTGCGGAACTAATGAGATAGCTTCATTGTCAATAGGTGCCGAAGAACCTACATGGTCAGGAAACCTTGATCATCCGTTGACCAATGAACTAGTTAAATAAAGGCTACTAAGAACCTACATATATCAATGTTTCCTATTAATATAGTTATAGTATGATATATAACTATTATAAACTAATGAAATATATTTAATAAACTCATTTATTATTTTCCTGTAGGGCATATTTACTTCAGACAGATCGTCAAGTGGGCCTTCCATTGAGTCGCACCAGGTAGCATGTAGTTAGGTGTCTATTGGGCATACCTATGTTACTATAGTTGCCTATTAATTTTTATATGACAACAAATTAGGCGGGTGTACGTCTGATAGGTGAAGTACACATGATGCAGTTAAAGTGAACCAAAAATCTCTTTTGAAACACACACATAAAAACCAGTTTGAAACTTGAAACGCTGAGATGAGGTTGACAAAATAAAGCAGAATATATAATCTGTACATCGGTTTGAACTACACCGTTTTACTAGATTATTATATACTCCCTCAGTCCTAAAATGAGTGACTTCGATCTCTTTGTGTTGATTCGTATGTATCAATTCAGAAAACAAGGCTAGATGCATATGATAAAGTGGAGAGTCGTCACTAATTTTGGGATGGGGGGAGGGGGAATAAAAGCGCACTCGCTACCACAATACTGTGTCCGAACGGAAAATACCAATTACTATTATATTACAATATATTTGGTCGTTTGTTTGGTGCTGTGATTTTACTCCACTATGTAGGCAATTCTCATGCTTTGGATCTTAACCTTCCCACTCCGTGGTACCAATGTCACTGTCACACTGTCATCTCCATCGGTGCCCAGATCTTCCAAGAGCTTGTTTAATGCCACCACCATTTTTGTTTGTATCTTCATCCCCTTCCCAGTACTACTGGGATGACTCAAGCTAACGTAGGTCCCGGCCATCTCCCGCCCACCTGCAGGCTCGATCTTCTGGTGCTCCATGGCGTTCACATACACATCAAACTTGACCATCTCTGCGGCATCGTATTCGATGCCGTCCAAGAACAGCACCTCCTCCTCCACCTCTTTCTCCGACCGGCTCCGTAGCACTCTCGTCCGTGTCACTTGTGCGGTCACAGCGGCGTGTAGGAACACCGGAAACCGGGCAGACCTGAGGGATGATGATGGTTTCTTTGTGTTCTTCTTCTTCACCGTGGGAGAAACAGGAGGCTGCACGTCATCGGCCCATGGCATGCCGCCGATGTCATCAAATGTGTACCGGAGCTTCTCGATGTCAAGAACATCACTTACGGTAATCCGCACGAGGCGGGACTCCTCGTCGTAGAAGAGGAAGGAGGAGTCGAGCCAATCGGGGTCGGTGAAGTCGACATGACGGGCAGCACCTAGGTGGTGGCGCCAGAGTTGCCATAGGCGATCAATGTTGCAGTGGTGCGGGTAAAAGAGTGGATCTCGCGCGGCGGAGTAGTACGTGCCCATGTTCTCCACGTTAGGCTGAGCTATGTCGCCTGTCCATGTGTGCACCGTGTTGTGTGGAGAGAGCTCCACCGTGCCAGCCCCCGGCTTATCAGACTGGCCAGCACGGAAGGGCTGGCCATGGAAGAGTGAGGGCAGAGGTGCATTGCTAATCATCTGAAAATTGCAAACGAGGGAGTTACATTATCATTTATTTATTTGTTTGTTTTGTAACAATTAATGTGGCAAAAGGGGATTTCCTATTTCATTGAGTATATAAGAAGGAGAAGAAAACTCATTGGTACGTAATAATAAGCGCGCACCTGTTTGTACATGACCCTAAGGTTGTGCTGGATTTGCTGCTCGTCGGTGAAGTTGTTTTCTGTGAATGGGCGATCAAATTGTAGGTCCACGACCTTTGGTGGCGCGTGATTTGGGTTGCGGAGGGGGTCATACAGCGGCGACGACGAGTTGGCGAACTCCGGTGGCATCCGCATCCCCTCCGGCACGTCCCAGCTCCAGAAAGGCAACGCGAATCCAGGGTCGCCCAGCAGCTTCCCCGCGATGCGCTCGAAGAAGTAGAGGTAGGCGCGGTGGAAGGCGAAGAAGAACCACGACAGGTGTATCTGTACCTTCAGCTCCGGGTTCTCCTTCTGCCGGTAAGAACCCGTGCAGTAGGCGCAGTGGATATTGGCCTGCTGGTAGAAGCTGCGCGGGTCGGCGGGCGGCAGCGCCTTCATCAGCGCTATCGCCCGCTCGTACTTGGCCATGTCCACCGCGTCCGCATGCACCGGCCGCCGGATCCTTAGCGGCTCGGCCCCGCCGTCGGGGAGTGTGAAGTTGATTGGCTCCGACGACGACATGGGTGGGCAGCAAGAGAATGGCAAAGGCGCCAGCGCATGTGGCGGTAGCTTTGCCTCGCGGCAGGTTAGTAGGCTGGTCACGATAGGCCCGCCCCCCACATTCTTCACGTCCCCAACTGCACATGAGAAGATGTACGGGTCCACACCGGAGACAGCTAGTAGGAGTCTCCACAGTGAGTAGGTGCAAGGGTTCACCCACACGGCCGGGAAGGTAGCGTAGACGAAGAAGATGAGAGAGACTGCGAAGATGAGAAAGACGCAGGCTTTGAGTGGAGCAAACCTGCCACTCGCCATGGTTATAGGTGCAAGCTATGGGAAGCTGGCCGGAGACACAGTTTTATATATAGGGAAACTCTACTCATCATCTCACGGACGGACCTAAACCCTGGTGCAAACATGGAGAGCTAAGACGTCCCTCTAACTTAGCTCGTACATAAACGGATCCGAAGGTCCCATAGGTTGCATTATTATATAAAAGCCACAGGAGGAATTATAAGATATAGTGAGGACAAGAAATTAAATAAAAAATACAGTATATATAGTCCTCACATTTTACCAAAGGACTGAAAACCTAATAAGATATAATGTCCAATCAGGTCCACTTCCAACAAACCGATGCTTACTGCCATAGCCATCCACCTCGTCGCCGGAGACCTTGCCATATAGGCCTAAAGATACGCCACCCGGTACCAAAGCCTGGGGTAGACGTATGTCGGTAGAATGCGAGAGCCGTTTTTCTGTGCCACTAGGCCAACAGAAAGGGGCCGCAACCAAAACACCCGCAGACCGTGCCACGTCGGCTATCGACGGTACAAGGTGAGAGCCATTTCCCCGCACATTTGGGACCCGCCGCTCGACCTCACCACGAGAACTCACGGGAGAGCAAGAGTATCCGCTGCTAGCTCGTTTGTCAGTCATGATAACCCATGTACGGCGAAGGATTTGAGACCCACGTCGGTCTTTTATGGGCCCCACCACTTGACGGGTGTGGAACCCTTTCGTCGCTCTAACGTCTGTCACAGAGCTTGCTCCTACTAGCGGCCGATGCCGAATGGCCCATCCACACCCATGGACAACCTTCTGGTGACACGGGGAAGGATATCGCGCACACGAGACCACGCCAATTATAGAAACCACGCCATTAGAACATTGGTGATGGAGATCAGTGTTGTTCTTGCTAGATTTTCGTTTGGAAGGAACTTACCTAGCGAAGCTCATTCTGGCAAGGAGGTTCCGCATGTCTGTTGTGAAATAGTGTAGTCATATCTTGGACCCGTGATGTTTCGGTTGTACTACATTATTGGGTGTGAGATCAATGAAATGATGTTCCATGAGTTTTATGCCAATGAGTTACGTGTACGAGGATATCCTCTGAGAGATCAACGTCGTAGAGAGGCCCAGCTTCCCTCGGTTGCAAGACGTTTTTGGTGAAAAGGAATAGAAGGCAACTTACCAAAACAGTGTTCTTGATCTTCACGGACCCTTGGTCACTTATCCATTGTATATGGCAGGGGTGCTTGTGTGGATGGAGGGTGAGATTGAGCTTTTCACCCAACTCGGTGCTTATAAGACTGTGGCAACTCCCTCCATCAATGACAACTTTAATGGATTTTCCATTGATATCGACACGTGTTTGGAAGATGTTAGATTTTCATGATCGTGGGCTTGAGTGGTCATGACCCTTGTGGCAATAAGAAATGGACTTGCATCATGCTCACACATGAGTAGTTCTTGGTCATGTTCCACATGTTGCCTTTCCAATGCTTCTTTGAATCTTGCATCAAACTCATCTTCACTCAAGTATTCTTCGTCACCATTGTCATGGATGAACAAAACTTTCTTGTTTCCACATGTGGTCGACTTGTGTCCTTTTCCTCCACACTTGTAGCATTCAACGTTGAATGGTGGATCATCCTTTGCATATTTTCCACTTGGGGGTGGTTTTCCTTGAGGATGTGTTGGTTTGAAGGGAAGCTTGGAGGTACTTGAGGAGCTTCCATTGAGGTTGGTTGGTGTAGTGGTTGGTGCTTGTTTGTAGGTCAAGTACATCTTTGTCTTCTTGTACTTAATGTCCTCTTGTACTTGACGCTCGGCTTTTGTTGCAATGTGCACAAGATCAACCATGTTGTTATACCTTTGGAAGTCGGTGATGCACTTGATTGGATGGTTCAAGCCATTGAGGAAACACGCCATAGTTTGCTCGTAGTGCTCTTCAATGTTGGCGCGGATCATGTTGAGCTCCATTTGCTTGAAGTATTCTTCCACGGTATTTGTCCCTTGGCTAAGCGTTTGTAGCTTGTTGAAGAGGTAACACGTGTAGTGTGATGGAACAAAGAGGGGTCTCATATGAGTCTTCAAATCTTTCCAAGTGGTGATTGGAGGATCTTCTCTTGCTTCACGAGCGAGTTGGATTTGTTCCCACCACAGGTTGGCGTAGTCATCAAACTCTAGAGATGCCATGGCCATCATCTTCTCGTTGATATAGTTGTGCATGCGGAAGATCTTGTAAACCTTGAGTGCCCATGAGAGATACTCTTCGGGATCATTCGAACCGGTGAACTTGGGCATGGTGAATTTGAGCTTTCCAAAAGTTTCTTCCTCATTGCGGTTCTGGTAGCGGCGGTTGCCATGATGTTGGTGGCCATAATCATCCGAGCTATCATGTCTTGCTTGGTGATGGTGTTGTTTCCCTTGCGGTTGTTGTTGAACCGCATTTGGTGGTGGTGGAAATTATAATGGACTAACTGATGTTTCTAGGACATACCTAGATAGCTTTGTTGATTGTGTTTTTAGGAAAAGAACTCCTACATATGCTAAAGAATTAATGGCTAAAATAAGCAAGAATTATGATGATTGGACTTTAACTGAGCTGAATACACCTGAGCCTATTACTCCTGAACCAGATGTTCCTGAACCAGTTCCAATACCAACACCAAAAAAATAGGAGTTATTGCATTAATTTTTATTCCCGATGTATACTTGGTCATTAAACCTTCTGAACCTGGGAAGAAATTTTTGTCGATGTTATTGATAACTATACGGCTGGAATTTTAATTCCCGCCATATAGTTGGTCGTTAAACCTTCTGTACTTGCCAAAAAAATTATATTTCTTCGAGAATTCTTTCCTAAACTAAAAATTAGCAAAACACCATGTTTTTGACAGAAAAATGACACTCTATATTGTCGACCAACAACAACATGTATAAAACATGATTTCTAGTACTACCGAACTTCTCAACTGGAGTTTTCTAGCACTGTTTATTCAACAAGAAACATAAACTAAAACTTCAAAACTTTACTCAAACCTTATTTCACATGGGTTGCCTCCCATGCAGCGCTCTTTTATGGTCAATAGCTTGACCTTGATGTTGCTCACTTAGGCCAAATGAGTGGAACACCCGCTCCAAAATAGTTGGCCTTTAAAGTGATGGCCTCCTTCTCATCATGCTTGGCTTTCTTCCTCCTAGGAAAATGAATAACAAAAGGATCCCGCGAAGGAAATTTAAGCTTCACGTTCCCTTCATGTAGATTAATCAAAACCTTAATAGTTCTTAAAAATGGACGGCCTAATATGATAGGAGCAGTAGCATCTTCAGGCATGTCAACAATAAACAAATCAACGAGATCAGGACATCCTTTAATGTATACTAAAGTATTCTCCTTAATTCCTACAGCTTGTTTGTTGGTAGAATCTGCTAGATGTAATTTTAGCTTAGTGATTTCAAATGAGCCTAGAACACAAAGTGCAGCTATTTCATTAGTCCCAATTTAATCTTAATAGTAGGCTTAAATATATCATCAAGTTTAACTGGTAATTTTTCAGCAATTTTCTTATATTCTTCCTCAAGCTCACGTACCTTAATTGCTACCTCATTAATGAAGTGTTGATACTTGGCTTCCATGTTTCCTTCACTTACCGGAATCTTGATATTGATCCTTTGTACAAGATCTTCAACCGTGTAGTTTGGTGAAGGAGCATTGTTGTAGTCAAGTTCTTCATGCTCCTCCCTTTGGATTCTTATCATCTTAAGTTCTTCAACCGGATTGGGTTCAACTTTACCTGCAAATTTAGCTAGAATGAGAGTTTGACTCTCGGTTATCTTACCTAGATGTGCCTCAACAATCCTTGTCCTTTCTTGGAGGGCCTACAAATCATTCCTCAAACTAACAACTTGGTTAGATAATTTACCAAGCATAGTATCATGGTTCTTCGTTATTTTAACTAGGATATTGTTTTGATCATTTTGTGAGTCCATAAAGGACTTAAGAGTTTCTTGGAGACTACCATTACTTGATCCCATATTATTATTAGAGTTACCTGCAGGGATAGAATAATGTTTCTGAAAATTTGGATAATAGTTCTTCCAAACAGGGTTATAATCATTACGAGCTATGGAGTCTATTTCTTCAATATTTGGTTCTAGGATAGCTCATACTGGGGTTTGATACATCGGAAACGTATCTATAACTTTTTATGCTCCATGCTTGTTTTATATCATTTGTCTTATGTTTTGTCTTTCTTTGAGGTGTTTTTATATATTTTCTGTAACTAACCTATTAACAAGTTGCCACAATGTCAGTTGCCTGTTTTCTTATGTTTTTGGTTCCAGAAAGGCAGAAAATCAATATTCTCGGAATTGGACGGGATAAAAGCCAAAGTTATTATTTTTCCCGGAGCAACACGAAACCACGAAGCAGAGCCGGAGGGGGGACACAGGGTGGCCAAACCCCCTAGGCGCGGGCAAGCCCTGGGGAAGCCTGGAGGGGGTGTGGGACCCCTGGACCCCCACCGACCTTGATTCCTGCGCCTATATGAAGCCTCCGGCCCAAAAACCCTAGGGCATCCATCAGAAATCCACGAAAACCTCCACAGCGCCGCCGCCACCGAAGGGGAGATTCGGGGGACAGAAAGTCTCTGTTTCGGCACCGTACCGGGATGGGGAAGTGCCCTCGGAGCCATCTCCATCGATCTCCATCACCATATCCATCACCGTTGCTGATTTCCATGATGGGGAGGGAGTAGTTCTTCCTCAGGGCTAAGGGCTCTACCAGTATCTATGTGTTCATATCTCTCTCTATGCATGATCTTATTGTGGTCATGAGCTTTGTAATCAAATAGATCTACCTTGCTACTCAAGTGCTTCATTAGATCTCTGCTCTCCCCATGTGTGTGAAAGTGACAGCGTGCACGCCATGGTTGCACTTAGGCTTGAGTCTACATAAATACTTTTTGTACTTTAATAGATCTATGCTTTTCCCCACGTGTGTGAAAGTGACAGCGGGCTACCGTGTGTGGCACTTTGGCTAGATTGAATATTTGTTATGAGTTATATCTGGAGTTGGATGTCTCTATGAAATTGTGGTGTTTGTTGGAACCATCTAGCTGTTGGAGATATGCCCAAGAGGCAATAATAAAGTGAGTTATTATCATATCTTCATACTTATGATAAATGTTTACATACCATGCTATAATTGTATTAACCGGCAACATTAATACTTGTGTGATTTGTAAACTAAAATAAGAGTCCCTAGTAAAGCCTCTTGTTAAACTAGCTTGTTGGTTAATATATGATCATGGTTTCCTGGTCATGAACATAGAGATGTTATTAACAACAGGGTCATATCGTTAGGAGAATGATATGGTGGACATACTCCTATAGATAAGCGTAGCATAAAGATCAAGTCATTTCAATAGTTCAATTGCTATATGTTTTCTGATACATAGTAACCTAACTCCTTCGACCATGAGATCATGCATATCACCTTTACCGGATGGATGCTTTGATGACATCAAACACCACACTGTAACTGGGTGGTTATAAAGGTGGCATTGAGTGTTCGGAAAGTATTGGTTGAGACACATGGATCAAGAGTGGGATTTGTCCATCCACATGACGAATAGATATACTCTGGGCCCTCTCGGTGGAATGTCATCCAATTAGTTTGCAAGCATGTGACTTGGTCACAAGGGATCACATATCACGGGAACGAGAAAAGAGTACTTATCGGTAACGAGGTTGAACTAGGTATGCAGAGATACCGACGATCATAACCTCGGATAAGTAAACTATCGTGAGACAAAGGGAAATTGGTATCGTATGTAAGTGGTTCATTCGATCGCAAAGTAATCGTAGAAATATGTGGGACCCATATGAATTTCCAGATTCCTCTATTGGTTATTGTTCGGAGAAGTGTCTCGATCATGTCCGCATAGTTCACGAACCGTAGGGAGACACACTTAAGGATTCGACGTTGTTTGAGTAGTTATGGTATTATGAGAAAGAGACCGAATGTTGTTGAGTCTCGGATGGGATCCGGGATATCACGAGGTGATCCGGAATGGTCCGAGAATAAGATTCATATAAGGAAAGTCCCGTTTGAGTTCGGGAATGATTCCGGTGTTTTCATCGGGAATGTTCTAGAAGGTTCCGGATTGTCCGGCACTCCGGGGGGGAGGGTACATGAATGTGTCATTACATATTGGAATGATTGCATCATGTACTAAGTGTTCTTGCTGTCCCAAATAAAGGATTAAATTGAATCCTAAAACAGAAAAGTCAAATGTCCAGTTTGAAAGTCAAACGGCTAAAACAAGAAACTGTGGGAAACAAGCAAGAGGAGTTGGAACCGACTTGGAGGAGGAGTTTCTCTCCTCCAAGCCGGCGGCCAGCCCTAGGCCGAGTTGGGGAGGGACTCCCTCCCTCCCCTGGCGCGCCAGCCCCCTCCCATCTATATAAGGAGGGGCAGGGCTCCCCTCCTAGACACACAACTTTCTACCTCTAAATCTCCGGTTTAGAGCCGTTTTGGTTTAGAGCTTCTAATTGCTTTAGCCAGCGGTTTAGAGCCTTCTAATTGGTTTAGAGCCTTCTAATTGGTGTGTCTAATTACTAGACCACTAATAGCCTCTCTCATAAGCTCCACCATACTACAAGCTTAAGGCGAAGCCTGCGGGATCTCCCTCTACTTAGGTACCACGCCGTTGTCTTTGCGGAATCTCGAGGAGAGTGCTACAACCTCCATTTGCTGGAACAAGGGAGAGGAAGGTCTTCGTCGAGTACCGAATGTGTGACCGACTGCGGGAGCGCTGCCGGAACGCAGCGCCGGAAGGATCGTCTACGCGATCTTGAGATCGGAAGTGTACGACTACATCACCCACGAGAATCTGCTCTCGTTAACCGCTTTGGAATCTTCGAGGGTAAGTTATTCCATCGACTCGTTGCTACAATCTAGTAGATAGATCTTGGCTTGTTTGTTTGTATGCGATAGAAATTTTTTTGTTTTCCATGCTACGAACCCCTACAGTGGTATCAGAGCCGTGTCTATATGTAGATCTGTTGCACGAGTAGAACACAATGGTCATTGTGGGCGTTGATGCCTTTATTGTCGATTGCTTCTTGTGTACTTTGCATCTTGCGGTATGTTGGGATGAAGCGGCCCGGGCTAACCTTACATGACATCGTTCATGAGACTTGCTCCACGCTTGACATGCAACTTGTATTGCATAAGTGGCTTTGCGGGTGCCTGTTTCTCCTAGCATAGTTAAGATCCAATTTACAACGGGTGATTAACAATACTAGTATCAATGTTGTGGTTCTTGTTCGTAAGTTAGAACGACACTTATTGAAAGCCCCAAACCATGTAAAATATGCAAAGAAAGTAGAAGCGTCTAACTTTGTTTTGCAGGGGTGTGCAGTGATGCGATATGGCCATGATTGTGATTATATTTGATGTATGCAATGTTCCTTATTGTAAGTCGGCAACCGTGAGCCATATGGTTGTCTTTAATTTATGTTAAGACCGCGTGTCTATTCAAAGTAGTTGTAATAGTTGAAGCCGTGGGCGACAACCATGGAGAAGCGTCATTGACCTTGATGCAATGCCGGTGATGATGGAGATCATGTTCGTGCTTGAAGATGGAGATCGGAAGCACAAGAAGAAAACCATATCATATCACATATTATGAATTGCATGTGATGTTTATCCTTTATGCATCTTGTATTGCTTAGTAGACAACGGTAGCATTATAAGATGATCCCTCATGCACATGAATTTCAAGTCATAAAGTGTTCACCCTTAGTTAGCACCGTTGCTAAAGCTTGTTGTTTCGAAGCACCACGTGATGATCGGGTGTGTTAGATTCTACAAGTGTATACAACGTGAGCAAGCCAGATTTGCTCATGCGGAAACTAAGGTTTGATCTTGACGAGCCTAGCATGTACAGACATGGCCTCAGGAACACGGATTACCGAAAGGTAGAGCATGAGTCATATAGTAGATATGATGAACATGTTGATTGTTTGCCATTGAAGCTATATCAACTCTCGTGATGATCGGTTTTGATGTGGTGGATTTGGTTCGTGTGATCACTAAAACAATGTGAGGGATATTGTTTTGAGTGGGAGTTCACCTAGATTAATTTAATTATTAATTAGAACTCAATTTATCATAAACTAAATCAAAGTGAATTTGCATAGTTGTTGTAGTCATTGGCATCCGTTTACCACCTTGCGCTTAGTTATAATTGAGATGATAGAACTATAGAATTCTGGTTAGTTACTTTACGAACTGGTATCGTATTGTTTTGAAGTGTTAATCTGAAGTTTAAAAGTCCTATTGCAAACTTTCAGTAAGTTCCGTTTAATCCATGAAGTTTAATAATTGGTATTAAAACAAGAGTGACAATTCCAAGTGTTAGTATATAAATATCATGTTTGTCTCCATGATTCTTGATATTCAAAGGATTGTCTAAATATCAAGGTTATCTAGGATCTGAAAGAGTTGTTTCAGAAACCATGATGTGTGGAAGATATTGTGATATCTGAAACGAAGTTTTGGTTGCAACATGATAGAGTATAATATGACAAAAGTCATGTTCTCATATTTGATGAGAATTTGCAAAAGGTTGGAGACACTACTTATCCTTATCCACCAAAAGGTTTTGGATAGCAACATTATACTCGCGATTCACCATTATAAGCTAAAGGTAGCTTGATCATGGACGATTCCATGATAAGGATGAATATTTGATGTAGGTAAAATGTTTACTACACCAAGAGATTACTAAAGAAAGGAATTTGAAAGAACACCAAACATTTGATGATGGTGATCTACTTCAAAGTGGAAGTCCAAAGACATTGGTATTTAACTATACATGTTTTGGACTATGTGTCATATGTATGACTCCACTATTGATGTTGATAGATTCTTTCAAATGCGAAAAGGAAAATCTTGAAGAGAATCTCATAAATATATGGCAGAAAAGAAAAGACTAGAATTGTTCTGTTTAAGTATATAGATGATATACATGTTATGGCTATATTCTTTGCTTATTAAACGATGTGGTTATTAAGTATTTGATACTGAATTTGTTAGTGTGAATCGTCATACATAACAACACAATTCATGAACTACAGTGGCCTAAGTAATTATCAAAAGAATATGTGATGATGGTCATCGAGAATAAATAAAGGGTTATTGTGTTGCTCGTTAAACATCAAAGCTTGCCTTCAAGATTTGTTTTATCAGGTGTTATGAGAACAAAAGGGTTGTTCA
Organism: Avena longiglumis; assembly: GCA_030063025.1. Lineage (NCBI taxonomy): Eukaryota > Viridiplantae > Streptophyta > Magnoliopsida > Poales > Poaceae > Avena > Avena longiglumis. The sequence continues at coordinate 682,905 of CP125975.1, forward strand.
AATAATTGCCGTAATCCATAAAAGATGGATGATTCACAAATCTCGTTGGAAAAATCACATCCATAAAGCTAATGCTAAAGATGTCGAAAGACAAATTGATTGAAAGATCACTTAGGAAGTGACATCGCCGTTTAAATTATATTGGAAAGAAAACATGAAGAAACTCCATATGTATGGAATTTTGGAGTCTTTTGATTTTGATCAAATGACGCTTGTGAAACTTTCCTAGAGATAATTAAAACTTCGTTCATAGGCCAAAAGGGAACGAAAGACTAGCTTATTGGAATTTGTACATATTGTTGTACGAAGTCCATTATGTGTAGTCAAGAGCGATGGATTTCAACTTCATATGCTTTCTCCGAAAATTTGAGTGAATATATGAATATTTACTTAATAAGGATGAAGTATGAAACATTTGAAAAGTTCAAAGACTTTCAAGATGAAGTGTAAAATCATTGTAACAAGAATATAAACAGTTTATGATAAAGATCATAAAGGAAGATATTTGAGTTACAGAGTTTAGCATAATACCTAAGATTTAAGGAATCGTTCCGTGGATTTGCATTTCCCGAAACACCATAAGAGTATGGAGCATTCGAGATATGTAATTAGACCTTGTTTGACATGGTGAGATCAAAGGTGTAATTCATAAAATTGCCATTATATTTTAAAGATTAAAAGCTTTAGAGATTACCGTTTTTCCACTGAAAAGAGCTTCATCATAATCCGTTGAAATGACACCATATAAGGTTATGGTTTGGGATAAAACCCAAGTAGTCCTTTCTTAAACATTGGTATGCTATACATAAGAAAGATGTTTGCAACCAAAGTCGGATGAATCTGTCTTTGTTAAGTATTTCTCCATAACACCGGAGACAAAAGTGTTTGTCGCTTAGAACGTCAAGTTTCTTTAAGAAGGAATTTTTCGTGAAAAGTTAAGTGGGAGGACAATAGAACTTTGATAAGGTTGAAAGAACCTTAGCTATATGTGCAGAGTTGCGCAACGCCGAAAAGTGTTCCGGAGGCAGCAACAATGCTCATGGCTCACGTGCCTCAAAGGTTGTGATCACGGAGATCTAAGTTCCTATTGAAACAAGTAGGTCGGGTAAATAATCAAATACCAAGATTTGAGGGTTAAATCATTATTTGAGAATAATGAACCGACTACATGCAAAGAAGCGATGATGGGCCCTGACTCCGTCAAATGGCTTGAAGCCATAAAATCCGTGATAGTTCCATACACGAGAAATAAAGTTTTGAACTTGAAGGACCCTCGAGAAAGGTGTAAGACCTTACAGTTGTGTCTGGATCTATAAAGAAATAGACATGGATGTTTTACATCTATGAAATAGTCGACATGTTGGGAAAGAGTTCACAACAATGTTCAAAGGTTGACTATGACAAGATTTGATCTTTCATAGTGATATTTAGTCTAGACGGATTAATGTAGCAACCACTACATATAATTTGTTATATGGTAGTTGAATAAACAAAACAAGTTCTTCTAATAGAATCGTTACCTAGGACATGTGCATAACACGGTCCATAGGGTTTTGTTAATTCAAAGGATGCTAAAAGCATATGCAAACTTCAATGGTTGAAGTGAGCATCATGAGTTGGAATCTTCACAATGATGAAATTGTTAAAGAGTTTAAATTCATCGAGACAATGAAGATGCTTGCATTTGCAAGAAATTAAGTGGGAGCGCTAAGACATATTTCTAATACATTATGTAGGAGACATATTGTTGATTGGAAGTGATGTATCTTTTTATTAACACAAGATAAGAATTTCATCTCGATGAAAGACTTAGGCAAAACCCAAATATTTAGCATCAATAGACGCTAATATGGTTGTGCCAGAAGTACATAGACAAGATATTGAATGAGTTCAATATAGAAACTACAAGAGAGGTTCTTGTCGCACAGAAAGGATTGAATAAGTTCAATGTTGATGATATATTCAAGTGTATTGACATTTGGTAAAGTGAAACAAATAATCAAGTATAGATTGATACTTGATGTATAAAATCACAAAGAGTATTTATATCAATCATACTGTGATATGTACAAATCCAGATATGTCCTATGCTCTAAATGTTGTGAGCATATACCAGAATGATTCGTAAGATGATCATTGGACAATAGTAAGGACATTCTTATGATCTTTTGGAAGAACTAAGAGTATAATATTTGTAGAAGTGACAAATAGATGGTTAGTTCATTGTAAAAGTACTACATTGATACTAGTTTTGTCACAAAGTACAAATTAAGTGTATCTCAATTTAAACTAAGGGTGGCACAATATAATGGAAAGTGAGTTCCATAATGGATTTGGATGAGTTCCAAAGTTAATACATTGTGAGATACTACAACAAAAGGCTAAGTATGACTGCTATTATAGCAGCAAAAGAGGGCATTTGTGTCAAGTAGTTTGTTATCAAACTAGGTGTAGTTCACGAGGATAATACTATGAAGATATATTGTGCGACAATATTATCAACATGTTTTAACCCCAAAGAACTAAAGGTCACACGAAAGACCAAATTTATACAAAGCCATCTCATTAGAGAATGAGTGATGCGAGAGGCATAAATACATGCAATTACACACGGACCTGGAAGTGTCAGATCCGGAGATCAGTTGACCACTAGCAAACGTGTACTTACAACACCGGAAAGCCATAGGTGTTGAATACACAAAGGTTTGAAACTAGATTATTGACTCTAGTGCAAGTGGGAGACTGTTGGAGATATGCCCAAGAGGCAATAATAAAGTGAGTTATTATCATATCTTCATACTTATGATAAATGTTTACATACCATGCTATAATTGTATTAACCGGAAACATTAATACTTGTGTGATTTGTAAACTAAAATAAGAGTCCCTAGTAAAGCCTCTTGTTAAACTAGCTTGTTGGTTAATATATGATCATGGTTTCCTGGTCATGAACATAGAGATGTTATTAACAACAGGGTCATATCGTTAGGAGAATGATATGGTGGACATACTCCTATAGATAAGCGTAGCATAAAGATCAAGTCATTTCAATAGTTCAATTGCTATATGTTTTCTGATACATAGTAACCTAACTCCTTCGACCATGAGATCATGCATATCACCTTTACCGGATGGATGCTTTGATGACATCAAACACCACACCGTAACTGGGTGGTTATAAAGGTGGCATTGAGTGTTCGGAAAGTATTGGTTGAGACACATGGATCAAGAGTGGGATTTGTCCATCCACATGACGAATAGATATACTCTGGGCCCTCTCGGTGGAATGTCATCCAATTAGCTTGCAAGCATGTGACTTGGTCACAAGGGATCACATATCACGGGAACGAGAAAAGAGTACTTATCGGTGACGAGGTTGAACTAGGTATGCAGAGATACCGACGATCATAACCTCGGATAAGTAAACTATCGTGAGACAAAGGGAAATTGGTATCGTATGTAAGTGGTTCATTCGATCGCAAAGTAATCGTAGAAATATGTGGGACCCATATGAATTTCCAGATTCCTCTATTGGTTATTGTTCGGAGAAGTGTCTCGATCATGTCCGCATAGTTCACGAACCGTAGGGAGACACACTTAAGGATTCGACGTTGTTTGAGTAGTTATGGTATTATGAGAAAGAGACCGAATGTTGTTCGGAGTCTCGGATGGGATCCGGGATATCACGAGGTGATCCGGAATGGTCCGGAGAATAAGATTCATATAAGGAAAGTCCCGTTTCGGAGTTCGGGAATGATTCCGGTGTTTTCATCGGGAATGTTCTAGAAGGTTCCGGATTGTCCGGCACTCCGGGGGGGAGGGGTACATGAATGTGTCATTACATATTGGAATGATTGCATCATGTGCTAAGTGTTCTTGCTGTCCAAAATAAAGGATTAAATTGAATCCTAAAACAGAAAAGTCAAATGTCCAGTTTGAAAGTCAAACGGCTAAAACAAGAAACTGTGGGAAACAAGCAAGAGGAGTTGGAACCGACTTGGAGGAGGAGTTTCTCTCCTCCAAGCCGGCGGCCAGCTCTAGGCCGAGTTGGGGAGGGACTCCCTCCCTCCCCTGGCGCGCCAGCCCCTCCCACCTATATAAGGAGGGGCAGGGCTCCCCTCCTAGACACACAACTTTCTACCTCTAAATCTCCGGTTTAGAGCCGTTTTGGTTTAGAGCTTCTAATTGCTTTAGCCAGCGGTTTAGAGCCTTCTAATTGGTTTAGAGCCTTCTAATTGGTGTGTCTAATTACTAGACCACTAATAGCCTCTCTCATAAGCTCCACCATACTCGCACCGGCTTAAGGCGAAGCCCTGCGGGATCTCCCCTCTACTTCCGGTACCACGCCGTTGTGCTGCCGGAATCTCGAGGAGAGTGCTACAACCTCCGCTGCCTGCTGGAACAAGGGAGAGGAAGGTCTTCGTCGAGTACCGAACGTGTGACCGACTACGGGAGCGCTGCCGGAACGCAGCGCAGGAAGGATCGTCTACGCGATCTTGAGATCGGAAGTGTACGACTACATCACCCACGAGAATCTGCTCTCGTTAACCGCTTTGGAATCTTCGAGGGTAAGTTATTCCATCGACTCGTTGCTACAATCTAGTAGATAGATCTTGGCTTGTTTGTTTGTATGCGATAGAAAATTTTTGTTTTCCATGCTACGAACCCCTACACTAGCGCTCAAGGTGACAGTGTGGGGTTATCTAGATTGGGGAAAGCGGATTTTTAGGGTGTTGTTATAGCCCTACCATTGATTAGAGTGTTCAACCGGAGAGTAGTTAAGAGTAATATCATGAAGAGAGGATATTTATATGAGATAGTGTTCACTAGTAAAAGTATGATGCCTAGGCCTTGTTTCTAAGCATTGAAACACCGTTTGCTACTAGATCTGTTGCATGTTTGCTTGCTTCCATCTTTATTCTGTTTGCCGGGGAGGTTACCTTTCCTCCACGTCAAGCTCTTTTCTGGCACCGTTACCCCACGTCAACAACAAGTCAGAAGCTCGTTTTTGGCACCATTACCACTTGTATTTCACTATCTCTTCGCCGAACTAGTGCACCTATATTAGGTGTGTTGGGGACACAAGAGATTTATTGTATCTTAATTGCATGGTTGCTTGAGAGGGATACCTTTGACCACTTCCTCCCTGAGTTCGATAAACCTTGGGTAATCCACTTAAGGGAAACTTGCTGCTGTTCTACAAACCTCTGCACTTGGAGGCCCAACAACTGTCTACAAGAATAGAAGTGCGTAGACATCAAGCTCTTTTCTGGTGCCGTTGCCAGGGAGGTAAGGTAAAAGGTACTCACATCCGCCGGTGTGAGTGCTCGAAGTTATTTCCTTTCGATTATGCAATTTTGACTTTTTGTTTCTTGTTTTCACTAGTTAGGCTTAATGGAAAACAACAAAAAAAAAATTAGAGAGCTCTATAGCATTTATCTTGAGTTAGGACATGAAGTGTTTGAAGAGAAAGTTAAAAAAAACTATGGAGCTTTATTTTCATGCTAATAGCAATGTTATTAGTATGAATTATTTGAACACCATTATTGCTAATGCTATGGAAACGTCTAAGCTTGGGGAGGCTACTTTTGATGAGCATGATATTTTTAGTCCCCCAAGCATAGAGGAGAAAATTTTCTTTGATGATAGTTTGCATCCAACATATGATGATTACAATGATGAATATGATATTTTCAGTCCACCTACTATTGAGGAGAAAATTAATTGTGATTACAATATTCCTCCTATATTTGATAATTATGGTGATGAGAATAATAGTGATAGCTATTTTGTTGAATTTTCTCCCACTACAATTGATAATAATGCCTTTTCTTATGTGGAGAGTAATAATCATTTTATGCATGTGTCTCATGATAAGAATGTTTTATGTGATAGTTATATTGTTGAGTTTATTCATGATGCTATTGACGGTTATTATGAGAGAGCGAAACATGGTCTTATGCATCTCAATAATATTAAGTTTCCCCTCTTGATGTTCAAAATTTTGAAGTTGCACTTGTTTTGCTTTCCTATGCTTGTTGCTTTGTGCTTTCAAGACTTGTTTCTTTACAAGATTCCTATGCATAGGAAGTGGGTTAGACTTAAATGTGTTCTGAATTTTCTTCTTGATGCTCTCTTTTACCCCAATTGATATTTCTTATGTGAGCATCTTCTCAAACTATCAAGCCTAACTTAAAGGCGTTAAAGAAAAGTAGTTGTTGGGAGATAACCCAAGAGTTTTCTTGAGTCTTGGAAGTCAGTAATGACCTCTCCTTATCCTTTTTGTTTGCTTTTTGTGCCAAGAATGACCTCTAATGAGAGGGAAGTAAGATGTGGGGAGTTGCTGTCCCAAAACAGATTTCTATCCTCCACCATAAAAATTCGCGAGGAGTCTCTGTAACTCTTATTGAGCTGATAATTTACGAATAAATCCCCCAGTATGTTATCTAACTTTTGTTAGTTCAACACTTTTTTATTTGAGCAACAAAAGGTCTTCGACAAAATCGCTTTCTACCTGCTGGTCTGTTTTGACAGATTTCTGCCATTATTTGCATTTGCTTCTTATCAATTTTTTTTGAGTTCTCTTTTGGGGAATTGAGCTTTTTAAAGGAATTTGCTTCAGTAACTTGTGTTTTTAGTGAAAAGTTTTTCTGTTCTAAAGCTAAACCCAAGGGTCTATTATCTTTTGAATACACTAATGCTACTAATGAAGATTGTCTGAAGTTTTGTATGAAGGAAAATTTTTAGGTGTAGAGAAAGCATGATGTAATGAGATGTAGAATGGTCAAGATCTCAAGCTTGGGAATGCCAACCCGTGTCACTCCAAGAAATATTCAAGAGGTACAAGTGTCAAAGCTTGGCGATGCCCAAGGCATCCCCTTCTTCGTCAATAATAATCTCAGGTCTTTCTAGACACTTCGTTTTTATTGTTTCATGCATTGTTGTGTTGTTCTTGGAGCATATTAGTTTTTGTTTTTTGGTTTTTGTTTTCTTAGTTTGATTGAGTAAGTTGGTTGATCCCAGCACACTACTTTTGGAGAGAGACACACTTTGTTTCCATTGCCTAGAACACTCTAGTTTTCACTCTTATTGTTTTGTGCGTGTTCACTTTTGCTATCACTGCGTTCATCCTTATTTTTCTTCTGCTTTTAGCTTAGAACTTTTTAGTTTTTCTTTGTGGATTTGTGAGACAAGCTCACTAATCTTTGTTGCTTATTATCTTTGTGAGTTGTTTCAAATAAGTTGTTTGGTGTTGGAAAAGAGTAGGAAGTTTCATGCTTATAGTGGTATAAAAGTGAGCTTGCTTTGACTATGGCCTAGAGTTTATCTTGTCATGCTAGGTGTTGTCTTGACCTGATGCTTAGTCATTATTGCTTTAGCATGACTTGCTCCAAATCATTGAGAGTGTTTAGTGTACCTTGAAAGAATCATGCGTTGTTTTAGCATACAAAAGCATAGTATTGTGATATTCTCCTTTGATGCTTTGTTTGGGTTGACTTGGCACATGATCACACCATTTTATGACTATGAACAAGTCACCATAGCCTCTATGATCATTTAGTCCTTGACTTGTGGTACCACTCTATGCTTTGATTAGTAATGTTTCGTTGCTCTGCATGATTATGGCCATTATGCTCTCTTAGTTGGTTGCTCCCAGTCTTTTGCTAGCCTCCACTCGTATGAGTAAGTTCTACTCATGCTTCCAACTTCCAAGAAACCAAGTTATTCCAAAGTGTCCACTACAAAATCCTATGCATGGTGTGTTACACCATTCCAAGTATATTCTTGTTTTCAACTATCTTCCAATTAAAAACTATTTTATGTGAAAACTTGGTGATTAAAGCCCTCACGAACTTGATAGCACACTCTATTCTTTGCCCCTAATAAACTTGAACCATTGTGACAACTTTATTGTATATGCTTGCACTAAGTTGGAATTAGCAGAACCGTGCTGTAACGGGGAATATTTTCAACATTGCACTTGTACCTTGTTGTACTCAGTTGATATCATGCTCTTTTGTCTATGGATGTTACCATTGTGAAATGAAGTGGGAAATTGTAAGTCCATGGATTTTGTATTCTGTGTTAGAGAAACGCCTGGGTCGCTAGTCTAAGCCATGCCTAATCATGGTGGAAACTTGCAGCATCACCATAGTGAGCTATCTATGAAGCATCCTTAATAAAAAGCTATGCATATGGTAAATAAAAAGATTGCTGAGATGTTCATTGTCTGCTTGCCTTGTCATTTTGGTTATGGGAAATCTCCTGTACCATGTGCAAGGGGTACCCCGATGGCGGTTCTCAATGATATGCAAATACTTACAGTGACAAAAACTTGCCTGGGCCCTAAGTTGAGTATCCATGAGTTGTGGCCCTCATATTCAAGGGACTTGAGATTGCCAACTTATACTTCGTCAAGCATATACTCCAGCTTTGCCACTTTAACCTTAACCACTTCAAGATGCTTATGATAGGGGCAATGAGGGCTGGAAGCTAATAAGTACCATAATTTTTGGAAGCTCTTTTTGAAACTTGTAATCCCTGCTTCCTTTATAAAAAAGGCCTTTCTTCCACCACTATTTGATTCTCCACCTTCTACCTTTAGGCACCATTAAGCGAGCATAGTTATCATTCTGTGTGCAGTGTTCCAAAGCTTATTGATTGATGCATATTGTGATATTACTTGTTCTTGTGCTATTTGTGTCTAGTCACCCTTGTGAACTTTGAAGGTGTCATATGCATCTATATTGCTACTCTATGAGGGACAAGCTCATTGCCACTATACTATGTTTTCTGTATGTGAAACAAACAAATGTTTTTCAATTCATGTTATTCATGATCTTTGTTTGTAGCTTGCCATGTTGCATGCATAGTTACTATGTCCTATTGTTAGAACTCATCTTTCATGCACATGTTTAGAGTTCTTTGATCCTAGCTTTCAATGCTTGCAATCGGTTTGATCTTGGTTTTGATGGTGCATGTCACCTCAAAAATTATTCTTTTTATCACTTACCTACTCAAGGACGAGCAGGAGTTAAGCTTAGGGATGCTTGATACGTCGGAAACGTATCTATAATTTTTGATGCTCCATGCTTGTTGTATATCATTTGTCTTATGTTTTGTCTTTCTTTGAGGTGTTTTATATCTTTTCTGGAACTAACCTATTAACAAGTTGCCACAGTGCCAGTTGCCTGTTTTCTTCTGTTTTTGGTTCTAGAAAGGCAGAAAATCAATATTCTCAGAATTGGACGGGACAAAAGCCAGAGTTATTATTTTTCCCGGAGCAACACGGAACCACGAAGCAGAGCCGGAGGGGGACCACAGGGTGGCCAAACCCCCTAGGCGCGGGCAAGCCCTGGGGGCGCCTGGAGGGGGTGTGGGCCCCCTGGACCCCCATCGACCTTGATTCCTGAGAAGCCTCCGACCCAAAAACCCTAGGGCATCCATCAGAAATCCACAAAAACGTCCACAGCGCCGCCGCCACCGAAGGGGAGATTCGAGGGATAGAAAGTCTCTGTTCCGGCACCCTGCCGGGACGGGGAAGTGCCCTCGGAGCCATCTCCATCGATTTCCATCACCATCTCCATCACCGTTGCTGATTTCCATGATGAGGAGGGAGTAGTTCTTCCTCAGGGCTAAGGGCTCTACCGGTAGCTATGTGTTCATCTCTCTCTCTATGCATGATCTTGTTGTGGTCATGAGCTTTGTAATCAAGTAGATCTACCTTGCTACTCAAGTGCTTTATTATATCTCTGCTCTCCCCATGTGTGTGAAAGTGACAGCGTGCACGCCATGGTGGCACTTAGGCTTGAGTCTACATAAATACTCTTTATGCTTTAATAGATCTATGCTTTTCCCCACGTGTGTGAAAGTGACAGCGGGCATACCGTGTGTGGCACTTTGGCTAGATTGAATATTTGTTATCAGTTATATACGGAGTTGGATGTCTCTATGAAATTGTGGTGTTTCTTGGAACCATCTAGCGCTCAAGGTGACAGTGTGGGGTTATCTAGATTGGGGAAGGTGGATTTTGAGGAGTGCTGTTATAGCCCTACCAATGATTAGAGTGTTCAACCGGAGAGTAGTATCATGAAGAGAGGCTATTTATATGAGAGAGTGTTCACTAGTGAAAGTATGATCCCTAGGCCTTGTTTCTAAGCATTGAAACACCGTTTGCTACTAGATCTGTTGCATGTTTGCTTGCTTCCATCTTTATTCCGTTTGCCGGGGAGGTTACCTTTCCTCCTCCACGTGAAGCTCTTTTCTAGCACCGTTACCCCACGTCAACAAAAAGTCAGAAGCTCTTTTCTGGCACCGTTACCACTTGTATTTCACTATCTCTTCGCCAAACTAGTGCACCTATATTGGGTGTGTTGGGGACACAAGAGACTTCTTGTATCTTAATTGTAGGGTTGCTTGAGAGGGATACCTTTGACCACTTTCTCCCTGAGTTCGATAAACCTTGGGTAATCCACTTAAGGGAAACTTGCTACTGTTCTACAAACCTCTGCACTTGGAGGCCCAACAACTGTCTACAAGAATAGAAGTGCGTAGACATCAGGGTTTCCTTATTACCTTTGACGGCTAAGATGAGCTCATCCAGTTTAGCATTGAGTTGTTCATTTTCTTGAGGTGTGACGGAGTTCACCTTCTTATTGTTTGATTTATCCACATGTCATTGGGCATGGTTGTCTTGCATGTTGTTTAACAGCTGCTTTGCTTCGGTAATTTGTTTGCCCATAAATATTCCTCCAGCTACAGTATCAAGCATAGACTTAGGCATAGGGTTAAGAGACTCGTATGTCAAATGGCTCCTCCTTATGCCCATCCCACACACGTACACCTGGTTTGCCCCATAGTTGTAAGAGCTCTTCAACTCATTGCCTTAGGTACACATCAATATCGTTTCCGGGTTGCTTCTGGCCTTGGATTAGCACTGGCATCATAATGAACTTACGCTTCATGCACAACCAAGAAGGAAGGTTGTATATACATAGAGTCACAGGCCAGGTGCTATGACTTCAACTCTGCGCCCTAAAAGGATTCAAGCCAACCGTACTTAGACAAAACCATAAGTACCTTGCGTTACCTGTGAAGTCCGAAAAGTCTCTCTCGATTTTTCTCCATTGCAACCCATCAGCGGGGTGTCTCAACTTCCCGTCTTTCTTATGGTCTTCTTTGTGCCATCGCAATAACCTGGCATGCTCTTTGTTTCTGAACATGCATTTCAACCGTGGTATTATAGGAGCATACTACATAACCTTAGCAGAAACCCTCTTTCGGGGTGGCTCACCCTCAATATCACCTGGGTCATCTTGTCTGATATTATACCGCAATGCAGTGCATACTGGGCATTTATCTAAATTCTTGTACTCCTCACCGCGGCAGAGGATGCAGTCATTAATGCATGCACGTATATTCTGCACATCTAATCCTAGAGGGCAGAGAGATTTTTTCCTTCGTACGTACTCTCGGGAAATTCGTTATCCTTTGGAAGCTTTGGCTTCATTATTTTCAGTAACTTCTCAAATGCGGAGTCAGCTAGACCACACTCTGTCTTCCATCACAGCAATTTCAGTGTGGTACCGAGCTTTGTGTTGCCATCTTCGCAATTTGGGTATACAATTTTTTGTGATCTACTAACATGCCCTTCAACTTCAACTTCTACTTTTCTGTTTCACAGTCTCTCTTTGCATCATAAATGACCCGACGAATATCATCAGCAGGCTCATCTAATGCATGTTCATCTGAATCATATAATTAAGTTTATCCACGCCCTTAATGTACTCGGATACAAGTCGGCCATCGTACATCCATTCCCGCCTGTTCATCTGCATCATATTATTAAGTTTATCAAAAAGCATTACAGAATATCGAGAAAATTACAAAAAATCACCACATTAGAGTCTAGGGTTTAAAAAAACCACCACTTTATGCTAGGGTTTCAAAAAACCACCACTTCAGAGTTGGTTTGTTTCAGATAGCACTGATACCGGTTGGATGCAGGTCTAATAACAAAACTAACATGATGGGCCCACTCTGAAGTGGTGGTTTTTTGAAACGAATTAACTTTGAAGTGGTGGTTTTTTGACACGAACCAACTCCGAAGTGGTGGTCCCATTCTGGTACCAGTGCTATCTGAAACAAACCAACTCTGAATTGTTGGTTTTTTGAAACCCTAGCGTAAAGTGGTGGTTTTTTGAAACCTTAGCCTATAATGTGGTGTTTTTGTAATTTTCTCCAGAATATCATAAATAGTGAAATGACCACTTTACATCGACACATGCATTGTATCGATGACAGATGAAAGGATAAGGTTACTAACCTCGATTGAGGAGGAAAAAAAAAGGAGAAAGCTCAAGTGTGGCTCAGACACCTCATATCATTTTTGTTTATAAAATCAAGCGACATCATTCACTCAAGCATTTCATCGAACACCTTGCATCATAGGAAAAAAACTAGCACACACATCTTAAACCTTTCACCAAAAACAACAAAGGAGAAAGGTAGAGAGGGCCGGATGCGCATTTATAGGCAGAGACTACTCGTCCCGGTTTGTGACACAAACCAGGACTAAAGATATGCGGCAGGACACTTTAGTCCTGATTTGTGTCACAAATCGGGACGAATGGTCCCTTACGAACCGGGACCAATGCCACCGGCTCCCGAGCGAGCATTAGTTTTGGTTCGTGGTGCGACCGGGACAAATGCACCGCCCCGAGCGAAGGAAAGGCCGGACTAGTGGTTGGTGTTGTTGTTGCATATCACTTAACATGTTTCCACTCTGCTGCAGAAGACTGAGACCTTCTGCGAGTATCGTTGTCTAGAGGTATTCTTCTTCAAATGCTAGAAGGACTTGGCCTGGAAAATTAATAGGTGGGTAGGCGACCTCGTCGCGTTTAAGTTCATCAACAGGCACAAGGGCTTCAAAAGTCATTCCCTTGTGGGCATACAACAGCGCACATGAACTGATCACCTGTGAAAGTCTGGTGTAGTGATCCTCGGGCGCAGGCAGGCGAGGAGGAGGATGATGTGCAGTTCAAGCTAGTACTAGTGGTAGTTATCTGATATAAGTTTGCACTGGATGTGGTATATGGCAAAGTCCTTTTAGATCATGTTCTCAACTGTTCAACCCGTTCGTACTCGCATTGAAAATCTAGCACTTTGGGATTTGATTATACACAGCAATGGCGGGGAAACGCGCACACGTACGTACCGGACAAGGGGAACACACACGAGCTGGATAGCAACTCAGGTATTGTCGGTTACCAAAAAGAAAAAGAATCCAAATAAATGCTCTAGTAATCGGATATTCGGATGACAATGCACGCTTGATTGTCTCGTCGGTCCGCTAGCGTGCACGAAGGTGCCAGTCCATATGCTGTCCTCGAGTCAGAGTCACTGCCGTGCACATATGGGACGGAAAGCTGTTCATTCAGACGATTTAAATTCAAGACGGCAATCTCATTGGTCACGGTCACTTCTATCTAGAAAATTAAGTTGACATAGCACGACCACGACACTACACGAATAGGTTGCTACGCCGACGGCCAAACGTCGGTGCCGTCGGCATAGCCATCGTTCAGGCCAGCCTCGTCAAGCAGCCATTGACGTAGAATTGCCCTCGGCATACACTATGCTACGCCGACGGCTGCCCTCGGCGTAGCTATTTTTTATTTTATCTCATTAAACTTTGAAAAATCATAACTAAATCATTCTAAGTCATAAAAATACAAATAATATATCAAAATTTACAGAAAAATAAGATTTATCTATCTACATTCAAATATTACACATTTGTAAATAAAAATTAAGTGAAACATAAAACATTATATATAGTTTAAAACAAGCATAAAAAATTCAAAAACGATCGAAACAATGCGAAACCTTCGCGTGGTGTTATATTATGTGACATATTTAAAAGGAAAAATATCAAACTTGGTATATTGATTATATCTCAAAAAACCTTCACAAAATGACCAATCTCATTCGAGGCTTCTTGGCTTTCAGATCAAATGACCAATGTTATAGCTAGAATCAAGGCATAGTTTGTGATAATGTCCCCATATTGTGCATACATGTGCATCATGGGATGGCGAACAATGTTGCAAGAGGAAGTTTTCCTTTTTGTCGCACAAAAAAGCCATTTTCCATTTTCCGAGCACAAAAAAGGACGGTTTTGTGAAGCAACCACCAAATGGCTAATTTAAAATACCACCACATTTTACAAAAATACTAGACCACCTTATATAGACAATGTCCCAACAGGGGGATCTAAAACTTTTCCGTCCACCTCTGGTGAAAAAGACAAATTCCTGCCGAATCGGTAGCAAGTGAGTCAGCTATAAACTACAGGTACATGATCTGATGCCCATGTTTTTTAACAAAAATTATTTTTAGGTTCATAATATGCTATTTTATCAAAGATCCAATGCAATTTTAGCGAGGCTCGGCCCCGATCTAAGAATCTTCATGCCCGTCATTCGACAAAGTTTGACGATAGTTCAAAACAGGCATAAAAAATTCAAAAACGATCAACACAATGCGAAACCTTCGCGTGGTGTTATATTATGTGACATAGTTAGAACTAAAAATATCAAACTTGGTATATTGATTATGTCTTAAAAAAACCTTCTGAAAATGACCTATCTCATTCGAGGTTTCTTGGATTTTGGGTCAAATGACCAATGTTATAGCTAGAATCAAGTCATAGTTTGTGATAATGTCCCCATATTGTGCATACATGTGCATAATGGGATGGCGAACAATGTTGCAGGAGGAAGTTTTCCTTTTTGTCGCACCAAAAAGCTATTTTCCATTTTCCGAAAACAAAAAACGGATGGTTTTGTGAAGCAACCACCAAGTAGCTAATTCAAAATACTACCACCACATTTTAAAAAATACTAGACCACCTTATATGCATAATGTCCCAATAGGGGGATTTGAAACCTTTTTGTCTACCTCTTGTGAAAAAGACAAACTTCTGCCGAATCGGCAGGAAGTGGGTCAGATATGAACTACATGTACATGATCCCATGCCTATGTTTTTTTACAAAAATCCTTTTTAGGTTTACAATATGATATTTTATAAAAGATCCAATGCAAGTTTAGCGAGGCTCGGTCTCGAGCTAAGAATCTTCATGCCCGTCATTCGACAAAGTTTGACGATAGTTTAAAACGGGCATAAAAATTTCAAAAACGATCGAAACAATGCGAAACCTTCGCGTGGTATCATATATGTGACATAGTTAGAAGGAAAAATATCAAACTTGGTATATTGATTATGTCTTAAAAAAAACTTCACAAAATGACCTATCTCATTCGAGGTTTCTTGACTTTCGGGTCAAATGACCAATGTTATAGCTAGAATCAAGGCATAGTTTGTGATAATGTCCCCATATTGTGCATACATGTGCATCATGGGATGACGAACAATGTTACAGGAGGAAGTTTTCCTTTTTGTCGCACCAAAAAGCCATTTTCCATTTTTTGAGCACAAAAACAGACAGTTTTGTGAAGCAACCACCAAATGGCTAATTCAAAATACTACCACCACATTTAAAAAAAAATACTAGACCACCTTATATGGACAATGTCCCAACAGGGGGATTTGAAACCTTTCTGTCTACCTCTGGTGAAAAAGACAAATTTCTACCGAATCAGTAGGAAGTGGGTCAAATATGAACTACAGGTACATGATCCAATGCCCATGTTTTTTTACAAAAATCATTTTTAGGTTTATAATATGCTATTTTATAAAATATGCAATGCAAGTTTAGCGAGGCTCGGCCTAGAGCTAAGAACCTTCATGCCCGTCGTTCGACAAAGTTTGACGATAGTTTAAAACAGGCATAAAAAATTCAAAAACGATCGAAATAATGCGAAACCTTCGCGTGGTATCATATTATGTGACATAGTTAGAAGTAAAAAATATCAAACTTGGTATATTGATTATGTCTCAAAAAACCTTCACAAAATGACCTATCTCATTCGAGGTTTCTTGGCTTTCGGGTGAAATGACCAATATTATGGCTAAAATCAAGGCATAGTTTGTGATAATGTTCCCATATTGTGCACACATGTGCATCATGGGATGGCGAACAATGTTTCAGGAGGAAGTTTTGCTTTTCGTCGCCAAAAAGCCATTTTTCATTTTCTGAGCACAAAAACGAACGGTCTTGTGAAGCAACCACCAAATGGATAATTCAAAATGCTACCACCATATTTAAAAAAAATACTATACCACCTTATATGGACAATGTCCCAACAGGGAGATCTGAAACCTTTCTGTCCACCTCTGGTAAGAAAGATAAATTCCTGCCGAATCGGTAGGAAGTGGCTCAGATATGAACTACATGTACATGATATGATGCTCATGTTTTTTTATAAAAATCATTTTTAGGTTCACAATATGCTATTTTATCAAAGATCCAATGCAAGTTTTCCTTTTCATCGCACACAAAAGACATTTTTCATTTTCCGAGCGCAAAAAGGGGGATTTTCTAAAGTAACCACCAAATAGCTAATTCAAAAACGGAGGGTTTGTGATTAGTTGATATGGATATCATATTTGGATTCCTCTCATTTTTCTGATCAATTTAGACATATTATTTGTCAAATTTCGATTTACGGATTTAAAGATATTAATTATTCCATATTAAATATAAAAATACAAAAAAGTAAAATTATTATATTTTTATTTGAATTCAATATTAGTTTTACTTATGCATTAATGTTTACTTAAATAATTTTTTGTAATTTCAAAAAATACAAACATGTGACATGATGATATAAGAGTTAATAGGATTGATATCATAGTATTAACAACAATGTATGAATTACTTTGCGGAAGACTGCAGTTTAATTAAATATTAAGTGTAATTAGTGTTAAAAAATATTGAAAGTGAGAGATTAACGAGTCAAATAATTCAAAGATTTAAAAATTGAGAAAAAAAATTTAATTTTTGTTTTTTAAAAAATGTTTTTGCAACCTATTGACAACTTATGCCGACGGCCGCCCTCGGTGTAGCATACGCCGACGGCCTCTATGTGCTCCGCCGAGGGAGACCTTTGCCGAGGGCAACCGTCGGTGTACCATACGCCGAGGGCATTTTGCCCTACGCCGACGGCTTTTTGCCCTCGGCGTAGCGCGCGCGTCCTGTAGTGCGACGTACAACATCTCGTCAAGACTAAAAGATACATAAGACCAGCAAGACCGAAAACGAGCCCATGCTCGTGCACACAAGCCAGTCCAAAAGCACATTCATGATATATGCATATACTTCCTACGTCTAGAAATAACTGATTTGACTTTATCTAAATTTGAATGTATCAATATAATAAAATACGTCTAGATACATTTGAATCTAGATAAACTTAAGTCAGTTATTTCTAGACTACATAATTTGTGTTGAAAACATGAGATGAAACATAGAACTACGACTTTATTTTCTAAGTTGGGATAACCTGGAGTCCCAAAGTTCGACAAACCCATCCTATGAAGCCGGTTAGCCATCGAGAGTCTCTATCATCTACATCTACATCTACATCTACACTAATATTAAAAGACCCAGAGGATCAAATCCAAATAATAATAACCGTGCAATTGTCTAGATTTGACGCTCCAAGGCTACCCAATGATGTATTGTCCGCTCTCTCATACCCCTGTAGTCTCCAACGTTGATTTGTTTAATCTAACAGTTATCATTCGCCTAATGATGTACAGTCAATGGATGGCCCTGCATCTAAAAAAATTGATGGCCCTGCAACCCAACCCGTCCCACGCTCCCATGACCGCCCATCCTCCCCACGACCCACCCTGTCCCACGACAGATCCTCCTACCCCGTCGTCTTCTTCCTTAGACCATGCTTCCGCCGGCCGCCCGCCGCCCGCCGCTTGCAGCATACGACTCCTCCGCTCTGCTTTTGGACGCCGCCCAGCCCCAAACACTTCCCCTCCAACATCCTCTCGTCTACTCATGTGATGTGGTAGCGACGGTGCTGAGAGCAGAAGCACCTCTAGGCTCCAGTCCCCGTATCCCCTCCCGCATGAACGCCACTGCTCCATGCGCCGTGACAGGCCAAGTCCGTGCGTGGCCGTCGCACCCTCTAATGCAATCTCCTCCTAAATTGTGGTTACATTTGACTGGTACTGCCGTACTGCATGTGGCCATACAGAGGTGCTGGTTTGACTTGGTTAGTTTTTCCTTTTTGTTTTGTTACCTGTTTGGTTGGAATTGTTGATGTATAGATTGACCATTGGAATTTCAATTCCCTTTACACTTAAGAAACTATATTGTGTAATTGTGGTAGGGTTGCTTTCGTTTTTGTCCAACTTGTTAAGAACTGGTGTCTTGTAAATAGTAGGAGACCATATTATGCATGTGGAGGTAAAGTATGTATAGTGTGTTGGCACAGCCCCTGCCGCCGAGTACTTTCTGACGACACCGACGAGGAAATTCCGACGAGACGATTTCCGGCGAGACGGACAAGTGCACACGTACGTAGCTAGCCTAGCTAGATTACTTTCCTAGCTGACAGCTCACGCACACAACACGAATCGCTTGAACGCACACAAAATCAATTAGATAGCTAAACGCACGTATCGTGCGTCTTCTTTCTTTATTTCTCTGATAGCTCACGGTGGTGTTTTTACAGGGGCCTTACACACGTATATATAGCAGATTTAGTATAGCTAACCTAGTAGGATTAGGACATCTAATTCCTACTCTATTCGGCTACCCGTGTCTACTCGGATACGTACCCCGTACTACGACGTGCTTATTCCTAACAATCACCCCTAAGCACGACGTGCTCTCTTCTACACCGACCTGGATTCCAAATACGCCAGCTACTTCGCGTAGGCGTTACTGTTGGCTTTACTTTCGCCACTTCAACCATCATCTTCGACGGTGCTTTCGTCGTCTCTTGTGGCACCCATGTCGCCGTCTTTGCTCTTGTCGGCTTCTCCATGGCTTCACGCCGACAGTCCTTTTTGTCCGCGCCCTTCTCCATGCCTTCACGCCGACTATCCTTTTTGTCCACGCCTTGAGACATTATACTTGGTTTGATGAAGTACTTTCTCATCGATGCCTCACATATTTGATCTACTACTTGCCGGTGCTCTTGGATGCAATAGAACAAATAAGTAGGAGGTAACTCAAATTGGTTTTCTTCTAGCTTCTCTATACCATGTGAAAAGCCTTTTGATGGATCTGCACCCCCTATTGTTGGGTCTCCTCCATCTATCTGGCCACCAGTCCACACTCTTGGACCATCGCCTTCTGGCCTTGCTGGCCTGTTTGCTGGGCTCACTTCAGCTTCCCCTCCTCCTCTAATTTTTGGGCAAACAAGTGCAGGTATCGCTGCGCATGAATCTGTACATCCTTCCAGTTCCGTATCTTCTGGCCACAGACTAGCCTTTTCTTCAAACTCTTTGTCTTCTCGGAGAATCCCTAATGCTTCTGGCCTGGTGTCCACGCTTGGAGCTGCCCCTAGGCCTTCAATGTCTTCTGGGCCCGAACTCGCTGACAAGGATAAGCTCGATTGATCCATATTTTCTTCATACTCAAGATCACACGTGACGTGAAAACTTGAATATTCCGGTTCGTTGTAGCCCCAATTCCATGACTTGTCTTCCTCAAAGATTACGTCTCCCTTGAAAACCACCTTATTGGTATAAGGATTGCACAAGCGGTATGTCTTTGAGCCTTCATAGCCTGTCATGATCATTGGAATACGTTGCTCCGCCAATTCCGCCTTTACATGCGCCACACATCCAAAAGTACGAAGATGATCAACCGAGGGCTTCCATCCGTACCATGCTTCATACGGTGTTGTACCAACTCCACTCTCGGTAGATTCCATGTTCAGCAAATACACAGCCGTATTGACTGCCTCACCCCAGAATTTTCCTGGCAAGCCTTTACTCTTCATCATGCTCTGTGCCATGGCCAACACAGTTTGATGCAGCTCACCCCCCTCATCAATGCGTAGGGCTCTTATCTTTGCCTCCACCTTGAACTCTTCGGCTTCCTTGATCTTCTCGAATGCTTGTTGAGCTTGATCCTTACTTTTCAGCAACACAATCCACATGTATTTACTATGATCATCCACCACAAGCATGAAGAACTTATTGCCAGACGGAGTTGCGGGTGAGATTCCAACGCATAGATCGCCATGAACAAGTTCCGAGGCTTCACTTGCCTCAAACGTGGCTTCACATGGGAACGGGGCACTCTGTTCCTCATGATGCACACACGGTAGATCGTGATCCACTTGCGCCACAATCTCCATAGCCGGTGATGGAGGATCCTCCTCATCCTTCAACTCAGTTACTTCGAGCATCAGCATCATCGGTCCATCATCTCCTTCCTGGGCGATGAGAGCCCTCTCCTTTTCCTTTGGTGCTTTCCGGCAATCAGCCTTGAAGTGACCGAGCTCGCCGCAGTTATGACACCTTACTTTCTTTATGTCAAACTTCCTCCGCGGCGGGGCGTCATCTTCATCCTCCTGTCCTGCGATGTACTTTTTCGCTGGACGTTGCTTCTCCTTGCCGCTCGTGGAGCCTCCTTGCTTTTCTTTTGAAAGAGTCATCCACTGCTGCTTTGTGAGCATCAGGTGCTCAACCTGTTCTGGATCACCGAAGCTGATCCGGATTCTCTCATCGTGTGCCTTGAATCTTCCGACGACATCCTCAACCGTTAATGTATTAAGGTCGAGACATTGTTCGATCGATGTAACGATCGGCATGTAGCGCGCCGGCGCCGCACGCAGGAACCTTCTGACGTTCTTGATCTCATCCAATTTCTCGCCATATCCCCTGATTGCGTTGACAAGGGTAACGAAACGGGCGGCAAACTGATCAACCGTCGCTCTCCTCCATCTTCGATCTTCATAGCTTTTGTCAAAGTTTGAAGATGCGCTTCCTTCACGCGGGCATGACCTTGGTGCAAGATCTTGATCGTCTCCCATGCATCCTTCGCCGATTTCTTTCCGACGAGGTGCTGCATCACGTCCTTCGGCACGACGGAATAGAGCGCCGTTAACGCTTGGCGATCCTTCCGGTACTTCGCACCTCCCTTGACGTACTCGTTGCCTCCTGGATCGACGGCCTCCCAAACCTCCTGAGCCTCCATGGCCACCTCCATGTTGAGTGCCCATAGCCCGTAGTCCTTGCGATCGAGGCGCGGATACAAAGCCGCCCCCACCGTCTCTGTCACCGGTGCTGATGCCGAGTTGTCGCCAAACTTCACCATCGCCATGACCTCCTAGTACTTTCAGCAGATCACGAACGACGACCTTGGCTCTGATACCAAATGTTGGCACAGCCCCTGCCGCCGAGTACTTTCCGACGACACCGACGGTGAAATTCCGACGAGACGATTTCCGGCGAGACGGACAAGTGCACACGTACGTAGCTAGCCTAGCTAGATTACTTTCCTAGCTGACAGCTCACGCACACAACACGAATCGCTTGAACGCACACAGAATCAATTAGATAGCTAAACGCACGTATCGTGCGTCTTCTTTCTTTATTTCTCTGATAGCTCACGGTGGTATTTTTACAGGGGCCTTACACACGTATATATAGCAGATTTAGTATAGCTAACCTAGTAGGATTAGGACATCTAATTCCTAATCTATTCGGCTACCCTTGTCTACTCGGATACGTACCCCGTACTACGACGTGCTTATTCCTAACAGTGTTCAGGATCTTGGAGACCGCATCATGAAGAGGTAAAGTTAGTACAAGATCTTCAGAGTAGGAGACTGCATCTTAAGTTCAAGACCATGAAGGATTTTAGATGCAGAGCCAGACTCCTACTCGATCGGCTACCAGTGCAGCGTGCTCTTCTTGTGAAACAGGAGCCAAGGTACACTAATTGTAATCTATTCTTCTCCTTAATTCAACATATCTCACTAACAGGATAGTTTCAGTGTGCTTTGCATCAAATGATAGAAAATTAGACCCACTTAGATTTTTTACTTATATAATTATAACTGTTACTTTCATATATAAAAATTTGTTAGAAGAAGAAATAATGTTTTGATTTTGGTGTTTATTGTTCTTCAAATAAAAATCTATTTTAAATGCTTGCACGTGCAATGGTTTTTAACACTTTGCTTGGTCAAAGGCGGAATCCAAGACGCCACAGATGATTGGTAAGTCCCCAAATCTCCTTCAACCAAGTTCATGTTTCTGATGAGAGAAAACGCTAGATGCCTTTCGATTCAGAGACTGAACGCCACGGATGCTTGGTAAGTCCCCAAATCTCCTTCAACCAAGTTTCTATTTCTGTCCCATGCTTTCATTAGTTCTGTACGTGCTGGCTTGCCATCTCCTAAAGTATTTTTTACTGTTCGTATATCTAGACGCATCAACTGTATGCTTAATTACCATCACCTGTTGCTCCAAGGGGTACGGCAAATCCACCATGGTCCACTGTCATAATTTTGACAGTACATATTCGATGCAATCAGCAACGAACTTGAGATTTCTATTTTACTTCTGGTTTGTCTAAATTTTGAACATGGGCGATGGTTTTTTTTTCAAGCAGTTATTGGTTTCAGTAACCAAGGATAACTACATTGCAATGAGACTTGGTTTGCTAGGCAATGATATATATTATTAGGCAATGAAATACATGTAGGTGCAATTTTTTCTTGTTGCTGATTGCTTCTATCGGTTGTGGTTGTCGCACCACTATTTTTGGTTAACACGAGAACTTCATGGGAACAGAAACTTCGATTTCTACGGCTATGTGATAAATGCTGTAGAAAAGGATTACAAGAGAATTGTTTGGTATAAGGTAAGTTCCTACTTAATGTTCTTTGTGATTTTTTCTGCTAATTAACTTTGCCCGTGTGCCTGACATCCTTCACAACGATGACTTTATACCTTCTTTCCATTCGGTATTAATTCAGAACAACATCGAGTATATGATGGCTGAAACTGAAAATGCTTGGTGCAGGGTGGACTCCTGCTGAATCTCATTTATCCCGTCTAGCCATCGATTGACTACACATGGAATTATCACATTTTCCTTTTGTGTCAGAAATATGCTATCCTGATTTGTGAATGCAAATGAACAACTGACTACATTAAACAATTTAGCCTACTTCGCCTTTAATCATGAGCCTCGGTGAGTATCTGAATAGTCTGAATTTCTTCCTGTTGTATTATCAAAGTCATGTCGAACCCAGGGTGAGTAATGGGTTCGCATCATGTAATTAAGCCTAAAACATTCAAAACTAATATTGAGTGGTAATGTAGGAAGTTTGATTTCCTACCATCTACAGGGATGAAAAAGGCTATCTTATGTTATACATAGATTAAGAGTATTACCACGTCGCTATAGTGTTAAGATTAATTATTAGCCATGCACTATGAGTGAGTTACCTTTAATATCAAAACCTAGGATAGAAGTGATGGAATGGTAAACTGAATGATATAGATTTCTTGATAGTTTTGAGTTGTATTGATTCAGAGATATTCCTCTATGCTTTTCCACTTCCCTCGGTTTTGTGAGATTTTGACTCGGTGATTGATCAATTTAGTTATGTGGTTGATCACTTGTTTTAGTCGGTGCTTTAGCAGTGCCAATTTCTATAAGAGTGTTGTATGATTACTAAACTGTCATTAATCAAATTTTGGTGTACTTCAATTTTACTTGAATTTATATAGTCTCTATCTGGTAATTGAATATAGATGTCACGAATCTTTTTTGATATGCTGATATGGCATCCCCTCTTGGAAGATAGACAATTTGACTAGATAATTGTGTACTTTTCTTGCACATCCATCCATCATTATAGTGTTACTTTGCACTAAAGAGGGACTTACAAGTCACTCTTTAGCAGAACAAATTCTTTGGACTAAATCTGGATTAAAGGCCATCCCCTACTTTTATTTCTTATGTATAAAAAAAATTATGCATCTTTCAATACGTGCATGTGCACGTGCCCGATTACTATCTACACTAAGGTCAGCAAAGGAAATATTTGCCCAGCTAGGTTGCACAATTTTTCCTAACTGCCACCCTCAATGGTGGAGACGACCCCTTCTTACTACACTAGTGGAAACGAGGTCTTTTGTTTATCCCGAAAAGGGGCTTTAACACCGGTTCTTATACGAACCGGTGTTAAAGAAGTACCAGCGTGGCCCTATGAAAAAAGGCCCCTTTAACACGGTTCGTTCAGCACCCCTTTAACACCGGTTCGTGGCATGAACCGGTGTTAAAGGGGGGGGGGGGGCTATATAAGACACCACCCCAACGCACACACACCCCACTCTTCCATTCTTTCACATTTTGGACCCTAGCAAGAGGGTGTGAAGAGTGCTAGTTTGTGTTTTTTTCATATGCACTAGAGGTGTTCGGTGAAATGCCCGAGAGCTCAAAATAAGCTTTCTTGTTGCTCTTTCCGTCTCGGTCGAGGTTGGCAACTATAGTTTCATGTGTCATTGATGTACCATATATATAAATGGTCATCTCCCTATTATTTTTTGATATATACTACATATTAATGCAGATGAATCGGCAATGGATGTACGGTGACCGCCGCACTTCCGAGTACATTACGGGCCTCCAAAATTTCATCGTTGTGGCTAATGCAAACCGTGGTCACAATGGTTTTATGTGTTGTCCGTGTGTTCACTGTCAGAACAAGAAATACTACTCAAATACCAGAACCATTCACGCCCACCTTCTTCGATCCGGTTTCATGCCCAGCTATAATTGTTGGACCAAGCACGGAGAAAAACGGGTTGTAATGGAAGACAACGAAGAAGAAGAGGATGATGAGCACTATCATAATATGTATCCTGAATATGATGATAATGCAACGGAGGTAGATAATGAAGATCAAGAGGGAGCAGATGGGCCCGCTGATGACGATCTTGGTCGGGCCATTACTGATGCAAAGGAAGAATGTGAAACTGAAAAGGAGAAGGAGAAGCTGGAGCAGATGTTAAAGGATCACAAAACATTGTTGTATCCAACTTGCGAAGATGGCCACAGAAAGCTAGGTGCCACACTGGATTTGCTGCAATGGAAGGCAGAGAATGGTGTGACTGACACTTTTCAAAGTTGTTGGTAAAAATGAAGAATCTTCTTCCAAGAAATAATGAGTTGCCCGACAGTACATACCAAGCAAAGAAGGTTGTCTGCCCTCTAGGATTAGACGTTCAGAAGATACATGCCTGCATTAATGACTGCATCCTCTACCGCGGTGAGAAGTACGAGAATTTCGATGCATGCCCGGTATGCACTGCACTGCGGTATAAGATCAGACGAGACGATCCTGGCGATGTTGAGGGCGAGGCCCCTAGGAAGAAGGTTCCCGCCAAGGTTATGTGGTATGCTCCTATAATACCATCTCCTGCGCGGCAGCCATCTCCGGCCCGTCAGCCATCTCCTGCGCGGCAGCCATCTCCGGCCCGTCAGCCATCTCCGGTGCTTCAGCCATCTCCTCAGCGTAAGCGGAAGAGCACTGCCACGAGGAGCATCAGTAGCACTGCCACAAAGAAATCCGCAGGAAACCGTACGCCAAAGAGTTCAAAAAACTACGTCCCGCAGCCTTCCGCCAAGCCATTGCCGGTTTTACCGTGGAATCGCAGCGACGAGGAGACCAATAGGATCTCGGAAGAACAGGTCAAGAAATTCTTTGCACCTAGACGGGCCGAGCCAAAGGAGAAAATGATCCGGCGGTGGTGGAGAAGTTTTACAATAATCTTTTGAAACCTGAAACCCCACTTGTGCCGGACTACGAGCGCCAGATTTTGAAGGCGGATGCAAGGCGCCGTTGGGAGACTGAAAGTAGCGATCGTGAGGCACCCAGAACAGTTCCCATGCTCGGGAGGCGAAAACCAATCATGTGCCCGCTCCAAATGTTCGACACGAGGCCTCTCGTAAATGATTACGAGGCAGAGCTACAAAGAAAGGCCAATGAGATGGGGATGACTTACATTGCATACTTGAACGTCATGGGAGACAACTTGCCCAAATGCGATGCCAACCCCATACAACCATAGAAGTATGGGAAGAATCTCGTCAAGAAAGAGGATCTCAAGACTCTACCAACAAAGATGCGAAAATTGCACAAGTGGTACCTTCATTTCTGCAAGACGAGAAAGGTAGAATGGATCACTGCGCATATAAGAGATGATATTTTCTTCTGCGAAGATGACGCGATCGACTTCAACATTCGAGACTTGCATTTTCTATTCAATCAGAAGGAACTCGACAAAGCTGCCATCAGCCTTTATTGTGTGTAAGTACTATTTCTATAATTTATATCTCATCTCATTCACTTTATTAATTGCATGTATATATATATGCTCACCATATATCTATATAATATTATGCAGGAAAAAGGTTATGGAATGCAGGAAAGGAGGCCCTTTTGACATTGGGTTCGTTGACCCAAATAGAGTTCATGAAGAAGTGGTAGAAACCAAACCCGGGCAAACAGAAGATTACTTGCTAACGTCTTTACTGAGACAACAAACCAAAAGGGAAATACTATTGCCTTACAACTTCTCGTGAGTACTGTTACCCTCTCTCTTGTACACATTCTATTTCAGCTTACTCGATGTTAAGTGTAACTGATGATGAGTTATGCGTGCATAGGTTCCACTTTATTCTGCTAGTCATTCAACCCGACTCAGGAAAAGTCCTTGTCATGGACTCGTTAAGAAAAGAAAAAGAGATATGGGCAAACTTTAGAGAGATGCTCCAGAGGTAATTTCAATCATATTATCGCACTAGATCGGCAACTTTCGTGACAATAAGTAATTAATTACTCCTTTATCCATTTTGTCTGTCGGAAAGGGTTTGGAAAAGGTTCACGGGCAGGGCCGTGGGTGAATGGTCAAAAGAACTAAAATTTGTAGACCAAAATGTAAGTAATACTAGCTAGCTTCCAATTCCATTATATCATGCTTTATTGATTATTATTTTGATTGAACTCTCTATTCTCGCAAAGTGCGCGCATCAGGGACACGGCAATAACTTATGTGGGTACTATGTTTGCGAATTCATTCGCAACACGATATGTGCGACGGGCCAAGCCGCACTAGAACAACTTAGAGTAAGTAAACAAAGTCCACAACATTATTTTATTACCATCAATTGTGTTGAGTTTTATTCTTATTTTTGGGGTTAAAAGGCGATTTACATGTTTGAGAGTTATGACCAAACACTCGTTTTTTTCGCGTTTTATGTCCGTTTTCATAAGTTATTGCCCATAATATTGGGGTTCCATGGCTATTTAAAATGACCGTAAAACCAAATACATGTTTGAGAGTTATGACCAAAAACTCGTAGTTTTCGCGTTTTATGGCCGTTTTCATGAGCTATTGCCCACAGTTTTGGGGTTCCAAGGCGATTTACATGTTTGAGAGTCATGACCAAGCACTCGTCGTTTTCGCGTTTTATGTCCGTTTTCATGAGTTATTGCCATTATTTTTGGGGTTCCTGGGCGATTTAAAATGACCGCAAGACACGATTCATGTTTGAGGGCATGATCAAACTTCGTCATTTTTGTTTTTTATGGCCGTTTTCATGAGCTATTGCCCATAGTTTTGGGGTTCCAAGGCGATTTATAGGTTTGAGAGTTATGACAAAAAACTCGTCGTTTTTGCGTATTATGGCCATTTTCATGAGTTATTGCCCATAATATTGGGGTTCCAAGGCGATTTAAAATGACCGGAAGACCCGATACATGTTTGAGAGTTATGACCAAAAACTCATCATTTTCGTGTTTTATGGCCATTTTAATGAGCAATTGCCCATTGTTTTGGTGTTCCAAGGCAATTTACATGTTTGAGAGTTATCACCAAACACTCGTTTGTTTTCTCGTTTTATGTCCGTTTTCATAAGTTATTGCCCATAATATTGGGGTTCCATGGATATTTAAAATGATCGTAAAACCGTTTTCATGTTTGAGAGTTATGACCAAAAACTCGTCGTTTTCGTGTTTTATGGCCGTTTTCATGAGCTATTGCCCACAGTTTTGGGGTTCCAAGGCTATTTACCTGTTTGAGAGTCATGACCAAGCACTCGTCGTTTTCGCGTTTTCTAGCCTTTTTCATGAGTTATTGCCCATATTTTTGGGGTTGTAGGGCGATTTAACATGACTGAAAGACACGATACATGTTTGAGGGCATGATCAAAAACTCGTCATTTTTGTTTTTTATGGCCGTTTTCATGAGCTATTGCCCATAGTTTTGGGGTTCCAAGGCGATTTACAGGTTTGAGAGTTATGACCAAAAACTCGTCGTTTTTGCGTATTATGGCCATTTTCATGAGTTATTGCCCATAATATTGGGGTTCCAGGGCGATTTAAAATGACCGGAAGACCCGATACATGTTTAAGGGCATGACCAAAAACTTGTCATTTTCGTGTTTTATGGCCATTTTCATGAGAAATTGCCCACAGTTTTGGGGTTAAAAGGCGATTTACATGTTTGAGAGTTATGACCAAACACTTGTTTTTTTCGCGTTTTATGTCCGTTTTCATAAGTTATTGCCCATAATATTGGGGTTCCATGGCTATTTAAAATGACCGTAAAACCAAATACATGTTTGAGAGTTATGACCAAAAACTCGTAGTTTTCGCGTTTTATGGCCGTTTTCATGAGCTATTGCCCACAGTTTTGGGGTTCCAAGGCGATTTACATGTTTGAGAGTCATGACCAAGCACTCGTCGTTTTCGCGTTTTTGGCCGTTTTCATGAGTTATTGCCATTATTTTTGGGGTTCCTGGGCGATTTAAAATGACCGCAAGACACGATACATGTTTGAGGGCATGATCAAAAACTCGTCATTTTTGTTTTTTATGGCCGTTTTCATGAGCTATTGCCCATAGTTTTGGGGTTCCAAGGCGATTTATAGGTTTGAGAGTTATGACAAAAAACTCGTCGTTTTTGCGTATTATGGCCATTTTCATGAGTTATTGCCCATAATATTGGGGTTCCAAGGCGATTTAAAATGACCGGAAGACCCGATACATGTTTGAGAGTTATGACCAAAAACTCATCATTTTCGTGTTTTATGGCCATTTTAATGAGCAATTGCCCATTGTTTTGGTGTTCCAAGGCAATTTACATGTTTGAGAGTTATCACCAAACACTCGTTTGTTTTCTCGTTTTATGTCCGTTTTCATAAGTTATTGCCCATAATATTGGGGTTCCATGGATATTTAAAATGATCGTAAAACCGTTTTCATGTTTGAGAGTTATGACCAAAAACTCGTCGTTTTCGTGTTTTATGGCCTTTTCATGAGCTATTGCCCACAGTTTTGGGGTTCCAAGGCTATTTACATGTTTGAGAGTCATGACCAAGCACTCGTCGTTTTCGCGTTTTCTAGCCTTTTTCATGAGTTATTGCCCATATATTTGGGGTTGTAGGGCGATTTAACATGACTGAAAGACACGATACATGTTTGAGGGCATGATCAAAAACTCGTCATTTTTGTTTTTTATGGCCGTTTTCATGAGCTATTGCCCATAGTTTTGGGGTTCCAAGGCGATTTACAGGTTTGAGAGTTATGACCAAAAACTCGTCGTTTTTGCGTATTATGGCCATTTTCATGAGTTATTGCCCATAATATTGGGGTTCCAGGGCGATTTAAAATGACCGGAAGACCCGATACATGTTTAAGGGCATGACCAAAAACTTGTCATTTTCGTGTTTTATGGCCATTTTCATGAGAAATTGCCCACAGTTTTGGGGTTAAAAGGCGATTTACATGTTTGAGAGTTATGACCAAACACTCGTTTTTTCGCGTTTTATGTCCGTTTTCATAAGTTATTGCCCATAATATTGGGGTTCCATGGCTATTTAAAATGACCGTAAAACCAAATACATGTTTGAGAGTTATGACCAAAAACTCGTAGTTTTCGCGTTTTATGGCCGTTTTCATGAGCTATTGCCCACAGTTTTGGGGTTCCAAGGCGATTTACATGTTTGAGAGTCATGACCAAGCACTCATCGTTTTCGCGTTTTATGTCTATTTTCATGAGTTATTGCCATTATTTTTGGGGTTCCTGGGCGATTTAAAATGACCGCAAGACACGATACATGTTTGAGGGCATGATCAAAAACTCGTCATTTTTGTTTTTTATGGCCGTTTTCATGAGCTATTGCCCATAGTTTTGGGGTTCCAAGGCGATTTATAGGTTTGAGAGTTATGACAAAAAACTCGTCGTTTTTGCGTATTATGGCCATTTTCATGAGTTATTGCCCATAATATTGGGGTTCCAAGGCGATTTAAAATGACCGGAAGACCCGATACATGTTTGAGAGTTATGACCAAAAACTCATCATTTTCGTGTTTTATGGCCATTTTAATGAGCAATTGCCCATTGTTTTGGTGTTCCAAGGCAATTTACATGTTTGAGAGTTATCACCAAACACTCGTTTGTTTTCTCGTTTTATGTCCGTTTTCATAAGTTATTGCCCATAATATTGGGGTTCCATGGATATTTAAAATGATCGTAAAACCGTTTTCATGTTTGAGAGTTATGACCAAAAACTCGTCGTTTTCGTGTTTTATGGCCGTTTTCATGAGCTATTGCCCACAGTTTTGGGGTTCCAAGGCTATTTACCTGTTTGAGAGTCATGACCAAGCACTCATCGTTTTCGCGTTTTCTAGCCTTTTTCATGAGTTATTGCCCATATTTTTGGGGTTGTAGGGCGATTTAACATGACTGAAAGACACGATACATGTTTGAGGGCATGATCAAAAACTCGTCATTTTTGTTTTTTATGGCCGTTTTCATGAGCTATTGCCCATAGTTTTGGGGTTCCAAGACGATTTACAAGTTTGAGAGTTATGACCAAAAACTCGTCGTTTTTGCGTATTATGGCCACTTTCATGAGTTATTGCCCATAATATTGGGGTTCTAGGGCGAATTAAAATGACCGGAAGACCCGATACATGTTTAAGGGCATGATCAAAAACTCGTCATTTTTATTTTTTATGGCCGTTTTCATGAGCTATTGCCCACAGTTTTGGGGTTAAAAGGCGATTTACATGTTTGAGAGTTATGACCAAACACTCGTTTTTTCGCGTTTTATGTCCGTTTTCATAAGTTATTGCCCATAATATTGGGGTTCCATGGCTATTTAAAATGACCGTAAAACCAAATACATGTTTGAGAGTTATGACCAAAAACTCGTAGTTTTCGCGTTTTATGGCCGTTTTCATGAGCTATTGCCCACAGTTTTGGGGTTCCAAGGCGATTTACATGTTTGAGAGTCATGACCAAGCACTCGTCGTTTTCGCGTTTTATGTCCGTTTTCATGAGTTATTGCCATTATTTTTGGGGTTCCTGGGCGATTTAAAATGACCGCAAGACACGATACATGTTTGAGGGCATGATCAAAAACTCGTCATTTTTGTTTTTTATGGCCGTTTTCATGAGCTATTGCCCATAGTTTTGGGGTTCCAAGGCGATTTATAGGTTTGAGAGTTATGACCAAAAACTCGTCGTTTTGCGTATTATGGCCATTTTCATGAGTTATTGCCCATAATATTGGGGTTCCAAGGCGATTTAAAATGACCGGAAGACCCGATACATGTTTGAGAGTTATGACCAAAAACTCATCATTTTCGTGTTTTATGGCCATTTTAATGAGCAATTGCCCATTGTTTTGGTGTTCCAAGGCAATTTACATGTTTGAGAGTTATCACCAAACACTCGTTTGTTTTCTCGTTTTATGTCCGTTTTCATAAGTTATTGCCCATAATATTGGGGTTCCATGGATATTTAAAATGATCGTAAAACCGTTTTCATGTTTGAGAGTTATGACCAAAAACTCGTCGTTTTCGTGTTTTATGGCCGTTTTCATGAGCTATTGCCCACAGTTTTGGGGTTCCAAGGCTATTTACCTATTTGAGAGTCATGACCAAGCACTCGTCGTTTTCGCGTTTTCTAGCCTTTTTCATGAGTTATTGCCCATATTTTTGGGGTTGTAGGGCGATTTAACATGACTGAAAGACACGATACATGTTTGAGGGCATGATCAAAAACTCGTCATTTTTGTTTTTTATGGCCGTTTTCATGAGCTATTGCCCATAGTTTTGGGGTTCCAAGGCGATTTACATGTTTGAGAGTTATGACCAAAAACTCGTCGTTTTTGCGTATTATGGCCATTTTCATGAGTTATTGCCCATAATATTGGGGTTCCAGGGCGATTTAAAATGACCGGAAGACCCGATACATGTTTAAGGGCATGACCAAAAACTTGTCATTTTCGTGTTTTATGGCCATTTTCATGAGAAATTGCCCACAGTTTTGGGGTTAAAAGGCGATTTACATGTTTGAGAGTTATGACCAAACACTCGTTTTTTCGCGTTTTATGTCCGTTTTCATAAGTTATTGCCCATAATATTGGGGTTCCATGGCTATTTAAAATGACCGTAAAACCAAATACATGTTTGAGAGTTATGACCAAAAACTCGTAGTTTTCGCGTTTTATGGCCGTTTTCATGAGCTATTGCCCACAGTTTTGGGGTTCCAAGGCGATTTACATGTTTGAGAGTCATGACCAAGCACTCGTCGTTTTCGCGTTTTATGGCCGTTTTCATGAGTTATTGCCATTATTTTTGGGGTTCCTGGGCGATTTAAAATGACCGCAAGACACGATACATGTTTGAGGGCATGATCAAAAACTCGTCATTTTTGTTTTTTATGGCCGTTTTCATGAGCTATTGCCCATAGTTTTGGGGTTCCAAGGCGATTTATAGGTTTGAGAGTTATGACAAAAAAACTCGTCGTTTTTGCGTATTATGGCCATTTTCATGAGTTATTGCCCATAATATTGGGGTTCCAAGGCGATTTAAAATGACCGGAAGACCCGATACATGTTTGAGAGTTATGACCAAAAACTCATCATTTTCGTGTTTTATGGCCATTTTAATGAGCAATTGCCCATTGTTTTGGTGTTCCAAGGCAATTTACATGTTTGAGAGTTATCACCAAACACTCGTTTGTTTTCTCGTTTTATGTCCGTTTTCATAAGTTATTGCCCATAATATTGGGGTTCCATGGATATTTAAAATGATCGTAAAACCGTTTTCATGTTTGAGAGTTATGACCAAAAACTCGTCGTTTTCGTGTTTTGTGGCCGTTTTCATGAGCTATTGCCCACAGTTTTGGGGTTCCAAGGCTATTTACCTGTTTGAGAGTCATGACCAAGCACTCGTCGTTTTCGCGTTTTCTAGCCTTTTTATGAGTTATTGCCCATATTTTTGGGGTTGTAAGGTGATTTAACATGACTGAAAGACACGATACATGTTTGAGGGCATGATCAAAAACTCGTAGTTTTCGCGTTTTATGGCCGTTTTCATGAGCTATTGCCCATAGTTTTGGGGTTCCAAGGCGATTTACAGGTTTGAGAGTTATGACCAAAAACTCGTTGTTTTTGCTTATTATGGCCATTTTCATGAGTTATTGCCCTGGGGTTCGAGGGCGATTTAAAATGACCGGAAGACCCGATACATGTTTAAGGGCATGACCAAAAACTCGTCATTTTCGTGTTTTATTGTTATTTTCATGAGAAATTGCCCACAGTTTTGGGGTTAAAAGGCAATTTACATGTTTGAGATTTATGACCAAACACTCGTTTTTTTCGCGTTTTATGTCCGTTTTCATAAGTTATTGCCTATAATATTGGGGTTCCATGGCTATTAAAATGACCGTAAAACCAAATACATGTTTGAGAGTTATGACCAAAACCTCGTAGTTTTCGCGTTTTATGGCCGTTTTCATGAGCTATTACCCACAGTTTTGGGGTTCCAAGGCGATTTACATGTTTGAGAGTCATGACCAAGCACTCGTCGTTTTCGCGTTTTATGGCCGTTTTCATGAGTTATTGCCATTATTTTTGGGGTTCCTGGGCGATTTAAAATGACCGCAAGACACGATACATGTTTGAGGGCATGATCAAAAACTCGTCATTTTTGTTTTTTATGGCCGTTTTCATGAGCTATTGTCCATAGTTTTGGGGTTCCAAGGCGATTTATAGGTTTGAGAGTTATGACAAAAAACTCGTCGTTTTTGCGTATTATGGCCATTTTCATGAGTTATTGCCCATAATATTGGGGTTCCAAGGCGATTTAAAATGACCGAAAGACCCGATACATGTTTGAGAGTTATGACCAAAAACTCATCATTTTCGTGTTTTCTGGCCATTTTAATGAGTAATTGCCCATTGTTTTGGTGTTCCAAGGCAATTTACATGTTTGAGAGTTATCACCAAACACTCGTTTTATGTCCGTTTTCATAAGTTATTGCCCATAATATTGGGGTTCCATGGATATTTAAAATGACATAAAACCGTTTTCATGTTTGAGAGTTATGACCAAAAACTCGTCGTTTTCGTGTTTTATGGCCGTTTTCATGAGCTATTGCCCACAGTTTTGGGGTTCCAAGGCTATTTACCTGTTTGAGAGTCATGACCAAGCACTCGTCGTTTTCGCGTTTTCTAGCCTTTTTCATGAGTTATTGCCCATATTTTTGGGGTTGTAGGGCGATTTAACATGACTGAAAGACACGATAAATGTTTGAGGGCATGATCAAAAACTCGTCATTTTTGTTTTTTATGGCCGTTTTCATGAGCTATTGCCCATAGTTTTGGGTTTCCAAGGCGATTTACAGGTTTGAGAGTTATGACCAAAAACTCGTCGTTTTTGCGTATTATGGCCATTTTCATGAGTTATTGCCCATAATATTGGGGTTCCAGGGCGATTTAAAATGACCGGAAGACCCGATACATGTTTAAGGGAATGACCAAAAACTCGTCATTTTCGTGTTTTATGGCCATTTTCATGAGAAATTGCCCACAGTTTTGGGGTTAAAAGGCGATTTACATGTTTGAGATTTATGACCAAACACTCGTTTCTTTCGCGTTTTATGTCCGTTTTCATAAGTTATTGCCCATAATATTGGGGTTCCATGGCTATTAAAATGACCGTAAAACCAAATACATGTTTGAGAGTTATGACCAAAAACTCGTAGTTTTCGCGTTTTATGGCCGTTTTCATGAGCTATTGCCCACAGTTTTGGGGTTCCAAGGCGATTTACATGTTTGAGAGTCATGACCAAGCACTAAATCGTTTTCGCGTTTATGTCCGTTTTCATGAGTTATTGCCATTATTTTTGGGGTTCTGGGCGATTTAAAATGAAAGACCACGATACATGTTTGAGGGCATGATCAAAAACTCGTCATTTTTGTTTTTTATGGCCGTTTTCATGAGCTATTGCCCATAGTTTTGGGGTTCCAAGGCGATTTACAGGTTTGAGAGTTATGACCAAAAACTCGTCGTTTTTGCGTATTATGGCCATTTTCATGAGTTATTGCCCATAATATTGGGGTTCAGGGCGATTTAAAATGACCGGAAGACCCGATACATGTTTAAGGGCATGACCAAAAACTTGTCATTTTCGTGTTTTATGGCCATTTTCATGAGAAATTGCCCACAGTTTTGGGGTTAAAAGGCGATTTACATGTTTGAGAGTTATGACCAAACACTCGTTTTTTTCGCGTTTTATGTCCGTTTTCATAAGTTATTGCCCATAATATTGGGGTTCCATGGCTATTTAAAATGACCGTAAAACCAAATACATGTTTGAGAGTTATGACCAAAAACTCGTAGTTTTCGCGTTTTATGGCCGTTTTCATGAGCTATTGCCCACAGTTTTTGGGTTCCAAGGCGATTTACATGTTTGAGAGTCATGACCAAGCACCCGTCGTTTTCGCGTTTTTGTTCGTTTTCGTGAGTTATTGCCATTATTTTTGGGATTCCAGGGCGATTTAAAATCGCCGCAAGACACGATACATGTTTGAGGGCATGATCAAAAACTCGTCATTTTTGTTTTTTATGGCCGTTTTCATGAGCTATTGCCCATAGTTTTGGGGTTCCAAGGCGATTTACAGGTTTGAGAGTTATGACCAAAAACTCGTCGTTTTTGCGTATTATGGCCATTTTCATGAGTTATTGCCCATAATATTGGGGTTCCAAGGCGATTTAAAATGACCGGAAGACCCGATACATGTTTAAGAGTTATGACCAAAAACTCATCATTTTCGTGTTTTATGGCCATTTTAATGAGCAATCGCCCATTGTTTTGGTGTTCCAAGGCAATTTACATGTTTGAGAGTTATCACCAAACACTCGTTTGTTTTCTCGTTTTATGTCCGTTTTCATAAGTTATTGCCCATAATATTGGGGTTCCATGGATATTTAAAATGATCGTAAAACCGTTTTCATGTTTGAGAGTTATGACCAAAAACTCGTCGTTTTCGTGTTTTATGGCCGTTTTCATGAGCTATTGCCCACAGTTTTGGGGTTCCAAGGCTATTTACCTGTTTGAGAGTCATGACCAAGCACTCGTCGTTTTCGCGTTTTCTAGCCTTTTTCATGAGTTATTGACCATATTTTTCGGGTTGTAGGGCGATTTAACATGGTGAAAGACCACGATACATGTTTGAGGCATGATCAAAAACTTCGTCATTTTGTTTTTATGGCCGTTTTCATGAGCTATTGCCCATAGTTTTGGGGTTCCAAAGGCGATTCTGAGTTTGAGAGTTATGACCAAAAACTCGTCGTTTTTGCGTATTATGGCCATTTTCATGAGTTATTGCCCATAATATTGGGGTTCCAGGGCGATTTAAAATGACCGGAAGACCCGATACATGTTTAAGGGCATGACCAAAAACTTGTCATTTTCGTGTTTTATGGCCATTTTCATGAGAAATTGCCAACAGTTTTGGGGTTAAAAGGCGATTTACATGTTTGAGAGTTATGACCAAACACTCGTTTTTTCGCGTTTTATGTCCGTTTTCATAAGTTATTGCCCATAATATTGGGGTTCCATGGCTATTTAAAATGACCGTAAAACCAAATACATGTTTGAGAGTTATGACCAAAAACTCGTAGTTTTCGCGTTTTATGGCCGTTTTCATGAGCTATTGCCCACAGTTTTGGGGTTCCAAGGCGATTTACATGTTTGAGAGTCATGACCAAGCACTCGTCGTTTTCGCGTTTTATGTCCATTTTCATGAGTTATTGCCATTATTTTTGGGGTTCCTGGGCGACTTAAAATGACCGCAAGACACGATACATGTTTGAGGGCATGATCAAAAACTCGTCATTTTTGTTTTTTATGGACGTTTTCATGAGCTATTGCCCTTAGTTTTGGGGTTCCAAGGCGATTTATAGGTTTGAGAGTTATGACAAAAAACTCGTTGTTTTTTCGTATTATGGCCATTTTCATGAGTTATTGCCCATAGTATTGGGGTTCCAAGGCGATTTAAAATGACCGGAAGACCCGATACATGTTTGAGAGTTATGACCAAAAACTCATCATTTTCGTGTTTTATGGCCATTTTAATGAGCAATTGCCCATTGTTTTGGTGTTCCAAGGCAATTTACATGTTTGAGAGTTATCACCAAACACTCGTTTGTTTTCTCGTTTTATGTCCGTTTTCATAAGTTATTGCCCATAATATTGGGGTTCCATGGATATTTAAAATGATCGTAAAACCGTTTTCATGTTTGAGAGTTATGACCAAAAACTCGTCGTTTTCGTGTTTTATGGCCGTTTTCATGAGCTATTGCCCACAGTTTTGGGGTTCCAAGGCTATTTACCTGTTTGAGAGTCATGACCAAGCACTCGTCGTTTTCGAGTTTTCTAGCCCTTTTCATGAGTTATTGCCCATATTTTTGGGGTTGTAGGGCGATTTAACATGACTCAAAGACACGATACATGTTTGAGGGCATGATCAAAAACTCGTCATTTTTGTTTTTTATGGCCGTTTTCATGAGCTATTGCCCATAGTTTTGGGGTTCCAAGGCGATTTACAGGTTTGAGAGTTATGACCAAAAACTCGTCGTTTTTGCGTATTATGGCCATTTTCATGAGTTATTGCCTATAATATTGGGGTTCCAGGGCGATTTAAAATGACCGGAAGACCCGATACATGTTTAAGGGCATGATCAAAAACTCGTCATTTTCGTGTTTTATGGCCATTTTCATGAGAAATTGCCCACAGTTTTGGGGTTAAAAGGCGATTTACATGTTTGAGATTTATGACCAAACACTCGTTTTTTTCGCGTTTTATGTCCATTTTCATAAGTTATTGCCCATAATATTGGGGTTCCATGGCTATTAAAATGACCGTAAAACCAAATACATGTTTGAGAGTAATGACCAAAAACTCGTAGTTTTCGCGTTTTCTGGCCGTTTTCATGAGCTATTGCCCACAGTTTTGGGGTTCCAAGGCGATTTACATGTTTGAGAGTCATGACCAAGCACTAAATCGTTTTCGCGTTTATGTCCGTTTTCATGAGTTATTGCCATTATTTTTGGGGTTCTGGGCGATTTAAAATGACCAAGACCACGATACATGTTTGAGGCATGATCAAAAACTTCGTCATTTTGTTTTTTATGGCCGTTTTCATGAGCTATTGCCCACAGTTTTGGGGTTCCAAGGCGATTTATAGGTTTGAGAGTTATGACAAAAACCTCGTCGTGTTTGCGTATTATGGCCATTTTCATGAGTTATTGCCCATAGTATTGGGGTTCCAAGGCGATTTAAAATGACCGGAAGACCCGATACATGTTTGAGAGTTATGACCAAAAACTCATCATTTTCGTGTTTTATGGCCATTTTAATGAGCAATTGCCCATTGTTTTGGTGTTCCAAGGCAATTTACATGTTTGAGAGTTATCACCAAACACTCATTTGTTTTCTCGTTTTATGTCCGTTTTCATAAGTTATTGCCCATAATATTGGGGTTCCATGGATATTTAAAATGATCGTAAAACCGTTTTCATGTTTGAGAGTTATGACCAAAAACTCGTCGTTTTCGTGTTTTATGGCCGTTTTCATGAGCTATTGCCCACAGTTTTGGGGTTCCAAGGCTATTTACCTGTTTGAGAGTCATGACCAAGCACTCGTCGTTTTGGAGTTTTCTAGCCCTTTTCATGAGTTATTGCCCATATTTTTGGGGTTGTAGGGCGATTTAACATGACTCAAAGACACGATACATGTTTGAGAGTTATGACCAAAAACTCGTCGTTTTCGTGTTTTATGGCCGTTTTCATGAGTTGTTGCCCACAGTTTTGGGGTTCCAAAGGCGATTCTGAGTTTGAGAGTTATGACCAAAAACTCGTCGTTTTTGCGTATTATGGCCATTTTCATGAGTTATTGCCCATAATATTGGGGTTCCAGGGCGATTTAAAATGACCGGAAGACCCGATACATGTTTAAGGGCATGACCAAAAACTCGTCATTTTCGTGTTTTATGGCCATTTTCATGAGAAATTGCCCAGTTTTGGCGTTAAAATGCGATTTACATGTTTGAGAGTTATGCCCAAAATCTCTCTTTTTTGCGTTTTATGGCCGTTTTCATAAGTTATTGCCCATAATATTGGGGTTCCATGGCTATTTAAAATGACCGTAAAACCAAATACATGTTTGAGAGTTATGACCAAAAACTCGTAGTTTTCGCGTTTTATGGCCGTTTTCATGAGCTATTGCCCACAGTTTTGGGGTTCCAAGGCGATTTACATGTTTGAGAGTCATGACCAAGCACTCGTCGTTTTCGCGTTTTATGGCCGTTTTCATGAGTTATTGCCATTATTTTTTGGGTTCCAGGGCGATTTAAAATGACAGCAAGACACGATACATGTTTGAGGGCATGATCAAAAACTCGTCATTTTTGTTTTTTATGGCCGTTTTCATGAGCTATTGCCCATAGTTTTGGGGTTCCAAGGCGATTTATAGGTTTGAGAGTTATGACAAAAAACTCGTCGTTTTTGCGTATTATGGCCATTTTCATGAGTTATTGCCCATAGTATTGGGGTTCCAAGGCGATTTAAAATGACCGGAAGACCCGATACATGTTTGAGAGTTATGACCAAAAACTCATCATTTTCGTGTTTTATGGCCATTTTAATGAGCAATTGCCCATTGTTTTGGTGTTCCAAGGCAATTTACATGTTTGAGAGTTATCACGAAACACTCGTTTGTTTTCTCGTTTTATGTCCGTTTTCATAAGTTATTGCCCATAATATTGGGGTTCCATGGATATTTAAAATGATCGTAAAACCGTTTTCATGTTTGAGAGTTATGACCAAAAACTCGTCGTTTTCGTGTTTTATGGCCGTTTTCATGAGCTATTGCCACAGTTTTGGGGTTCCAAGGCTATTTACTGTTTGAGAGTCATGACCAAGCACTTTCGTCGTTTTCGCGTTTTCTAGCCTTTTTCATGAGTTATTGCCCATATTTTTTGGGGTTGTAGGGCGATTTAACATGGTGAAAGACCACGATACATGTTTGAGGCATGATCAAAAACTTCGTCATTTTGTTTTTATGGCCGTTTTCATGAGCTATTGCCCATAGTTTTGGGGTTCCAAGCGATTCTGAGTTTGAGAGTTATGACCAAAAACTTCGTCGTTTTGCGTGTATTATGGCCATTTTCATGAGTTATTGCCCATAATATTGGGGTTCGAGGCGATTTAAAATGACCGGAAGACCCGGTACATGTTTAAGGGCATGACCAAAAACTCGTCATTTTCGTGTTTTATGGCCATTTTCATGAGAAATTGCCCACAATTTTGGGGTTAAAAGGCGATTTACATGTTTGAGAGTTATGACCAAACACTCGTTTTTCGCGTTTTATGTCCTTTTTCATAAGTTATTGCCCATAATATTGGGGTTCCAGGGCTATTTAAAATGACCGTTAAACCAAATACATGTTTGAGAGTTATGACCAAAAACTCGTAGTTTTCGCGTTTTATGGCCGTTTTCATGAGCTATTGCCCACAATTTTGGGGTTCCAAGGCGATTTACATGTTTGAGAGTCATGACCAAGCACTCGTCGTTTTCGCGTTTTATGGCCGTTTCATGAGTTATTGCCATTATTATTGGGGTTCCTGGGCGATTTAAAATGACCGCAAGACACGATACATGTTTGAGGGCATGATCAAAAACTTGTCATTTTTGTTTTTTATGGCCGTTTGCATGAGCTATTGCCCATAGTTTTGGGGTTCCAAGGCGATTTATAGGTTTGAGAGTTATGACCAAAAACTCATCGTTTTTGCGTATTATGGCCATTTTCATGAGTTATTGCCCATAATATTGGGGTTCCAGGGCGATTCAAAATGACCGGAAGACCCGATACATGTTTGAGAGTTATGACCAAAAACTCGTCATTTTCGTGTTTTATGGCCATTTTCATGAGCAATTGCCCATTGTTTTGGTGTTCCAAGGCAATTTACATGTTTGAGAGTTATCACCAAACACTCGTTTGTTTTCTCGTTTTATGTCCGTTTTCATAAGTTATTGCCCATAATATTGGGGTTCCATGGATATTTAAAATGATCGTAAAACCGTTTTCATGTTTGAGAGTTATGACCAAAAACTCGTCGTTTTCGTGTTTTATGGCCGTTTTCATGAGCTATTGCCACAGTTTTGGGGTTCCAAGGCTATTTACCTGTTTGAGAGTCATGACCAAGCACTCGTCGTTTTCGCGTTTTCTAGCCTTTTCATGAGTTATTGCCCATATTTTTGGGGTTGTAGCGCGATTTAACATGACTGAAAGACACGATACATGTTTGAGGCATGATCAAAAACTTCGTCATTTTGTTTTTATGGCCGTTTTCATGAGCTATTGCCCATAGTTTTGGGGTTCCAAAGGCGATTCTGAGTTTGAGAGTTATGACCAAAAACTTCGTCGTTTTTGCGTATTATGGCCATTTTCATGAGTTATTGCCCATAATATTGGGGTTCGAGGCGATTTAAAATGGCCGGAAGACCCGATACATGTTTAAGGGCATGACCAAAAACTTGTCATTTTAAGTGTTTTATGGCCATTTTCATGAGAAATTGCCCACAGTTTTGGGGTTAAAGGCGATTTACATGTTTGAGAGTTATGACCAAACACTTTCGTTTTTCGCGTTTTATGTCCGTTTTCATAAGTTATTGCCCATAATATTGGGGTTCCATGGCTATTTAAAATGACCGTAAAACCAAATACATGTTTGAGAGTTATGACCAAAAACTTCGTAGTTTTCGCGTTTTATGGCCGTTTTCATGAGCTATTGCCCAGTTTTGGGGTTCCAAGGCGATTTACATGTTTGAGAGTCATGACCAAGCACTCGTCGTTTCGCGTTTTATGTCCGTTTTCATGAGTTATTGCCATTATTTTTGGGGTTCTGGGCGATTTAAAATGACGCAAGACCACGATACATGTTTGAGGCATGATCAAAAACTCGTCATTTTTGTTTTTTATGGCCGTTTTCATGAGCTATTGCCCATAGTTTTGGGGTTCCAAGGCGATTTATAGGTTTGAGAGTTATGACAAAAAACTCGTAGTTTTTTGCGTATTATGGCCATTTTCATGAGTTCTTGCCCATAGTATTGGGGTTCCAAGCGATTTAAAATGACCGGAAGACCCGATACATGTTTGAGAGTTATGACCAAAAACTCATAATTTTCGTGTTTTATGGCCATTTTCATGAGCAATTGCCCATTGTTTTGGTGTTCCAAGGCAATTTACATGTTTGAGAGTTATCACCAAACACTCGTTTGTTTTCTCGTTGTATGTCCGTTTTCATAAGTTATTGCCCATAATATTGGGGTTCCATGGATATTTAAAATGATCGTAAAACCGTCTTCATGTTTGAGAGTTATGACCAAAAACTCGTCGTTTTCGTGTTTTATGGCCTTTTTCATAAGCTATTGCCCACAGTTTTGGGGTTCCAAGGCTATTTACCTGTTTGAGAGTCATGACCAAGCACTCGTCGTTTTCGCGTTTTCTAGCCTTTTTCATGAGTTATTGCCCATATTTTTGGGGTTGTAGGGCGATTTAACATGACTGAAAGACACGATACATATTTGAGGGTATGATCAAAAACTCGTCATTTTTGTTTTTTATGGCCGTTTTCATGACTTATTGCCCATAGTTTTGGGGTTCCAAAGGCGATTCTGAGTTTGAGAGTTATGACCAAAAACTCGTCGTTTTTGCGTATTATGGCCATTTTCATGAGTTATTGCCCATAATCTTGGGGTTCCGGGGGGTTTAAAATGACCGGAAGACCCGATACATGTTTAAGGGCATGACCAAAAACTTGTCATTTTAAGTGTTTTATGGCCATTTTCATGAGAAATGGCCCACAGTTTTGGGGTTAAAAGGCGATTTACATGTTTGAGAGTTATGACCAAACACTCGTTTTTTCGCGTTTTATGTCCGTTTTCATAAGTTATTGCCCATAATATTGGGGTTCCATGGCTATTTAAAATGACCGTAAAACCAAATACATGTTTGAGAGTTATGACCAAAAACTCGTAGTTTTCGCGTTTTATGGCCGTTTTCATGAGCTATTGCCCACAGTTTTGGGGTTCCAAGGCGATTTACATGTTTGAGAGTCATGACCAAGCACTCGTCGTTTTCGCGTTTTCTGTCTATTTTCATGAGTTATTGCCCTTATTTTTGGGGTTCCAGGGCGATTTAAAATGACTGGAAGACCCGATACAAGTTTGAGGCTTGATCAAAAACTCGTCATTTTCGTGTTTTATGGCCGTTTTCATGAGCTATTGCCCATAGTTTTGGGGTTCCAAGGCGATTTATAGGTTTGAGAGTTATGACCAAAAACTCGTCGTTTTTGCGTATTATGGCCATTTTCATGAGTTATTGCCCATAGTATTGGGGTTCCAAGGCGATTTAAAATGACCGGAAGACCCGATACATGTTTGAGAGTTATGACCAAAAACTCATAATTTTCGTGTTTTATGGCCATTTTCATGAGCAATTGCCCATTGTTTTGGTGTTCCAAGGCAATTTACATGTTTGAGAGTTATCACCAAACACTCGTTTGTTTTCTCGTTTTATGTCCGTTTTCATAAGTTATTGCCCATAATATTGGGGTTCCATGGATATTTAAAATGATCGTAAAACCGTTTTCATGTTTGAGAGTTATGACCAAAAACTCATGTTTTATGGCCGTTTTCATGAGCTATTGCCCACAGTTTTGGGGTTCCAAGGCTATTTACCTGTTTGAGAGTCATGACCAAGCACTCGTCGTTTTCGCGTTTTCCAGCCTTTTTCATGAGTTATTGCCCATATTTTTGGGGTTGTAGGGCGATTTAACATGGTGAAAGACCACGATACATGTTTGAGGCATGATCAAAAACTTCGTCATTTTGTTTTTATGGCCGTTTTCATGAGCTATTGCCCATAGTTTTGGGGTTCCAAGGCGATTCTGAGTTTGAGAGTTATGACCAAAAACTTCGTCGTTTTGCGTATTATGGCCATTTTCATGAGTTATTGCCCATAATATTGGGGTTCGAGGCGATTTAAAATGGCCGGAAGACCCGATACATGTTTAAGGCATGACCAAAAACTTGTCATTTTAAGTGTTTTATGGCCATTTTCATGAGAAATTGCCCAGTTTTGGGGTTAAAGCGATTTACATGTTTGAGAGTTATGACCAAACACTTTCGTTTTTC
Source organism: Avena longiglumis (assembly GCA_030063025.1). NCBI lineage: Eukaryota > Viridiplantae > Streptophyta > Magnoliopsida > Poales > Poaceae > Avena > Avena longiglumis. The sequence goes on from CP125975.1 coordinate 727,429, forward strand.
GCGTTTTATGTCCGTTTTCATAAGTTATTGCCCATAATATTGGGGTTCCATGGCTATTTAAAATGACCGTAAAACCAAATACATGTTTGAGAGTTATGACCAAAAACTCGTAGTTTTCGCGTTTTATGGCCGTTTTCATGAGCTATTGCCCACAGTTTTGGGGTTCCAAGGCGATTTACATGTTTGAGAGTCATGACCAAGCACTCGTCGTTTTCGCGTTTTATGTCTATTTTCATGAGTTATTGCCATTATTTTTGGGGTTCCTGGGCGATTTAAAATGACCGCAAGACACGATACATGTTTGAGGGCATGATCAAAAACTCGTCATTTTTTATTTTTATGGACGTTTTCATGAGCTATTGCCCATAGTTTTGGGGTTCCAAGGCGATTTATAGGTTTGAGAGTTATGACAAAAAACTCGTCGTTTTTGCGTATTATGGCCATTTTCATGAGTTATTGCCCATAGTATTGGGGTTCCAAGGCGATTTAAAATGACCGGAAGACCCGATACATGTTTGAGAGTTATGACCAAAAACTCATCATTTTCGTGTTTTATGGCCATTTTAATGAGCAATTGCCCATTGTTTTGGTGTTCCAAGGCAATTTACATGTTTGAGAGTTATCACGAAACACTCGTTTGTTTTCTCGTTTTATGTCCGTTTTCATAAGTTATTGCCCATAATATTGGGGTTCCATGGATATTTAAAATGATCGTAAAACCGTTTTCATGTTTGAGAGTTATGACCAAAAACTCGTCGTTTTTGTGTTTTATGGCCGTTTTCATGAGCTATTGCCCACAGTTTTGGGGTTCCAAGGCTATTTACCTGTTTGAGAGTCATGACCAAGCACTCGTCGTTTTCGCGTTTTCTAGCCTTTTTCATGAGTTATTGCCCATATTTTTGGGGTTGTAGGGCGATTTAACATGGTGAAAGACCACGATACATGTTTGAGGGCATGATCAAAAACTTCGTCATTTTGTTTTTATGGCCGTTTTCATGAGCTATTGCCCATAGTTTTGGGGTTCCAAAGGCGATTCTGAGTTTTGAGTTATGACCAAAAACTTCGTCGTTTTGCGTATTATGGCCATTTTCATGAGTTATTGCCCATAATATTGGGGTTCGAGGCGATTTAAAATGGCCGGAAGACCCGATACATGTTTAAGGGCATGACCAAAAACTTGTCATTTTCGTGTTTTATGGCCATTTTCATGAAATTGCCCAGTTTTGGGGTTAAAAGCGATTTACATGTTTGAGAGTTATGACCAAACACTTTCGTTTTTTCGCGTTTTATGTCCGTTTTCATAAGTTATTGCCCATAATATTGGGGTTCCATGGCTATTTAAAATGATAGTAAAACCAAATACATGTTTGAGAGTCATGACCAAAAACTCGTAGTTTTTGCGTTTTATGGCCGTTTTCATGAGCTATTGCCCATAGTTTTGGGGTTCAAAGGCGATTTACATGTTTGAGAGTCATGACCAAGCTTTTCGTCGTTTCGCGTTTTATGTCTATTTTCATGAGTTATTGCCATTATTTTTGGGGTTCTGGGCGATTTAAAATGACCGCAAGACCACGATACATGTTTGAGGCATGATCAAAACTTCGTCATTTTGTTTTTTATGGCCGTTTTCATGAGCTATTGCCCATAGTTTTGGGGTTCCAAGGCGATTTACATGTTTGAGAGTTATGACCAAAAACTCGTCGTTTTTGCGTATTATGGCCATTTTCATGAGTTATTGCCCATAATATTGGGGTTCCAAGGCGATTTAAAATGACCGGAAGACCCGATACATGTTTGAGAGTTATGACCAAAAACTCATCATTTTCGTGTTCTATGGCCATTTTAATGAGCAATTGCCCATTGGTTTGGTGTTCCAAGGCAATTTACATGTTTGAGAGTTATCACCAAAAACTCGTTTGTTTTCTCGTTTTATGTCCGTTTTCATAAGTTATTGCCCATAATATTGGGGTTCCATGGATATTTAAAATGATCGTAAAACCGTTTTCATGTTTGAGAGTTATGACCAAAAACTCGTCGTTTTCGTGTTTTATGGCCGTTTTCATGAGCTATTTCCCACAGTTTTGGGGTTCCAAGGCTATTTACCTGTTTGAGAGTCATGACCAAGCACTCGTCGTTTTCGCGTTTTCTAGCCTTTTCATGAGTTATTGCCCATATTTTTGGGGTTGTAGGCGATTTAACATGGTGAAAGACACGATACATGTTTGAGGCATGATCAAAAACTTCGTCATTTTGTTTTTATGGCCGTTTTCATGAGCTATTGCCCATAGTTTTGGGGTTCCAAAGGCGATTCTGAGTTTGAGAGTTATGACCAAAAACTCGTCGTTTTTGCGTATTATGGCCATTTTCATGAGTTATTGCCCATAATATTGGGGTTCCAGGGCGATTTAAAATGACCGGAAGACCCGATACATGTTTAAGGGCATGACCAAAAACTTGTCATTTTCGTGTTTTATGGCCATTTTCATGAGAAATTGCCCACGGTTTTGGGGTTAAAAGGCGATTTACATGTTTGAGAGTTATGACCAAACACTCGTTTTTTCGCGTTTTATGTCCGTTTTCATAAGTTATTGCCCATAATATTGGGGTTCCATGGCTATTTAAAATGACCGTAAAACCAAATACATGTTTGAGAGTTATGACCATAAACTCGTAGTTTTCGCGTTTTATGGCCGTTTTCATGAGCTATTGCCCACAGTTTTGGGGTTCCAAGGCGATTTACATATTTGAGAGTCATGACCAAGCACTCGTCGTTTTCGCGTTTTATGTCTATTTTCATGAGTTATTGCCATTATTTTTGGGGTTCCTGGGCGATTTAAAATGACCGCAAGACACGATACATGTTTGAGGGCATGATCAAAAACTCATCATTTGTTTTTATGGCCGTTTTCATGAGCTATTGCCCATAGTTTTGGGGTTCCAAGGCGATTTATAGGTTTGAGAGTCATGACCAAAAACTCGTCGTTTTTGCGTATTATGGCCATTTTCATGAGTTATTGCCCATAGTATTGGGGTTCCAAGGCGATTTAAAATGATAGGAAGACCCGATACATGTTTGAGAGTTATGACCAAAAACTCATCATTTTCGTGTTTTATGGCCATTTTAATGAGCAATTGCCCATTGTTTTGGTGTTCCAAGGCAATTTACATGTTTGAGAGTTATCACCAAACACTCGTTTGTTTTCTCGTTTTATGTCCGTTTTCATAAGTTATTGCCCATAATATTGGGGTTCCATGGATATTTAAAATGATCGTAAAACCGTTTTCATGTTTGAGAGTTATGACCAAAAACTCGTCGTTTTCGTGTTTTATGGCCGTTTTCATGAGCTATTGCCCACAGTTTTGGGGTTCCAAGGCTATTTACCTGTTTGAGAGTCATGACCAAGCACTCGTCGTTTTCGCGTTTTCTAGCCTTTTTCATGAGTTATTGCACATGTTTTTGGTTTTGTAGGGCGATTTAACATGACTGAAAGACACGATACATGTTTGAGGGCATGATCAAAAACTCGTCATTTTTATTTTTTTATGGCCGTTTTCATGAGCTATTGCCCATAGTTTTGGGGTTCCAAGGCGATTTACAGGTTTGAGAGTTATGACCAAAAACTCGTCGTTTTTGCGTATTATGGCCATTTTCATGAGTTATTGCCCATAATATTGGGGTTCCAGGGCGATTTAAAATGACCGGAAGACCCGATACATGTTTAAGGGCATGACCAAAAACTTGTCATTTTCGTGTTTTATGGCCATTTTCATGAGAAATTGCCCACAGTTTTGGGGTTAAAAGGCGATTTACATGTTTGAGAGTTATGACCAAACACTCGTCGTTTTTGCGTTTTATGTCCGTTTTCATAAGTTATTGCCCATAATATTGGGGTTCCATGGCTATTTAAAATGACCGTAAAACCAAATACATGTTTGAGAGTTATGACCATAAACTCGTAGTTTTCGCGTTTTATGGCCGTTTTCATGAGCTATTGCCCACAGTTTTGGGGTTCCAAGGCGATTTATAGGTTTGAGAGTTATGACCAAGCACTAAATCGTTTTCGCGTTTTATGTCGTTTTCATGAGTTATTGCCATTATTTTTGGGGTTCTGGGCGATTTAAAATGGCCATGAAGACACGATACATGTTTGAGGGCATGATAAAAAACTCGTCATTTTTGTTTTTATGGCCATTTTCATGAGCTATTTCCCATAGTTTTGGGGTTCCAAGGCGATTTATAGGTTTGAGAGTTATGACAAAAAACTCATCGTTTTTGCGTATTATGGCCATTTTCATGAGTTATTGCCCATAATATTGGGGTTCCAAGGCGATTTAAAATGACCGGAAGACCGATACATGTTTGAGAGTTATGACCAAAAACTCATCATTTTCGTGTTTTATGGCCATTTTAATGAGCAATTGCCCATTGTTTTGGTGTTCCAAGGCAATTTACATGTTTGAGAGTTATCACCAAACACTCGTTTGTTTTCTCGTTTTATGTCCGTTTTCATAAGTTATTGCCCATAATATTGGGGTTCCATGGATATTTAAAATGATCGTAAAACCGTTTTCATGTTTGAGAGTTATGACCAAAAACTCGTCGTGTTTTATGGCCGTTTTCATGAGCTATTGCCCACAGTTTTGGGGTTCCAAGGCTATTTACCTGTTTGAGAGTCATGACCAAGCACTCGTCGTTTTCGCGTTTTCTAGCCTTTTTCATGAGTTATTGCCCATATTTTTGGGGTTGTAGGGCGATTTAACATGACTGAAAGACACGATACATGTTTGAGGCTTGATCAAAAACTTCGTCATTTTGTTTTTATGGCCGTTTTCATGAGCTATTGCCCATAGTTTTGGGGTTCCAAAGGCGATTCTGAGTTTGAGAGTTATGACCAAAAACTCGTCGTTTTTGCGTATTATGGCCATTTTCATGAGTTATTGCCCATAATATTGGGGTTCCAGGGCGATTTAAAATGACCGGAAGACCCGATACATGTTTAAGGGCATGACCAAAAACTTGTCATTTTCGTGTTTTATGGCCATTTTCATGAGAAATTGCCCATGGTTTTGGGGTTAAAAGGCGATTTACATGTTTGAGAGTTATGACCAAACACTCGTTTTTTCGCGTTTTATGTCCGTTTTCATAAGTTATTGCCCATAATATTGGGGTTCCATGGCTATTTAAAATGACCGTAAAACCAAATACATGTTTGAGAGTTATGACCATAAACTCGTAGTTTTCGCGTTTTATGGCCGTTTTCATGAGCTATTGCCCACAGTTTTGGGGTTCCAAGGCGATTTACATGTTTGAGAGTCATGACCAAGCACTCGTCGTTTTCGCGTTTTATGTCTATTTTCATGAGTTATTGCCATTATTTTTGGGGTTCCTGGGCGATTTAAAATGACCGCAAGACACGATACATGTTTGAGGGCATGATCAAAAACTCGTCATTTTTGATTTTTATGGACGTTTTCATGAGCTATTGCCCATAGTTTTGGGGTTCCAAGGCGATTTATAGGTTTGAGAGTTATGACAAAAAACTCGTCGTTTTTGCGTATTATGGCCATTTTCATGAGTTATTGCCCATAGTATTGGGGTTCCAAGGCGATTTAAAATGACCGGAAGACCCGATACATGTTTGAGAGTTATGACCAAAAACTCATCATTTTCGTGTTTTATGGCCATTTTAATGAGCAATTGCCCATTGTTTTGGTGTTCCAAGGCAATTTACATGTTTGAGAGTTATCACCAAACACTCGTTTGTTTTCTCGTTTTATGTCCGTTTTCATAAGTTATTGCCCATAATATTGGGGTTCCATGGATATTTAAAATGATCGTAAAACCGTTTTCATGTTTGAGAGTTATGACCAAAAACTCGTCGTTTTCGTGTTTATGGCCGTTTTCATGAGCTATTGCCCACAGTTTTGGGGTTCCAAGGCTATTTAGCTGTTTGAGAGTCATGACCAAGCACTCGTCGTTTTCGCGTTTTCTAGCCTTTTTCATGAGTTATTGCCCATATTTTTGGGGTTGTAGGGCGATTTAACATGACTGAAAGACACGATACATGTTTGAGGGCATGATCAAAAACTCGTCATTTTTGTTTTTTATGGCCGTTTTCATGAGCTATTGCCCATAGTTTTGGGGTTCCAAGGCGATTTACAGGTTTGAGAGTTATGACCAAAAACTCGTCGTTTTGCGTATTATGGCCATTTTCATGAGTTATTGCCCATAATATTGGGGTTCCAGGGCGATTAAAAATGACCGGAAGACCGGATACATGTTTAAGGTCATGACCAAAAACTCGTCATTTTCGTGTTTTATGGCTATTTTCATGAGAAATTGCCCACAGTTTTGGGGTTAAAAGGCGATTTACATGTTTGAGATTTATGACCAAACACTCGTTTTTTTCGCGTTTTATGTCCGTTTTCATAAGTTATTTCCCATAATATTGGGGTTCCATGGCTATTAAAATGACCGTAAAACCAAATACATGTTTGAGAGTT